>JAAALK010000289.1:67619956-67972484 GCA_019279435.1 Zizania palustris | reverse complement strand
TAGAACTCTTGCAAGGAGGAACAAATTTGCCCGAAGAGCCCCAATTGTCAAGATTAAAGCTCAGAGCAAGAAACTATCAGTTAATCAACGGTATATTATACAAGGCCGGAGTATGTTCCCCTCTACTCCGATGTATATCTCAAGCCGAAGGCCAAGAAATTCTTCGAGAAATTCACGAAGGCCTTGTGGAAGTCATTTAGCCCCTAGAGCACTGGCAGGAAAAAACACTTCGCCAGGGGCTTTATTGGCCCACAATAACAGCTGATGCGGAGAGCTTGGTCCGCACTTGTCAAGGATGCCAGTGGATGGGTCGACGGAGTCATCGCCCACCAACAGCTCTTCAAGTCATTGCTCCGGTATGGCCCATGGCCAGATGGGGTATGGATCTAATTGGTCCCTTTCCGTTAGCAAAGGGAAATCTGAAGTTCGCAGTGGTAGCCATTGAATATTTTTCTAAGTGGGTAGAAGCAGAGCCCTTAACAGCTATCACTTCGAATAATGTACAGAAATTCTTCTGGAAGAACATTATTTGCCGGTTCGGAGTGCCTAGATATCTCACAGTTGATAATGGAACACAGTTCGACGCAGAACCCTTCAGGAAGTTTTGCGAAGACCTAGGCATTCAACTATGTTTTGCTGCAGTGAGACATCCTCAGTCGAATGGAGCCGTTGAGCGAGCCAATGGAAATATTTTATCAGGGCTAAATCGAAGAATAGTAGGATTATCAAAGGGACTGTGGACCGAAGAGCTTCCGAAGATTCTGTGGTCCATTCGGACTACGCAAACAAGGTCCACAGGTTTTACTCCGTTCAGACTACTATTCGGAGATAAAGCAATGACTCCAACGGAGCTAATAGGGGATCATTTCGCAGCACCGAACCAGACATCGAAGAAGAAAGACAAGCTTCGTTAGATTTGTCAGAAGAAACAAGACTTCGAGCTGTAGCTAATTTATCAAAGTATCATCAGCAGACGAAGACTTGGTATGACCCGAAGGTTAAGCTCAGCGAGTTAAGGCCGGGTCATCTTGTTCTACGAAGCATTATAGCAGCAGGGAAGTTAGGCAATAAATGGGAAGGTCCATATCTAATTGTCCGCTCAGGGCGTCCTGGTTCATTCAAATTAGCTAATTTAGAAGGTGAAGAGTTAGCACATACTTGGCATGCGGAGCACCTAAAGCGATACTTCGCATAAGGGCTCCTTGTAATTCGCTTGTAATCACCTCTAAATTAATAAAGCATACACCCTGATGGTTGCCTTCCCCTTGACACTCCTAGTTTCCCGAGCGGACGCGCTGGGACGGAAGTCGATCGAGAGGGAAGTGTCATTAAGCTGGGTTGTATTTCCGGACTTCGTACCCATAAAGTCGAAGCCTACGGTGTGGTGGCTGAAATCCATCCGGAGCCCAAGCTGATACCTTGTAGGCATCCGTAAAAGAGCCAATACCACATTCTACGGAGTCCAAGCTTCGGCTGGTAGACTTCCGTAAAAAGAGCCGAAGGTGGCCAAAATCTGCGGAGTCCAAGCTGCAGCTTGCAGACATCCGTAAAAAGAGCCGAAGGTGGCCAAATTCTGCGAAGTCCAAGCTCCGGCTGGTAGACTTCTGCAAAAAAGAGCCGAAGGTGGCCAAATTCTGCGAAGTCCAAGCTCCGGCTGGTAGACTTCTGCAAAAAAGAGCCGAAGGTGGCCAAATTCTGCGAAGTCCAAGCTCCGGCTGGTAGACTTCTGCAAAAATAGCCGAAGGTGGCTACAATTCTACGGAGTCCAAGCCATTGGCTGGTAGACATCCGTAAAAAGAGCCGAAGGTGGCTAAAGCAAAACAGCATTTAAGTCATGAGCTTCGAATGTCTGTTCATATAAGTCCAAAGTGACAAATTTCTTAAGACACTAAAGTGTCCTGAAAGTTATCTCAATTGATTTCTTTCGTGAAGCAAACAAAGGTACCAAGTTACCATTCTTCTGACTACAAAAGTCGAAGACATTTCATAAGATTTCAAAAGATCTTTAAATGACAGAGGGGCTCCGAACCCCCAAAAAATTGTACTCCGAAGTTTTTTCTTTGCGCATAACCATCTTTGAATACAGTTCGAAGTTGCTTATACCCAAAGAGGGGCTAGTAAATATGGAGACAATTTTAAATCGGCATTCATTATTAAAACAAATGTGTTTACAGATTACATTATGAAAAATTGGTATCTATACCAAGAAGGAATCGGAGACCTCTTCGGTCCCGAGAGCTAGGGGTGGAACGACTAGTTCCAACATCGGAAGTTCTAAGAACTTTACGTTTAACTCTCTTCCTCCCCTTCGAAGCTCTAAAATCCTTCTGCTCTTGTTGAAGCTCGGCCCAAGTTCGAAGCCGCTCGGGGCTTCTCTCCCAGCTTCTAAGATCTTCAGATCTTTTATTTTGGGCTTCACCTTCGTCTTCGGACCAATTAGTGTCTTCAGAAGACGAGGTGTTTGCGTCAATCTATTTATCTTCCTCTTTAATATAAGACAATACGTCTTTGATTACTTCGGGCGCAATAACGCCGGAGTCATCTCGAGGGATAAGGAATCGAGGACGTTTATAACTCTTTAGAAGTTCGAAGGTGTTCCACAGTGAGCGAAGTTCGCTGTTAAGCTCTAACACTTCGATATCTTCCATAAGAGGCAAAGCCTAAAAATATGACAAACAAGACTTTCATTGATAAATATTTACAAGCATCAGCTTTACATAATCAAAAAATCCTAAATAATCCTAAACCTGCGGGTTCGGAGGAGGCTGACTGCTCGAAGCTTGACTCCGAACTTGCTTTTGGCGTTGGCCTTCATCAATCCAAGCCTTGATCGCAGATCGACCTTCGGCTCTCCACGAAGTTTGGAAGGCTCGCCAAGCAGTAGCTACGCCTTCGGAAGGGGTCAAAAGTCTCGCGTCGTCGAAGATGATGGAGCCCTCTGCGCTCGGAGTGATTGTTCGGCCCAAATCCTCGTAGTAACGAAGTATTCCAAGGGCAGACACTTGTCCGGAGAGTTCTCCATAACGCATGCCTGCCGTCTTCATTTGCTTCGCTGCTCCTTGGATCCTCTTTAGCCGGCGCAGCAGAGTTACATTGTCATCCGAAGGTAGTGATCCAGTAGTACCGAAGTACTCCAAGACACCTAGCATCTGCTCGATGACCTCCGAAGCCACCTTCTCAGACTTGAGCTTTTCCGCATTAAGTGCATCCTTAGCCGAAGTCGTTTCTGCTAAAACTCCGGAGATTCTAGCATTCTCCGTAGTCAAGCATTCTTCTGAGTCCGGAGTTGGCCAGCCTCTTCTTGTAGTCTTACAAGTTCAGACCCCTTGGCAGCATCCTCCGTCCGTAGTCTTTCAATCTCCGCTCGAAGCACAATTCTTTCTGCTTCGAGCTCTTTCTTCGCAGCCTCCAAGCTTTGCCTAGCCCTTCGCTCTGCTAGTATTACATTGTCCATCTGAGCTACTTGACCTTCGGAGAAGTTAAAATTTCTTTGAAGAGTTTCGTTCTCTTCCCGAAGTTGAGCAATTTCGTTTTCGTTCGATAAAGCCGCAGCGCGGGCTAAGACTGCTTGCTGAGAAAAAAGAAAAACTGGAATAAGAAATTATTCATATATAATTTGCTATTTGGTTCGAAGATGCTTTATACCTGATAAGCTGCTGTTTCCACAGCAAGATTAAGCTCCGAACCCTTCGCTCTGCTTAAAAGGGCTACCAGTTCTGTTTCCCCGACTTTGCGACTGGCTTGACCTAAAGGTTTAACCAAAGTCCCAAGTCCGGTTTTCTCCTCCAAAAAAGGAGTTATGAGAGGAAGCATTACTGAAGCCTTCTGATCAGCTCTGCTTAGCGAAGGTCCGGAGAGTTCTTCCGAGGCCCTTGGAACTTCTGAAGATGGCCCCCCTCAGTCGATTCACTTTCATCTGTTGACTCAGATGAAGTCGATCCTTGAGCAGGGAGAGGCTCTATGTGTCTTTTTCCTCTTCCAGGCCCCAGTAGAGTAACCTCCGGTTGTGGCTCCGAAGTTGTCGAAGGTCTTTGAATTGTATCTTCGAGGGATACTTCGACAACAGGAGGCTCTGCCAAAACAGAAATATTATACATTGTATAATTTTGCAAAAATTGATAAGAATTATGCAAAATTTACCTTCGACATTCTCTGGAAGATCGAGTACTGGACTGATCGGAGGATCAAAAGTGTAGTCCTCATCCGAATCAGCCGCTAAATCTTGGACTGCAGGAGCATCGTCCTGGGGAGTCCTCGTTACTTCTTCGGGAATCGAAGCCATAGTGACTTCGACCCCACCTTCATCCGCAGGAACTCCGGCTTGAGTTGTATCTTCTTGAACTACCGAAGTCCTTGGTTGATTAGTATTATCTCTAGACTCCGATATGTTCGCAGGTACTTCGGCCTCATCTACACCCATAGGGGCTTCTATTTGTTCCTCCTGGGTATCCGGAGCTCTTACTTCTTCGATGTTAGCTTGAGGCTCCGGTATACCTGCAGTATCTTCAATGTGAATACTTTGTTGAGCTGCATCTTCCTTAATCAATTTCATTAAAAATATACCTTCGTCTTCTTTAGAACTAGAAATTGAAGCTCTTGAGCTCGAAGGTACAGGATCTAAAGGTGCGAGGTTCTTCGGCTTCCGAGCCACTTTCTTCACCGGAGTCCTTGCGGAGCTGGAAGCTCCGGCTTCAGCTACTCTTTTCTTGGGACCTTTCTCTTGAGGCACCCAGTCCATCAGAGGGGGCGGAGTTAACTCCAACATTCCCCATACTCTGTTAAATCGTTCCCAACTTCCGACCAATTTGATTCGCCATTCTTTTTCCGACGGAGTTGGGGCGCCCAGAATCTTCTCCGAAGCCCTTACAATTTGCTCTGAAGTAATAGGGGCTGAAGAAGCTAAAAATAATTCGAGTTAGTCTTTCTTCGAAGTAAATATGAACTATGCATATTGGTTTCGAAGTTACCTGCAGGGTTCGAAGTATAGTTAATCTTGCGAAGACCGCCTTCCGAGTCATCCTCGAAGACGATAGGCCAGTTGGCCATCAACGGAGGAATTTGCAGTCCGAGGAACTCTTCGGCTAAGTCCCGCATGCTCAACCTTCGGCTGATTTTCTGAAGCAAGTTGAGGCGAGCTTCGAGCTGGCCTTCGTCAGGTTGAACTAAGGCTTCCTTCCGGAACTGGATTTCTTTGAGGGGACCAGCCAGAGGACTGTTCACTCCAACTTCGGCATAAAACCACCTCAGGACCCAATCGGTGTACCATCTAGCATTGATGGCCTTAGCAGGGAATTGCAGGGCATATTCATCACGAAGCCTAAAATTAATGCTTCCGAAGGAAACCACCACTTTCTCGCCTCCGGAGCCTACGAAGGTCTTCGGCTGACAAGTTGCTCTATGAAGCGCAGCGAAGATTTCAGCCCTCCCCTCACAACCTTCGGCTCTCAGTGCCCACTCGAAGATAGCTAATCTAGCTACGGCATTCGGAGATAGCTGGGGGAGAGTTACATGAAACAGGTCAAGTACTTCGGCCAAGAAATCCACAGCAGGGAGGCCCAAGCCCGCTTCGAAAAAAGCTTCGAACACTACAACCTCTCCGGGTCTTGGTGATGGAATCGATTCTTTGCCCGGCTTCCGAATCATAACCCCATCACTAATCTTTCCCCCTGCTGTGATTGCCAAAGATTCTTTCTTGCAGGTAGACGGCCCCAATTCAAAAGATTGATCCAAGTATTTAGTCGATGGTGGGCACAGACCTTGGTCATCGGGGATTTGGGGATTTCTCCCCCCTGCCGCCATGGATGTTGCCGCCTGCATCGCGGGTGTCGCCGCCAATGTTGCTGCTGCTGCTGCTGCGGCCGCCTGTTGCCGAGCCAAGGCCGAAGGATGCGCAGATCCCTTGGTCTTCACCATCGCGATTGCTGGATTGATCTGAGGGAACGGAGGCTAGGGCTCAAGAACTCAAAGCTAGGGCTCAAGAACTCAAAGGGCTCAAAAGCTTTTAACTGAGAGAAAGCGGTGAAAAGGTAATCGGGTAAGTTTTGGGCTCTTTATTTATAGCCTAATCGTTCCGTTGGTTACCGTTTGGGCTCTGCCCTTTCGCATTCCCGCCCGTTATTTTCCTCCGAAAATAACGCCTCGTATAACTCCCGTTAGAAACAGAAACTAACGGCTATTTTTTCTAAGTCTATAAAGACTTTCGAACTTCATGAGTCAGTTCTAAGGTAGTTCGAAAAGTAATTACCTTACGACTGATTCGAAGTTCATATCTTCATGCATTTCGAAGATAAAATGAAAATCAATAACCCCTATGATTGGTTATCTTTTCTTTCCGTATACTGCTCTCCTAACTTTACAGATCAAACGGAGAAGCGTATTCGAGGGGCTACTGTTGGGGGAAAATATCTCATCTTCGGGGTTATTGCCGAAGCAGCATAAAGGCAGTCGACCAGTTCGAAGATTGTCCGAAGACCATCTTCGAAGATGCCCAGAACCTTGTTCGAAGCCCGAAGACAGGCACTGGTTCGAAGTATGTCTTCGAATCAAAGCCCTTCAGGATCTTTTCTGCCAGCTAAGATGGAAGACTTATCTTCTATCCTATTAGATTAGTCTTTTACCATTTTAGCCCTATTAAGGAAACCGAATAGTTTCCTTAATGTCGGTTGTAATAGAGGGGTAAATAGGTCTTTTCCTTAATGTTTAGGCCTATAAATACCCCCCATTTCACCCTGTAATAGGGACCGATTACAAGTGATTCAATACACACTTTCGAACTATTCTAAGCTATTATCCTTTCGGAGGCTTAGAACAGTTTTCTTCGCAAACACTTCGTTTGTTAGTTTCTTTTCTATAGAAACCTGTTAGCGTAATCTTTTACGCCAACATCAGTGCCGTTATCGCTTCGAAGAGCCTTCATTGCACCAGGGAGTTCATTGAATAGTCTCAGCGCTAAGCTCCGAAAGTGTATGAACACTTCATCCTTGCTTACGAAAAAGAAAACCCAAGAGTAACGAGAATAGTCGTCAACCACAACAAGCACGTACCATTTGCCGCCTAAAGAGCTAACCCGGGATGGACCAACTATATCCATATGAAGAAGCTCTCCGGGTCGCTCAGTCATCACCATGTTTATGGTGTAATGCGAGGTAGCAACCATTTTACCAAGACGGCATGGAGCACAAATGAGGGCACTCAATCTCACAAGCAAATCAAAACTCATGTGCCCTAGTCTCCTATGCCACATCCAAAGCTCAGAAGACGGTTTAGCTAAAAGACAATGAGAAGATCCAAAAGACTCAGTGAAATCAGCTCCAAAAATTCTCCCTACTCTTAAAATTTTGCAAATAAAAACATCAGAAGAATCACGCACATAAGAGGCATCACGACTGAAATGAACCTCAAAACCCTCATCAAGCAATTGTGAAACCGAAAGCAAATTGTACCCTAAGTCCTCAACCAAAGCAACATTAATGAGAGTGAAATTTTCATTAATTTTGATCATACCTTTTCCCTTCACTTTGCTTTTGCGATTATTTCCAAATGTGATGCTTTCACGATGCCTGGCTGAGGTGAAGCTGGAGAACCATGAAGACTTCCCGGTCATGTGTCGTGAACACCCAAAATCAATGATCCACTTGTCCTCCAGCCTCCCATGACTCCCCTAAGTAGAGAAGTAAAATCTCGAGTACGTACTCAGCGCCGGATTTAGAGATAAGATGCTTAGGTATCTAGCACTGAACTACCTGAGTAGTAGGTAAAGTAGGAGACTGTGTGTGATGAGAATCATACTGCACATGAGGTCTCCTTGCAACTCGTTGAGGTCTCCTAAAATAATTTGGACCAAAATGCATATGTGGTCTATCATCATACGAGGTACGATATACACCACGATGGGCAAAGCCACTCATATAACTGTAAGGAGCCTCATAATCAGTATAAGCATTATAATCATAGTCTTGCATATCAAATGAAGGATATTCATGAAAATGTAAAGCATGAGCACGACGTTCATCTTTCATGCGTCTATATCAAAAACCAATCAAATGACCTACACGATGACAATAAGTGCAATTGAAAACTTTCTTGGGTGTAGGTTTATAGGTTTCTGGCACTGTTGATAGCAAAAATGGCAGTAATGGCTAGATTATCAAAATATCAATTTTTGGTGATTTGGGCCGAAAGTACACATGTCCAGGGTCTGTCCGAAGCCCTACAGGGCCGAAGTCCATTGAGCTATGGGCTACGAAAGCCTCTAGCCAGCCCATGGGCTTCGCCAGGAAGCCTTCGGAGGCCCACAGTGTCGAAGATTTGGAAGCCTTCAGAGGTCCACGCTGCCGAAGCTTCGGCCCGAGGAGCAAGCCTCGACAGCCTGGCCGAATCCCACGCTACCGAAGCTTCGGCCCGAGGAGCAGGCCTCGACGGGTCTGGCCAGAGCCAACCTCAGCAAAGATAGAGTTGTACGCGTTTCCAACTCAATCTCTATCTCTATCTGGCTGGATTAATAGCAGATTAGATTAGGAGTTAACTCCCTATAAATAGAGAGGCATGGCCGGCATGGAGAAGCCCCCCCAACTCAAACCAAACCAAAGCCCGTGCTTTGATCGTATTTACTTTACCTTTATTTTCCTTTACCTCTTCGTGGGTTTGCCTGGAAGCCCTCCGTCCACCACTACGGAACAGTGGTAATCCTTATTACTTCGCCTATGAAGTATCCGTTAATCTACGTAATAGATTGCTATCGCCTTGTTACTTCGCCTGTGAAGTATCCGCTAATCTGTGTAATAGATTGCTACCTTCGTTACTAGTGCAACACTTAGCAAAATTCGGTCCTCGGGCCGAATTGGTACTTCGCATCATCTCTGTTGCAGGTTCGCACGTTCGGAGCCACTTCGCCGGAGGTGTCTAGAGCTGAGAGATCGATTCCGAAGGTCCCCAGGACATCCTTCGATGAGACTGCAGGCTTCGACAACAGGCTTCGCCAGCATACTTCATCGCAACAGGCTTCGCCACGACCATATTCCGCACCGGACAAAGTTGCACTCGCGCGTGGCCCTCGCGTCATCATTCTTTAGTTTGCTGTATAGGAGATCGTATGCCGAACCCCGTTGTTCGGAGGTGATCACCGCGTCTAGATTTGTTCGGAGTCATCTTCGACCGGATTAGTCCGAATGCCGAAGCACCCTTCGGTGGAGTACTTCGCACCAGACGCCGAAGGTACCCTTCGGTGACCCCTTCGCACCAGACTTCGAACTAGATGGGCTCCGACTGGTTTGTTGATTTTATTCTTTTTAATCTATCTCTTTCGACTAATTGGGTTATTTTGTGTAATCTGGTTGCTTGGCGACTCCACCCCCCTTATCACTATTAAGGGTAGTCGGAACATGACGTCAGTGCCACGTCACGCTTAGGATTGTCCCTAAGTATCCGTGCACTTTTGGATCGTCGAACTGACCCAAGTGCGGGGGCACGTTTCCGTGTCAACAGGCACAAACCTCACAGTTTTCCTAGATTTTTGCTTGGAGTCTGTCTTGAGTGAAGAATTGATTATCTTATTGGGTTGGGTAGGATTTTTGGCTTTTTGAGGTGTGTCTAACTGGGCTCTCTCTTTCTCAAGGGTGGTAGGTAGAGTGAACACAGTTTGGCTTGGGGTACTAGATGAAGTCCTCTCATAACCTAACCCAAGAGCTAACCCTATCCTGTCAGCGCACATTTTAGTTTTATCCAAAATCAAATCCATTTTCCCTTTCCCCTCAGTGCATTTGTCTACCATGGAAAGCAGATAATCATTCTCACACTTCAGCTTTTCTACTTGCTCTCTAGCAAAGTTGAGTTGGTCCTTAAGGGTGATGCAGGTGGGACACGCCGACTGCACATCCTTAGAACACTCAACACTCTCTAATCTAGCCTTAAGCTCATCGATATGCTTATCTCTCAGACTAACGCTTTCAATCAGTAAAGTGCAATTCAAGCATTCATCGATGGCATCAGGACTAGACTCCACCACCAAGAGTTGTTTCTGAACATTTTCAAGTTTTTCAATGTTTTGAGCATGAATCAGACGCAACCGAGCAAGTTCATCCATCACGATAAGACATGACTCACAATCAGTAGTTTCAGATTTAGACTTCAACAAAGCAAGTTCAGTAGAAAGAGATTCAATTTTAAGCTTTTGTTCTTTTCGTTCTTTAGCAGCAAGTTTAAGCAGTTTATCTTGTGAAATAATTGCATCATGTAATTCATTGTTTTGCACAAGTAATTGATCAAGAGATAGACTAACCTCAAATGAGTCAGGCTCATCGCTGCTTTGCTTGCCGTTGGCCATGAAGCAGAGGCCGTTGAAGTCCTTTATCTTTTCCTTCTTCTCTTTATTCTTGCCTGGTTAAACTTCATCAGAACTTGGTTCTTCACTCGAGGTGTTGTCGATGTCGCTGCGTGCTGCCATGAAATCTCTAGCCATTCTTTTCGCCACTTTTCCTCTTTTTCCTTTGTAGAACGGTTTTTTATCTCTTTTTGATATTTTTGTTCATGTTCATTTTTGGCTTTCAGTTTTGGGCAATTGGCTTTAATGTGATTTAGGTCACCGCACTCAAAACACCCTCGAGAGCCTCCTCTTCTTTGATCTCTTCTATCATTGTAGAACCTAGTGAACTTTTTGACTATAAGAGCAAGCTCTTCATCGTCCAATGTGTCCACTTGTTCCTTTGTGATAAAGACCAATGAAGACAAGGCAAAACCCCAAGACAAAGCACAAACACCAGACACGCTACCTCCAGATGAGGTGCCACTGTCGGAACCGGAAACTAGTGCCATGGATTGTGGCAAAGAGTTCCCAATCCTAGAACGAGATGCTTTGGCGATCTCGGTTGACTTAAGCTTACTGAAGATTTCATCGCATGTCAAAGTATCAAAACTCGCAGACTCTTCAATGCTTGAGATCTTTACTTCCCATATGCTATGATCCAGAGCATAGAGAAGTTTGATCGCTCGGTCATGATTAGAGTAAGCTAGCGTCCCAGTGGATCGCAAGTTACTAACAATTCCGTCAAAGCGAGCAAACAAAGCATCAACAGATTCACCAGGGCCTTACACGAACATTTGATATTCTTGATTATACGTGCTCTACCTCCTAGCCTTAATCTGCGATGTGCCCTCATGAAAAGTACTCAAGGTCGACCAAATTTCTCGAGCAGTCTAAAGGTGCTGGACCCTGTCAAACTCGTTGCGACTTAGACTGATAAAAAGAATATTTCTAGCCTTGCTATTACATTCATATTGTGCCTTCTCAGTCTTTGAGGTACGAGTGTTAGGAATCACATACTGGGATGCAACAATGTCCCCATATCGCACTTCCTTGGCTAAGCAAATAAGCCTCCATGTGCACCTTCCAATAGGCATAATCTCGACCATCAAACATCAGAATCTTAGTGTTCTTATCCATGTCGCCACAAGGATCACAAACTGGTTAAGGTCAACTGGTGATCTAACCGGCTCTGATACCAATTGTGGGATCAGAATGGCGACTAGAGGGGGGGGTGAATAGGCGCCTCAACACTTTCTTTCAAATGTGATGGCCTAATCAAATCACCCAACGCACCTCTAAAAAACTCAGTTTCAAGTTTTAATCCAATCAGTGCAAAAATTGAGCTCCACAAGATCGAATACCACAAATAAACTTTGTTTCAAGATTTTTAATCGACAAATATCAAAACACTCACACAAGAGATCAATTCAAGTTTGTAATGGTGAATCAACTTGTTTCAACTCAATCTCAAATGAAATCCCTGTACTTCTGAAATTTGTTGGACGATGAATAGTAATGGTGTATTTCAATAAGGTTTATTATTCATATTTTTATTCAGTTTGCAAGCTTCAAAATTAGAACAAATATAAAATCAGCACAAGTGAATCATTTCAGTACTTGAGAGATATAATTGCTGAAAACAAAACTACAAATTTGAAAGGTGTGTTCCGACAACACTGTAGCAGAACTGAAACTTAAATTCAGTGCACAGTATCAAAACAGATGCTATTTCAGTTAATTTCAGAGTTCAAGTGTAAAAGATATACTCAACAACTAGCTTTCATCTGAGAAACTAGCTTTGATCTGAGAGCAAACTTCAATACCTAAAGAGTACTTTTCAGCACTTAAATCAGATCAGACAGAACAAATTTCAACTTGTAACACATGAGTAAACAGCAAAAATAGTACAGAACAGACAACTTCAGCATTCATGTTTTGAATCAAATTGAATACATCAACTTCAGTATAAGTTTGATTTCAGCATTCAATAATCAGAACTTGAACTAGATGGATTTACTTGAATGTTAAATGCTGAAAACAGAACTTCAGACTATAAACAGACTAGAGCAAAACTGAAACCCAATAGCAAAGCACTATTTCAGATCAAGAAGTTTATCTCACATAATATTTATCAAGTGTTTTGATTAGAAATAATGAGTTAACATTTGATTTTCAGTTCACAACATATATTAAGATTCAGTTTGACTTCTAGCAATTAGCAAACAGAACAATTTACCACACTTGAATCATATCAAAACTCAGCAAAACAGGATTCAAATCAGTTTCAAATACTCAAACCAACGTGACTGAATTTGATTCAAACACTCAAACTCAGTAGCATAAAATATTAACACAACCTTGACAGCTATACTTTTGAAATAGTAAACCAGCTGAACTCAGGAACTGAAATAGACCTGATTTTTTTTTCAGATACACAAGTTAAGTAGCAAAAACAGATCAGTCTAAACTAAGAGCTTAACACTTCTGGTAACCACTGAAAAGTTAAACAAAACCTACTCGATGTTCATGGGAACAAGGATCAGTAATTCAGGGTGAAATCAAATGAACAAACAAATCAGATGCAAAAGAGTTTCTCTGAAAACAGAAGTTCAAGTTCCCTTCACCAAAGTTTAAATTCAAAACAGGAGAGAAACTACTGTTTAACAAAAGACACTAGCCGAAAACAGATTCAATTCATCCATATATCACACACACATGCTCAGATCCAAGTCTTACACAAACAATCGATCAATAGAAGCAACAGAACTGCACAACAAAAGCTAGATAAACTGGAACTTCAATAATAAATAATGCCTAAATCATGAGATTCATATGAATATTACACTGATTCAAGGTTTAACCATATCTAGAATAGATCACACTGATTACAGGATGTTATCTTCACAAACACAGGCATTTCAGATCATCAAAAATCGGGAGCCAATAGAGTTAATCTTACTGCTTTCCTCTCTGAAATCAATAGAAACTGACGATGAACAGCCGTGTCAAAAAGTTTGTATCACTTCTGAAAACAATCGCTCGAACACCGTTGCTCATCCAGGAATCCAGCGCTAAGGTGTTTTTTTTCTGGTTTTGAATGGAATTGATGAGAAAATTTTTGATTACTTGCATCATCTGTTCGGCCATGGGATAGGGATAAATATCCCACCTGCCCAAGGTTCTAGAAGACACACATTCACACTTTGCCCCCTAGAGAATTCTAAAAATACCCTATTTGAACTAAAAAGAAAAATTACAAAAGACCCATTTTTTAGTATATTTTCATAATAGTCATTCCAAAAATACACTAAAAAGACCACACTAAGAAACTTACAAAATTAAACTAATACATGACACAATTTTATTGAATTAGTAAAAACATTTAAAGTTTCAACGGTTTTCAGCAAAAACCGACAAAGCCTCTCCTGATCATCAACGCCCGTCGTCAGTCCACGAACCCGACTGCCATCAAGTCTCTCCTGCTCTCGATTCCTTGAGCTGCCTTGTCACTTGAACTGGCTTCCCTTTCGCTGACTCGATCGACACTTCATCTCGATCAATCTTCAACTCAACGTCTCGTTCGACCTCCATCCGTACATCAAAGTCCACTCTCAACTTTGACTGACACCCTCAATCATATAACCTTGATCCCGTGCCATCGATAGTTGACGAGTAACTCAAGCCTGCACACACGAGACAAACACAAACACACACACCATATCCAGAACATCCAGACACAACCCATGAATTCACCATGTCAATAACTCATCATTACCTTGAACACTAGTGACACACCTCACTATGTTCCTCAAAAATGTTGTCCAAGTGGTCATTGACAATGCTAGTGTCAATAAAGTAGCAGCAAGTCTACTAGCAGCAAAGAGACCCTCTATATTTTGGAATGGATGTGCTGCTCATTGCCTAGATCTTATGCTCATACAAGGGTGTTGGACTTTATGAGGAAATTTCTTGGAAAAGACTTGGTTCGCTCTAGAGTTACTCGATTTGCTACAACTTATTTGAATCTAAAAAGTTTACAAGACAATAAAAAGGATTTCACAAGACTCTTTAGATAAGATGAGCTCAATTACTTGGGTTACTTGAAGAAGGCAAAGGGGAAGGAAGCTAACAAAGTGGTGAGATCTGAATCTTTCTGGAAAAATGTTGACATGGCTGTTAATTTCTTTGAGCCATTGGCTAATGTGCTAAGGAGAATGGACAGTGATGTGCCAGCCATGGGATTCTTACATGGATGTATGCTTGAGGCGAAGAAAGAAATTGCTATGAGGTTTGATAATGATGAGAATAGCTTCAAAGTTGTTTGGGATATCATTGACAAAAGGTGGGATAACAAGCTTAAGACTTCACTTCACTTGGCTGGGTACTATTTAAACTCTTATTATTAGTACCCAAACAAGTCAGAGATTGAGCATGATGTATCATTTAGAGCAGCTGTAATCACATGTGTTACAAAGATGATTGATGATGAGGATACACAAAGCAATATAATTAAAGATCTTAATATATATCAAGAACAACAGGGAACATTTAGACATGACATAGCCACAAGGCAAAGGAGAAACAAAAACTTCAATCCAGGTGAATAACTGAATGCAATATAATTGATGAATGTCTTCATTTTGATATCATTATTGTGTAACTTCTAACTTGTTCATGTAGCAAAATGGTGGCAAAATCATGGCACAAGCACACCAAATCTAAGAATATTGGCTCCAAAGATTCTAAATTTGACATGTAGCTCCTAAGCTTGTGAAAGGAACTGGTCAGTCTTTGAACAAGTAAGAAAAAATGTTTGTACTCTGATTTTTTATCTAACTTTGTCATGATTTTTTCTTTATTTTTTAATTCACCTATATGTTATTAGGTATACATAAAGAAGTGCAATAGGTTACTTCATGACATGATGAGATATCTTGTATTTGTGAAATTTAACTCCATACTAAACCTCAAGAAAGAGAAGAAAAGCAGAGATCCTATATTAAAGGAGTTCAATGATGTTTTAGAAGATGACAACAATGAGTTTGTGACTTTTATACCAAATGAAAATGGAGGACAAGATGCAGATCATGAAGTTGCACAAGTTCAAGGTGGAACATCAATGTCACAAGAACAAGTCAAAAGAAAGCGGCCCGTGCGCCCTGCAAAAAAGAAAAATCAGGAGCTTGCAGTCTCTTATGAGTGATGTTTTAGAGCGTGCAATCTCTGCTTCTTCTGAATCAGAGGATAATCAAGATGGTGATATTTTAATGCATGTTCAGTCTTCAGATTCTGCTAATTCAGAAGATGAATAGACATATTTGAATGCATTGTAAACTTCAGATTAAATTTCTGTGTTTGATTGATGATGTAATGAAGGCATGTAGTTCTGTACTGCATATGTTTATGTGCTGAAAACTTCAGATTAAATTTTTGTGCTTTATTGATGATGAAATGAAGACACATAGTTCTGTACTGCATATGTTTATGCGCTCAATTATCATTGATTCTAAATTTTTACATGTATTTTGTCTAAACCGCTAAATTAAGATAGCCTCTATAACCTTTTTATTAGACATTCGCTAAATGGCTTAGCCAGCTATTTAAAACCTTGCTCACAACTCTTCAGAGAATTGGCTCTAACAATGAACAAAGCTTCTGTAAATTGTCCACCTCGAGAGCTTCCACAATGGCACTGGAAGAATTGTCATTTGTTAAGTATGAGACATTTCAAATCGATGTAAATAAGGCACGAGCATATTTTGACAATTTCAAGGATACAAACAACAAAATTTTCGCACTTCTACTATACTTTTAGGATTTTAGCATCTTATGTGGCGGTTAGATCATTGCCTCTTAATTCAATACACCATTGGTGGCTAACTGTGAAAAAATTGTGTAGCATTTCTCTCATCATGACCTCATGCTTACCATATAAAGATTTTGTATTTTCAAGTTCTAGTTTAATAGAGCAAACTAATGAATTAGTATAGATCAACAATAGATCATGGCCGCAAAATAACAAAAGATATAGACTGACATTGTCGTATGGAACTTAAATGTTGGTTAGTGTTCATATAACAAAAGGGCGGATCATTATTGCAATTTGACAATAAAAACAAGGGAAAATACCCATGACTACATATATGATTATCTAGATTTTGGCAATAATTCTATTTATAACTTCATGTGGTGCTTATGGTTGGAGAATTTAACTATTTGCCACCCTCTTCATCGCCACCTCCTCAAATGTCATTCTCTTTATCGCCTTCAATTATTTGCCACTCTCTTCATGGGCCAATTAATTTTTTGCCACTTTGTGTCCAGTCACCTGCCAAATCACGTTTCTACCATGTCACATCGCCACGTCATTGTCTTCTTCCTCCTCCCTTTCTCCCCAACACCTCCGGCTGCTGCCCTTGCCGATGAGCCCCGCCCCCGCACCCCCACCGGCCATTGGCCCTACCCTCGCTGCCCTTGTGCCCTCACGTCCCACCCCCACACACCGCACCCGAGGCTGCCTTGGCTACGGCGCACAGAGGCAGTGGGGGCTGCAACATGCGGGGGTGGGGCGTGAGGGGACGGGGGTGGCGGCGACAGGAACTACAGCTACGGGGGTGGGGCACGAGGGCACGAGAGTGGGGCTACAGGGGCGGGGGTGGTGGCGGTGGCCAGCGGGAGGAGTTGGGGAGAGAGGGAGGAGGTGGAAGAAGAAGGTGATGCGACAAAAAAAGTGACGTGGCAGGTGACTGGATGCAAAGTGGCAAAAAATAATTGGCCCACAAAAAGAGTGGCAAATAATTGAAGGCGACGAAAAGGGTGGCATTTGAGGAGGTGGCAATGAAAAGGGTGACAAATAGTGAAATTCCCCATGGTTAGGCCAAGACGCTTTACTAGATATGAGCATACAAGTATAAGATACCACCAAGAATTTTATCCATCATTTCCAAATTCAAAACTCATTTTCCCTGTTGTCTTGACTTTGCTTGGATCACTTTGTAAACATGAAATGAAGTATGAATGGACACTTTTAAAATAAATTAAAAATTGCCGAATAACCTTACTAGGTTCAATGCCCAATAATGTTCCAAGCGCGTGAAAGCTGCAGAAATAAAAAAATGGTTGGTCAAACTGATAGATCTCAATGGCTCAACAAAAATTTCAGTGAACCATTATACCTGATATCAGTGTAAACATTACTGGCATTAAGGAGGTTATGCTCAATCATTTCCCGATCAAGCACAGTAGACCTATCTGGTAATAGTTTTTTGTCGAAGAGTAAAAAAATATAGTCAAGAAAATTACAGGCGATAATTTATCTTGTAAGAAAATATGAATGTTCACTAACTTGATGTGGCCTGATCTCCTCCTCAAATGCTTCAATTTTTTGTTTCCTTAGAATCCTTTCTAGATAAACCTGCACATTTGAACAAATAGAATGTATATCAATAAAGGGAACTTATCATCCAAAGAAAAAAACAAATTCTCTTCCAATATAAATGTGAGGGGGCATATCAAAATAGGCAGCTTCAGCAGTATTGGGCATATCTTCAACTTTGACCATCTTTCATCCTCCAAGGATAAGCATTATATATAACATCATGCCACAAGTCAAAATTTAAGCACCATTATAATAAGATGGATCAGGTGCAGAACAAAAATATTTTCGTGTAACTACCAGTCTACCACATTGTTGATGTAACAAGGTGTTGGTCGAAATGTTCGGAAATAGAAATAATGAACTTATGCAGGTGCCATGCTTCTGAATCATCTTCATATTGATAGTCTAAACTCTAAAGTCTAAAGTGGCAATCTTTTATAGAGGTATTTTTATTGACCCTTCAGCATAATTAAACAGAAAGAAGGACGACAATGTGGAACTTGGAATGGAAAAAAGAATTATCTTTCCCTTTCCCTCAAGATCACCGGTTGCCAACTAACCAAGTGCCTCCGCTTGGGATTCCATTGCCATTACTGATAGCATCAGCATGTAATTATTTATTAGAATTAAATAGTCAAATGATTTATAAACATAGCTAAGAAGACAAGGAGACAACCTTCACAATACAAATAAGACAAGGACATACATTGGCAAGATCATGCTCATATGTCATAACACCTCAAGAACAAAAATTAAACACAAAATTATGTTTGAATGTATCAAGTATCAAGCTATGAGCAAGACACTTATCTATTCACTGCTGGAAGTGAATAGATAAATAAATATTCACTTACAAAGCTTCTAGCAATGAATCAAAGTACAAAGATATTACAAATTGTATATATATATATATATATATATATATATATATATATATATAATTTTCTACTCCTTGCAAACGAGGAGTAGGTGACGATGTGTTGGTGTGCTCTTTCACCCTCAATCCAGTTGTACTTTATTTTAATAAAGTATTTCTTTATTTGCACATTTAAGTATATATATCTCGTGAGAAAGAATCACATGGTTTGGTCTTCAAAGGTTTCCATTAGTTATTTGTACAGAGAAAAGTTGATTGAAGGAACTAAGAATAACATTTTTAAACTATATTGTGAGTAATGGGGGATTGGTCCCGATCTTCCGCTAGGTAAGGATAACTTGGATTGGTGGAGAATTTCGACGTTGACGATCCAAGGCTCCGGTCCGGCGGATCAAAACCTTGCAATCGCTACACCACTGTCTCCGTCGGTTATCAACCACGCAGGGCGCGATTGACCTCGCCACGAAGGCTAGTTCCTGCAAGCGAACCCAAGAACACAAGCAAGAACAGGAAGTACACAAGTCGAATGCCAAATCATAGATGAACTATGATGAGGAGAGGTTTCACAAAACGCTAATGCAGCAGCCAATCGGTCCGGTGCAGGAGCAGGATCTAAACACACAAGTGTAGATGCAAACAAAGCAAAACCTCACCCTAAAGACGGCTGCCGTGAATATATAGGGCGTGGGCAGCCTGTAGGAGGTGCACACGGCCTGGACTATGGGCCAACACAGCCTCCAACTCAGTACAAGGTCCAACTCGGCCCAGTTCTGTCACGCATGACTGTTTCAGTCACACAGGACGACTCGAGACTCCAAAAGAGACGAAACCAACGCCAAAAGATCCGTCTTCTCCTTAGCTTTCCAAAAAGTCCAAGAACGTACCAATCGGACTTCGTATGAGGAAGTTATGCCCATTTTGGTGCATGGTGGTTGATGTAGTCCGAACCAGCGAATTCTTGACTTCAAATCATCCGTGCGACTCCGTCTTCAACTCCAACTCTCCTATTCCATCTCCCATGTTCCTAAGCAATAAAATATCACTAGTATTCAGTAGCATCCCATCCAAACAAATATTAACATAGTTGCTAAGGAAAGAATTAACCTCATGGTTCAAGCGACGGGCACGGGCGCGTGTGATTGGTCCCTATAATTGAATTGTAGGTTGATGGTGCGTGTGTGTATCATGCTGGTGCGTGTGTGTATCATGTTGGTGCATCTGTGTATCATGCTGGTGCATGTGTGTATCATGCTGGTGCATCTGTGTATCATGCTGGTGCATGTGTGTATCGTGTGAAGTGATGTCCTCATTAGTGAGCATAGCTCCAAAACAATAGTCTATCAGAAAACAATATATAAATGAGGGATTCGGGATTCCAACAACAGAAAAAGTTTACTAACCAAGATGGAAATTTCAATTAAGCAAGAGCACAAGCTACTGGCATAAGAGAATACTACATATGGGCTTGACTGACCAATTGCTTGGAAAGATCATCATAAAATCTAACAACTTTCTAGAAGTAAGGAGCAGCATCCTTATCATGATCTTTATGTGATCTACCCGGCTCTGACAAATCTTTTGATACAACCTGGATTATGATGTGGCGTATTAAATAGACTTCAAGGTAGCATAGAAGATGAGAATGAGTACAGAATAAATATCAAGAATAAATATCAGAGGAAAAAACAGTGTATAAACAGTGTGGCATGAAGCTCCTCAAGTCTGAACGACACAACACATGTTCTAAGGTAATGCATTATATTATTTTCGAACAAACAACATAACAAATTATTTTCTAAGAAACATCACAACGTGAACTAGTAGTTTTATTTTTATTGTTCATCTGCATCAGGCTTGGGTGAATTTAGGCGAAAATATCCCTCAATACAAAGAACATGAACTCATGCAATCTCTATTTTCAACTATCAGGTCACTAATAAATCCATCTAGACATCTAGTATAGTAACGCTATCATCTATCTTAATTGGATAAGAATGAATCAAACTTTGCTCCTCAGCCAACCTAGTTCTTTCATAGTAGTGCCAGTATAGTATAATTTTAAAACAAACAATGGTGAAGCTGATAAAATCCTCTAGTTACCAATATTAGTTAGTGTTGGCGCAACGGATTACGCTAACAGGTTCTCTAAAGTTAAGAACTAACAAACGAAGTGTTTGTGAAAGCGGACTATCTCAAGCCTCCAAATAGGATAATAGCTCGAAGTAGTTTGAAGTTATGTATTGAATATCTGAATATTCGATGCCTATTACAGGATGAGAAGGGGGGTATTTATAGGTAAAAATTCTAAGGAAAAGACCTTTTTACCCCTCAATTACAACCGACATAGTGGAAACTATTTTGGTACCCCGAATAGGGCTAATATGATAAAGTATGTTCGAAGGAGGTAGACATAGTAGACGTCCCCATCCTTCTGGCTGTTTTCCACTGCGGAGGGGAAGCCTTCGGAGGGTATCTTCGGACCAGAGTCTGGATAGACCCTCCGACTTTAACCCTTCTAGTTCAGAGACAAGCCTGGGACTTGGAGATTATGATTTGTCTTTGTCTTGTAATCTTGAAGATCGTGGGGATGAAGTATTTACCCCCAACAGTAGCCCCTCGAATACGCTTCTCCTTATAACCTGTATAGCAAGGAGAGCAGTATACGCAAGAAATATTTTCATGCTCAGGGACATAGAAAAAATTCAAGGTATTATAACCGTTCGAAGTGTCTTCAACATCGGAGGTATATCTGACTCAAGCTTCGAACTTGAATCTCCGTGTGAAAGCTTCGTAGGGAAACAGATCGTTGTGAATGTGAAGCATCGCAAGGAGCCGTTAAAGTTGAGCCGTTACCCCTCAGTTAGCCGTTAGGCTCTTTTGAGAAAGTAACGGACACAAATTTAACTGCGGGTTCACACCTTTTTACCTTATGGTCCCACCTGTCAGCGGCAAGAGTTGAATCTGTAGTGCGAATGCATATGCTAACCATATCAATCGAAAGCAGAAGGGTTATAAAAGGAGGACTCGAACCACAGCAGAAACTTTTACAGAGCTTCGGTTCTAAGCCTCCACATTTTCACCTTCAAACTCTGTCCACAACACCTTTGAGCAAAAATCCGATGGTGAGGACCAATGCAAAGGTGCCGACGGCGATGGATACTCTGGCGCAGAGGCAAGCATGGGCTTCATCGATAGCAGCAGCAATGGCGGGAGCCCCGGGGGGTTCTTGGCCCAAAAATCCGTGAGAACTCCGCCCGCCGTCCAAGAAGCCACTGAAGCAAAGCTTTCTCCTCGGGCAATCGACATGCTCGACAGAATCCATCGAGGAGGCAGTGAATGGGAAGCTAGGTCCAGGAATGAGGACTCGAGTCCCCATTACAAAAGCCACCCTAGCGCCGAGGAGCGGAGAAGTGGTGGTCTTCGAGGCCTTCTTCGAAGCGGGGCTGGGCCTTCCTGCCATAAACTTCTTGGCCGAGGTACTGGAGATGTTCCATGTTACTTTGTCGAACTTTCTCCGAACATGATCACAAGATTGTCCATCTTCAAATGGGCCCTTTGAGTTGAAGGGTGTGAAGGGAGGTCCGAGATCTTCGCCGCTACCCACGAAGCCTCGTGCCAGCCGAAGCCACAAGACGGGCCCGAAGATTCCAAGGTGCTGGTGGCCTTCGGGAGCATCAACTTCCAGCTCCGAAAAGGAACACTTGAAGAATTTTCCAGCAAAGGCAATCAATGACCGGTGGTACTCTGATTGGATACTCCGGTGGTTCTATGCTGAAGTTGGTGAAGACTCCGTCCTTGCGGGGCCCCTGCAAGAGATCTAGTATCGGAGGGAAGCAGAAGTGACTCTGGACCCAAGTCTGCTTTCAACGTGGCTTGGGTTACTTTCTTCGGTGGCCAAGCGCATGAGCATGCGAGACTTGGCCGAAGAATTTATTGCCCTCCAGATTCCTCCTCTCAGAGCCGAGTGGCCGATTGTATTTCAAAGTGCTTCGGAGGGAGAACTTCAAAGCTTGGGTAAGTCTTTGCATCTTCTGCATTAACATTGATTAGAGAACAAATAGCATGCTCAATAGATTGTTACCTTTTTTAGTGGCTCCACTGGTGTTAGCTATGGAGCAGATAGCCAGAGCTACAGAAAGGGTGCTCGGAGCCCCTACTATAGTGGAAAAGCAAAAGAGAGTGGAGCTGGTTGGGAGTTGGGAGCACTCCAACCGAGTGTGGAGTGCTCTCGGGATGGAGGCTCCACCTCTACTATACTTCGACTCAATGGGAGCGGTCTTCGGGAAGAGAAAAGCTGCTGTCGGGACGTCCAAGAAGGCCACGAAGACTCCCATGAAGAAAGGAAAGAAGACAACGAAACTCCCTATGCCTCCATCATATCTGGCTTCGCTCGACATTCGGAGCTCCTCTTCGAAGGAGTCAGAAGAAAGAGACTCGGATGTGCGCATGGGAAGAGAGTTGGAAGAATATCTGCTGCATGGCGAAGAGGGTGAGTCTCAAGCCACGGCCAAAGACCCCCCTCAGGAGACTGCGGAAGTGGCGGTGGCAACCCACTCTGAACCTGCCAGAACCAATCCATAGCAGGAGCTAGAAAATCCTAGCTCGCTGGTGATCGGAGTAGTAGCGACGGAGGTTAGAGCTTCGACGTCTGCTACTCCAACACAAACTTCGGGGGATGACCTCGACGAATACCTCAAGATGTACGAGTTTTTGGGGGATCCCGAAATCCTTTCTCAAAGTCTGGATGGAGGTATGCCTCCGAACTTTTTCTTTAAAATTCCTAAAATGACTTCACTGCATCAATAATATTTCAATGAATAGTTAATGAATACCTTGCATTTTGTAGATGCGTCGAGGAGCAACATGGCTCCAATCAATGATGGAGCTTCGGCTCCTCTCGAAGATGAGGCTCCGGTTGAGGTGATGGCTCCGACGACTGAGGTTGCTCAGGGCGAGGTGACTCCGCCTGAAGGAGCAACTCTCGAAGGAGGATCTACTCCAACCGAAGTAGCACCTCCAATTTTTGTACTAGGGAGAGGTAAGGGTAAGACTGTTCTTGGTCCTCTCCCTCTTTAACAATGACACCTTCATCAAATGACCATTCGGTAGGTGCTTCAGAAGAAGACCTTGCTGAAGATGACCAACGAGCCTTGTCTTGGCTCTCGCTATTAGTTCCTTTTTTGTAGCAGCGAACAGGGCTCCGAGCTCTTCTAGAACCCTTGGCGGATAAGAGCCAAGAGGTCGGGAGCTCCGAGCTGGTCTCCATCCTGAGCGAGGCCGGTGGATCGGAGATCAATTTGGCCCTCGAAAGGGCTACCCTCCAGGTATGCAACAAACAAGTATACTTATTTAATAGAAATTACATTGTACTCACTTTCTTCTTTGCAGAAATTCATCCTTTCTAGAGCGGCAACGACTTCTAATGAGCTCAAAACCAATTGGCTCAAAAGGAAGGTTACAACACTCCAAAATAGCCTCAAGGGCTCCGAAGATAAAACCTTACGACTAGAGGAAGAGCTCCTTGAGGAGCGGAGGGCTAAGGCCATCACGGAGGAAGCACTCCGGGCCAAATAGTAGACCTGCGCTAAACTTACATCTTCGATGGAAGAAATCCAAGCATAGCGTACGGTGCTAAGAGCCGAGATCTAGAAGCTTCGGAAAGCGGAGGTGGATTCCAACGCTGAACTTGTAAAGCTTCAAACTTCACTCAAACAAGCGCTGGCTCAAAAGAATTACCTGCTATCGAGGATATTTGAGATCTCCGCTGTTGCCTCCGAGCTGACGAAGGCCGAGGCAAGGCACAATGTGAAAGCTGATCAGACTCTGGATACCCTCAGGGGTGTTCTAGAATATTTCGGCACAGTGTGCCCATCTTCTTCATCTGCAGTAGACGAGACTCTTGATCGGAAGCTGAAGATGATTCAAGCGGTGACTAAGATGATGAAGGGCTCCGGGACTCGCTACGGAGAGATCTCCGGGCAAGTAGCTGGGATCGGAGTCCTTCGACACTTCAAAGCCATTGGGGTCTCTGTTGCTCCGGTGAAGGGTTCGACGCCAGCAAGCTTCGCCGATGAAGGCTTGATGCGACCATCCTTGGATGTGGCTTTGGCTTGGGAATCCTTTCGGGCAACCTAGAAAGCAGACCATGAAGTTGCGGCCAAGGCTTGGATCAAAGAAGCCCGCCGGCGGAGGCTAGCTCAGACGAAGCTCCTGACTCTGACTCTGCCAACTGCTCCGTCTACCGACCTAAAGGTCTAGATCTTAGGGCGCTTATTTATGTACAAGAAATCTTGTAATGCCCTTTTATTTTAATGAATGCAAAGTTTATAAATGAAAAGTCTTCGCTTGAATGCTTGTTTTTAGGTTTTGCTTCATACTTTGGATTCTGAGCTCGAAGTATTAGAGCTTACTGAAGGGCTTCGCCAACAGTGGGCTATCCTCGAAAGCCTAAGGCCTTACAGGCGCTCGCGATTTTCTGTTCCTCGAGGGGAGCAAGGGGAAATAGCACCCAACGTTTGTAGCGAAGTCCTAACTTATATTAAAGAAGAGGATAAGGAAGTAGCATCTTCGTCCTTAGAGTATGTAGATTGGTCTGACTCGGAGTACCATGTCGAAGACCCAACGGAGGCTAGCTCTGAAAAGCTTCTATCCTGGGCTGAACTTCAAGAAGAACAGAAAAAGCTGTAGGCTTTGAACAAGAAAAGCATTCGGACCAAAAGAAAAGTTTTGAGAACTCCAGGCTCTGAAGACCGAACTAGTCCTAGGAGTAGTTGAAGAGGTCAGAGGGGTCTCCAGTTTTATTTAGGTTTAGATGATAATTTTTCTTAATTATTATGATTGTAACATGATTATCCAATTAATAAAAATTATCTAAGAAGCACCATGTATCTTATTCCCCTGCCCCTCCTTGTGGGTGGGGGACCGTATGCAATGCAATAAGGTCTGTCTGACACAATGATTGGTATAGCAACCTGGTGCTTCGCAATAGTACATGGTAATCATGAGTTTAACTCTTTCGTAGAGTTCTTCGAACTTTACATTTGTATTGTAATGTTTATAATTTCTAGAACTAAGTTTATACTTATAAGCTCTGATATTGGTCACTTAGGACTTATGAAGTGTTTCATTTGGCCGGAGCCTTGAAACCTTATTGCTTGGTCCCCTACGACTCTTTTACAGATGCTTCAAACTCGGAGGATCGGAAATCTGTTCTTTTAAAGTCCTTAGACTCTTCTACGGATGCTATCAAGTCGAAGCCTAGAATCCGTAGGCTTTGGCCACCTCCGGCTCTTTTACAGATGCTTCGAACCCGGAGGATCGGAAATCCATTCTTTTAAAGTCCTTA
Source organism: Zizania palustris (assembly GCA_019279435.1). Taxonomy (NCBI): domain Eukaryota; kingdom Viridiplantae; phylum Streptophyta; class Magnoliopsida; order Poales; family Poaceae; genus Zizania; species Zizania palustris. The sequence continues at coordinate 67,946,584 of JAAALK010000289.1, read as the reverse complement.
GACTCTTCTACGGATGCTATCAAGCCGAAGCCTGGAATCCGTAGGCTTTGGCAACCTTCAGCTCTTTTACAGATGCTTCGAACCCGGAGGATCGGAAATCCTTTCTTTCAAAGTCCTTAGACTCTTCTATGGATGCAATCAAGCTAAAGCCTGGAATCCGTAGGATTTTGCCACCTTCGGCTCTTTTACAGATGCTTCGAACCTGGAGGATCGGAAATTTGTTCTTTTAAAGTCCTTAGACTCTTCTATGGATGCTATCAAGCCGAAGCCTAGAATCCGTAGGATTTGGCCACCTTCGGCTCTTTTACAGATGCTACGAACCCGGAGGATTAGAAATCCATTCTTTTAAAGTCCTTAGACTCTTCTACGGATGCTATCAAGCCGAAGCCTGGAATCCGTAGGCTTTGGCCACCTTCGGCTCTTTTACAGATGCTTCGAACCCAGAGGATTAGAAATCCGTTCTTTTAAAGTCCTTAGACTCTTCTATGGATGCTATCAAGCCGAAGCCTGGAATCCGTACGATTTGGCCACCTTCAGCTTTTTTACAAATGCTTTGAACTCGGAGGATCTGAAATCTCTTCTTTTAAAGTCCTTAGAATCTTCTACAGATGCTATCAAGCCGAAGCCTAGAATCCATAGGCTTTGGCCACCTTCGGCTCATTTACGGAATCCTTGAACCGATGGTTTAAAGGCCGTTTGCTGGGTTTTGGTGAAAGATGTTTACCTCCGCAAGAATCTTCGTTCCTCTTATGCGTCCACCAGGGGTAAGGAATATTTGAAGAGTCAGCATAATTCAAACTTCCATCTTTATTTATTTCAGAAAGGTACTTTACAACTTATTACAAGGAGCCCCTAAGCGTAAGAACGTTTAATGTGCTCTGCATGCCACGCATGCTTTAATTCTTCCCCTTCTAAATTAGCTAATTTGAAAGATCTGGGGCGCCTTGAGCGTAGGATAATATATGGTCCTTCCCATTTGTTTCCTAATTTGCTCGGAGCTATTACACTTCGTAGTACCAAATGACCTAGCCTAAGTTCATTGACTTTTATCTTCGGGTCATACCATGCCTTTGTTTGGTCTTGGTACTTTGTCAGATTGGCGACAGCTCAAAGCCTTGTTTCTTCCGACAAATCCAGCGAAGTGTTCCTTTCATCATTATCTTCAGGCTCCGTTACATGAAGGGATCCACCTTTTAGCTCCATGGGAGTCATGGCCTCATCTCCAAATAACAATCTGAATGGGGTGAATCCTGTGGACCTAGCTTGAGTGGTCCGAATGGACCATAAAATCTTAGGAAGCTCTTCAGTCCACAACCCCTTTGCCAGCCCAACAATCCTTCGATTCAAACCAGATAGAATATTTCCATTTGCCTGCTCGACGGCTCCGTTGGATTGGGGGTGGCGAACTGCTGCAAAACACAACTTGATGCCCAAACCGTCGCAAAATTCTTTAATAGGTTCTACATCGAATTGGGTGCCATTATCGACTATTAACTCCCTAGGCACTCCGAACCTGCAAATAATATTCTGCCAAAAGAATTTCTGCACATTTTTTGAAGTGATAACAGTTAAGGGTTCAGCTTCGACCCATTTAGAAAAGTATTTGATTGTTACCACCGAACTTCAAGCTGCCTTTTGCCATTGGAAAAGGGCTGATGAGATCCATTCCCCATCGCGTCATTGGCCATTCTGGAGCAATAACTTGAAGAGGTGTTGGTGGATGATGGCTCCGCCTACCCATCCACTAGCACCCTTGGCAGGTTCGAACCAATGCTTCTGCATCTCTTACAATTGTTGGCCAATAAAGCCCCTAGCGAAGTGTTTTTCATGCTAGAGCACGAGGGGCTAAATGGCTGCCACACAGGCCTTCATGAATCTCCCGAAGTATATCTTGGCCTTCGGGTTGAGAGATGCATCGGAGTAGAGCAGAACAGACTCCGACTTTATAAAGTATTCCATTGACAAGCTCATAATTTCAGACCCTTGCTTGGACCCTTTGGAAATCTAGACCTTCTAGGGAAGTTGTATTGTTTTGCAAAATATCCCAAATTAGAGTCCGCCAATCAGTGACTGGAATGCAAAGGACTTCTGCGAAGGGTAGTTGATGCATCGAAGGTTTAACAAGTTCTTCATAAAAAGCACCTTTCGGGACGTCCAATGCTCCAGCTGCTGCCTTCGCTAAGACATCTGCAAGCTGATTATCCGCTCGAGGGATGCTTCGAATAGAGATTCCTTTAAACAATGCCTCCGTCTTGCAGATTTCTTCTAAATATTTTGCAAGATGTGGATTCCTAGCTTGGAAGCTCTTGTCAACATGTCCTGCAATAACTTGGGAATCTTTTTTATTATAATTCTAGTTGCTCCAAGTGCTCTTGCTTTTTAGAGACCTAGCAGGATTCCTTCGTATTCTGCAATATTGTTAGTGGACTTAAAGTTGAGCCTTACAGAATACATGTCTTTTTGCCCTGACGGTGATATTATTACGGCTCCAGCACCGACACCAGATGCTTGATAGGCTCCGTCATAAAATATTGTCCATAGCTCCTCGGAGGTTTCTTTCTGAGCCCAAATTGCGGATAGAGTCCATTCGGCCACAAAGTCAGCTATGACATGGGTTTGATAGTTGTTCTTGCAGCGAAGGAAATACCGAAGGGGGTTAGCTCGACCGCCCACTTTCCAATCCTACCCATGGATTCTTTGCTCTGAAGCATATCACCAAGGGGATACGAGGTAGGGACAATTAAATTATGTGCTAAGAAGTAATGCCTTAACTTCCGCGAGGCTATTACTAAAGCATAAACAAATTTCTCGAGCTTGGAGTATCTTGTTTTTGCTCCGGACAAAGCTTCTGAAATGAAGTATACTAGGTTTTGCACTAGTTTTCCCTTGAGCTCTATTTCTCTGACAAGCACTACACTTACTGCGGAGCCCGTTGCTGCAAGATAAAGAAGGAGAGTTTCTTCTGGGAGGGGCACAGTAAGTGTTGATAAATTTCCGAGATAATCTTTAATATCATCGAAGCTTTTCTGGCACTCTGGTGTCCATTTGAAACTCTCAGACCCTTTTAGGGCTTTGAATATTGGGAGGCTTTGCTCTACTGATATGGCTAGGAAAATGCTGAGGGCTGCGAGGCGTCCTATCAACTTTTGGACTTGCTTCAAATTTTTTGGTGGAGCCATTCTTTGTAGTGCGCTTATCTGCATCGGGCTAGCTTTGATTCCTCTGCTCGAAACTAACTACCCTAGAAATTTTCCTGCTTGCGCCCCGAATATATATTTTTCAGGGTTGAGGCGAACTCCACATGCTCAGAGGCTCTCAAAAGTTTCTGCTAGGTCTAGATTATGTTGGTGCTTTACAACACTTTTTATTACAATGTCATCCATATAGGCTTCGACATTTTGACCTATTTGGTGACCTAGAGCCTTAGAAATAAGATGTGGAAAAGTAGCCCTGGCATTCCGCAGGCCAAAAGGCATTCAGACATAACAAAATGGGAAAATTACTCACATGCCATTATAATTTTCAGAAATTGCCTATATGCCACTGTCAGTGAATGTGGCGGCCCCCATCTGTCAGTGACACACCGATGGCATATTGGCAAACCATGAAAATTGTAATGGCATGGAAAAAATTAACCCTAACAAAATACTCCAGAAGGAGTTATGAAACTTGTCTTGGCTTCGTCTTCGCGCTTTAGCGAAATTTGAAGATAACCGGAGTATGCGTCCAGGAAGCTTAAAAGTTTGGAGCCGGCCATAGAATCCACAAGTTGATCGATACAGGCATACGGTAGGGGTCTCGGGGGAATGATTTATTTAAAGAAGTGAAATAGATGCACATGCGCCACTTGCCAGAGCCTTTCTTCTTAACGAAGACGGGGTTAGCTAACCACTCTGTGTGGGCTACTTCCCTGATGATTCCAGCTCTCAGCAATTTTCCTACCTCCACCTTGGCAAGTGAGGAGCCATGTTGAATAGCGTGGGCCTCATGGCTCCAGATGTGATGAGTCATTGTCAACGATAGTCAAAGAGGACGAAGAAAGGAGATCTGCTGTTTCATGGGCCGCGTGTGACTCAGGTAAACGGGCAGCGAGCGACGGTCGGGCTGAGAGAGCTGCGAAGTCAGGCTGGCCCAATCCGGGTACATGGGCCAGAAGCAGTAGAAGACCCACTGGGCTGTTGACCAGGATTGACTTAGGTACACGGGCGGTGAGTGATTGCCAGGCTGAGAGAGCTGTGGAATCGGGCCAGCCCTATCCGGGTACCTGGTGCAAAGTCGGTGGAGGTTTTGTCAGTTTCGGCGCAAAACTGACAACCGTTGATTTTGTATCAGACTGTCCAGAAGAGAAGCCGTAGTCGCTACGAAAGCTTAGCTTTCAGATAAGTCATATGTATCTCTAGGCCCACAGTCAGTCAGTCGAGTCTGTAAAAATTTCCTAAGGGCAGTTGAGTCTTTTCCTTTATTTTAGCGTCTGTAAAAACCCTAAGGGGCTGGTGGAATATTCTAGGTCATTGGGCAGCCTATAAATAGGGCCCCAATCCCTAGGATTGGACTACCCTTTGCTGAAATTAATTCTCTATTCCTTTGGGTCATTGTGTTCCCTGTGTGTTCTCTCTCCTGTCCTTGAATGCGCCGCCAGGAAGCTTCCTGTGAGATCATCTCAGATTTGTTTTTCTTCTTGTCTGGATGCTTTTATTCCTTCTGCTTGTGTATTGCATCTAGTTAATGGGTCTGCAGTATTCGGTTTGCTCACAACGATTTTATTCCTGAGTTTGTGTGCTTCGATTGCTTCTGTTCTTCACGTGAAGAGTACTAGTTCTTGCTGGTTGCAAGTAGTACTACTTCACTGTAGCAATAGTACACTAGTATTCTAGCCTTGCTTTTTCCTGCACATCTTTTTGATTGAGTTGACAGGGCTAAAGTCCCTTTTCTGCCTGTTTCTGGCAAAGTCCCTTCTCTCTGTTCGAAGTCCTTCAGCTCTGTGAGGCAGGCTTCGTTCTGACATCTTAGAGGGCTTCGCTTGAACTTCGACTTCACTTTTGTGTACGGTGTTTCTAGCTTCGAATTACATTTTGTGCTGTCTGTCATTGCGAAGGTATACTCCGAAAGGCTTCGAAGTTGTCTTCGAAGCTTGTTTCTTTGATATACTTCGCTCGATCTGTAGTCTCTGAGATCTTTCTGCTGCTATCTTATTCCGTGGGTCACGGTGTGTTTGTTCGGAGCTTGTCGTTCGAAGTGTGTTTGTCACCTTCGATTCTTGTGTGACAACTCTTACAAACTTCGTTTCGAAGTTGATCTGTGTGTGTCAAAGGTTATCACTTCAGCGTTCTTTCTTCGATCTTGCTAGCTCCGAAGGTAGAGTGTAGTCTTCGAATTTGGTTTCTCTGTCGTGTGTCAGGCTTCGCTACTCTTTCAAAGGTTGTTTTTCTATGAGCTTGTTCGAAGCTTCCTGTTCGAAGTATAGCCTTCGAAGTACACTGTTCGAAGCAAGCTTCGACACTGTCATACTTAGCTTCGAAGCATACTTCGCTCTCAGTCGCACTCGAACTAGGATAGTCAACAAACCTTCGGCACTTTCACAATAGCCTTCGGCAGACTTCGCCACTAACCTCCGAAGCATGCTTCGACAAGTTTCGAACAGGAGACAGATTTGAACAGTAACTTCTCATCTCACTTTATTTATACTTAGATCATCCATTGAGAAGTTTAACTTGCCATGTCTTGTGTATACTATTTATCTGTCTATTAGCACTGTTTTGGTGTTTCTCTGTTTTTAACATCAGTTGCTTCTAGGCTAGATACCTTTAGACTTAGGCAATCTGTTCATGCTTTGCTGCTTAGTCTTTTGAGGTGCGTTGGGTATTGGGAGCAGGCCATTGATTCGAATGAATTTTTAGGCGCCCATTCACCCCCCCTCTGGTCGCTACTTTCGGTCCTACAAGTGGTATTAGAGCCTGATTAGGGTTTTTCCATACCTTAACCGGTTCTAAACCCCAGTAGTGATCATGACTTCTCCTGGCAAGGTCCCGTCCTTGGAAGCCTATGGCTATAACTATTGGAAGACTCGCATGCGAGCCTATCTCATGAGCCAGGGCTCGGACATCTGGGACATTTGTGTTCACGATACGTTTGTCATTTTGCTAGTTGCTGAGCATGGTACTCCTGGTATCATTGCCCAGCATCTGAGCAATAGTAAAGCCGTGAACATTCTGTTTTCTGATCTAGGTCCCACTGAGTTTGAGCGTGTGAGCCATCTCTCCACTACGAGAGAAATCTGGGCTACCCTTAAGGCACACCATGAGGGAACAGCCTAGGTCAAGGCTCGGCTCTATCAGACCTACCGGCGTGAATATGAAAATTTCACACAGAAGCCAGGTGAATCTGTTGAAGCTTTGTTTGGTCATTTTCAATCGATCATAAACAAGCTTCAGGACAACAAGGCTGAGGGTGCTCAGTTAGTCTCAGATCACGAGAAGGCACTCATGGTTCTCCATACCTTGGACCCAAAAATCTAGGAGATCAAGGTATCCTCTATCGTTGAGAGCACTTCTTATGATACCTTGACCATTTCTGAGTTGTTTAGCAAGCTAAAGGCCACTGAGGTTGATATCCAGCTGAGATCAAATCTCACTGGTTCTGGATCAAAGTCCTTGGCCCTTGCTACACCTTCTGTTGATCCCACTTCTGTGAGCTGTGCTGGGTTCTCTTTGATGTCTATCACTGAGGACCAGCTTGAGTCTTTGGGAGATGATGATTTGTGTCTGTTTAACAACCGGGTGCGTCGTGTCTATGACAAAAGGATGTTCAAAAGACACGGCACAAAATCCGGATGCTTTGAGTGTGGTGATCCAGGACACTTCATCGCTGACTGCCCCAAGCACAATGGACAAAAGAAGGGCACCGGTTGTGGCTTCCACGACTCCGGCAAGCACGACAGCTCTTCCTTCAACAAGGGCAAGCCGAAGACCAGATTCTTCAAGAAGGCCTTGAAGGACTACCGGCGAGAGAACAAGAAGCGTGACAAGGCCTTCTTCACCGAGATGGAGAACAGCTACTCCAAGCAGTCCATGTCTTCTTCCTCTTCATCAAGCTCAAGCGACGAGGAGATCATCATCAGGAAGGGGAAGGACAAGGACGATCCGGTGGGGCTTTGCTTCATGACTTACGGGGACAGACCGAAGAGCCGTTCACACCAGCGCCGAAGATCCCGCAAGAGCTTCTGCTCAATGGCTCTTGGGGATAAGGGAGAGAAGAGCTTCTCCGTTGACTCTGACGACGACGACAATGAAAAGGTATCATCTTATGAGCGCGAAATCGTTGATTTACTTGAGAGTAATCGTCAGGAGTTAAAATATCGGGAAAAACTGCTTAGGGGTGCCAAGAAGAGGATAGATGAGTTAGAGAGTGAGCTTGCCGTAGCCAACGGTAGAATTGAGAGTCTATCCTCTTCCCCCTGCTTGGGTGATAGCAGTGAGTGCCCGAAGTGTGAAGTGCTTCTGTGTGACTTGTCGACTCTGAAGTCTAGGTACACAGAAAGGGTTGACGAGAGGGACGCTTTGGCCACTGAGCTTGAAAGCGCTCAGCTGGAGCTGAAAGATGCTCAAGCCACTGTCGTCGCACCATGTGTTGATTGCCCATCTCATCTAGATGCCTTAGCTGAGCTGAAATCCAAGGGCGATGAGCATTTGGGTGATTTGGAGAGGTTGAGAGCTGAGCTTGCGCAGACTAGGCTAGAGCTTGAGACACTGTCAGTTCCACCCACTGTCTGTGAGAACTGTTTGTCTCTTAGAATGGAATTGATCAAGCTGAAAGCCGAAAAGTCAGTCCAAGTAGAGAGTGAGTGTGAGACCTGCTTGTCTCAGGTGGAGGTTCTAGCTTCCTTGAGAGAGGAGCTAGCTGATTCTCAGAATGAGAACTTTTACCTCCGTTCTATCCTGAGTTGGATCAGTGCCCGAGAGCCACAGCTCGGCATGATGATCCAGCAGTTCAAGAGGCAGGATGGGTTTGGGGTAGGTTACACCTACACCAAGGCTGACTTTGAGAGTGCCATTAGCCGGGCAGTGGAGTGGAGTAAAATGACTCCTGAGCAGAGATACCCCAAGACTCACTCCACTGAGACTTCCCTGGCTAGTCAGCCCAAGGATGGAGTGATCTATGAGCAGCATAAAGCTCCACCCAAGAAGTCCATCTGGGTTCCAAAACCCAAACACATGCGCACTTCTCTTGACTCTCTTCCTAGACCCTCTCAACCCAATAAGACTACACCTAACACCACTAAGCCCAAGAATCCCAAGCCTCAACCACACCCCAAGAAGCCCACCTATCATTGTGAGTACTGTCAGAGAGACGGGCATCTTGCGGAGTTTTGCTTCAGGAGGAAGCGGGTTGAGAGAGCAGAGCGTGTTCGTGGTGGTCAGGAGCAGTTCTACCAGTAGGGTGGTAGACTGAGAGTTCCTCGATGCGGGGAGAGGCTGGAGGCCAGGCCACGTCGTGTAGGTGGTGGTAGAGGAGACGGTTTTCTTGGCCGTGCTCCAGTTGGTGGTGGTCATTTCGGCAGAGCTCCAGGCCGTTTTGGCTACGGTCCTGGACCTCGTGGCCGAGGTTCTAGGGAGAACCATGGACCGCGCTTTGAGCCGCGTTTTGGTCCAAATTCTTTTGATGGTTTTCGCTTTCCGTCTTTTGAGCATATGGCTCAACATTGGTTTAGCTTTTTTGCTAAATCAGGTTAAGCTCTATGGGCCTCATCCGAGGATTGCCCAAGCTTAAAATGGAGAAAGATCTAGTTTGTCATCCCTGTCGTCATGGGAAAATGGTTGCCGCTTCTCACTCACCTGTGACTCAGGTGATGACTTCGTATCCGGGCAAGCTTTTACACTTGGACACAGTTGGTCCAGCTCGGGTACGTTCAGTCGGTGGGAAGTGGTACGCACTTGTCATTGTTGACGACTTTTCTCGATTCTCGTGGGTTTTCTTCTTGGAGTCTAAGGATGAAACTTTTCAGTTTGTTCATGACCTGATTTTGAAGCTGAAGAATGAGAACAATGGTCGGATGCGAGCAATTTGCTCCGACAACGGCTCTGAGTTCAAGAACTCTCAATTCATCAGCTTCTGTAGTGATCAAGGTCTTGACCATCAGTTTTCTACTCCTTACACTCCCCCACAGAACGGCGTTGTGGAATGAAAGAACCGCACGCTAGTCGAGATGGCCAGGACGATGCTCGATGAGCACAGGACTCCTAGGCGTTTTTGGGCTGAAGCCATGAACACGGCTTGCTATTTGGCTAACCGCATTTTTCTTCGAGCTTACTTAGGTAATACTTCGTATGAGTTGCGGTTTGGCAGACAGCCCAAGGTGAGCCACTTGCGAGCATTTGGCTGCAAGTGCTTTGTGCTCAAGAAGGGTGGGCATTTGGACAAATTTGAGTCTCGTTGCTGGGATGGAGTTTTTCTTGGCTATGCATTGCATTCTCGAGGCTTCCGTGTTTGGAACCTCGACTCCCAGCAGCTTGTCGAGACTTGTGAAGTTTCATTTGACGAGTCCTTGCCTTCTCTGACTCCTTCTTTTGAGCCTTCTGATGGTGAGCTCGGAGAGTCCATCTTCGAGGAAGATGAGGATACTCCAGCCGCTAATGACGGTGGGCCTTCTGCACCCTCTGCAGAGCCCACACATTCTGAGACTTCGACTGAGGACGAGGGCGGACCTCTGATCACTTCTTCCACTTCGATCGAGCCCCCTCAGTCGAGTCCAGAGGTGCCAGCTGCTGACTCCGGTGAGGTGATTTCAGATCACCAGGGAACTCGAGCAGTTCAGCGTGACCATCCCTCAGAGCTCATCATCGGTGATTTGACTGAAAGAACTTTGCGTTCATCTACCTCTCTTGCTGTGTTTGCTGAATCTGCTTTTGTTGCATCTTTTGAGGCCAGAGATGTTTCTGATGCTCTTTCTGATTCAAATTGGATTAATGCTATGCAAGAAGAGCTTGAGAATTTTGTCCGTAATCGGGTTTGGACACTAGTTGAGTCGCCACCAGGATGCAACCCCATAGGCACCAAGTGGGTGTTCAAGAACAAACAAGGTGAAGATGGGGTTGTGGTGCGCAACAAAGCTCGATTAGTTGCCCAGGGTTTTTGCCAGAAGGAGGGTATTGATTTTGAAGAAACTTTCGCCCCTGTTGCCCGTCTTGAGTCCATTCGCATTCTCTTAGCTTTTGCCGCTTCGAAGGGTTTTAAGCTCTTTCAAATGGATGTTAAGAGTGCTTTTCTGAACAGGTTCATAGAGGAGGAAGTTTATGTTAGGCAGCCCCCTGGTTTTGAGAACCCTAAGTTTCCTCGACATGTTTTTAAGCTTCAAAAGGCTTTATACGGGTTGAAGCAAGCCCCCAGGGCTTGGTATGACCGGTTGAAGCAATTTTTGTTGGGGAAGGGCTTTGTGATGGGTTCGGTGGATAAAACTCTCTTTTTGCTCAGAGTTGCTTCAGATTTCTTAGTTGCTCAGATTTACGTGGACGATATTATTTTTGGCGGTACTACTGATTCTCTTGTGTCCAAGTTCTCTGAGCAGATGCACAACGAGTTTGAGATGAGCCTCATGGGTGAGCTCAAGTACTTCTTAGGGCTCCAGATCAAGCAGACCAAGGATGGTACCTTCGTCCACCAGGGTAAGTATACTAGAGACATGCTAAAAAAGTTTGACTTTGGTGGAGAATTGAAGCCGCAAATGACCCCGATTGGCACATCTGGGGGCCTGGACAAGGACGAGAGCGGCGTCAAGGTCAATGAGAAAGAGTTTCGAGGGATGATTGGTTCACTGTTGTACTTGACGGCAACAAGACCAGACATACAGTTCACCGTGGGACTTTGCGCACGTTTCCAGTCTTCACCACGCGCGTCTCATCGGCAGGCTGTCAAGCGCATATTCAGGTATCTCACTTATGCGTCCGACCTTGGTCTTTTCTATTCAGCTTCATCATCTCTCGATTTATCTGGCCTTTTGGATGCCGACTTTGGTGGGTGCCGGTTGGATCGCAAGTCGACTTCTGGTACTTGCCAGTTTCTTGGTTCTTCCCTTGTTTCCTGGTCTTCTCGAAAGCAATCTGGAGTTGCTCTTTCGACCACTGAGGCTGAGTATGTAGCTGCTGCTAGCTGCTGCTCACAGTTAGTTTGGATGATTTCCACTCTGCGAGATTTTGGGTTGTTCTTTCCTACCAGGGTTCCATTGTTTTGCGACAGCACCAGTGCTATTAGTGTAGGGAAAAACCCGTGTCTCCATTCAAAAACCAAACACATTGATGTGCGCTTTCACTTTCTGAGGGATCAATATGAGAAAGGTGTCATTGACCTTCTTCATGTTGATACCCATCATCAGTTGGCTGACATTTTCACCAAACCCCTAGATCAGTCTACCTTTGAGCGTTTAGGAGGGGATTTAGGTGGTGTGTATCCTTTCTAGGATATTTTGCGTTAGTTTTCTTTCTTCTTTACTCTTTTCTTGAGTCTTTTTGTGTGTGTTCATATCTTGCATATTCACATATCACACTTTTGAGCTGCTTCTGTTATATGATTGAACTGCTTTACTTATTCTAGCTGGTACATGCTTTTGAATACTTGTCAATGATCATGCTTTGGTTCAGTTCACTTGATATGTCTGATATCTGTCATATGCGTTGCTTTTATGCTTTAAACTTGAAAATGATCACCATTGCTTCTGGTAACTAGCATGCGTAGGCTGAATGTTCTTGCTATCTGGTACATGCCTTGTAGCTAGTTCCTGACTTAGATGCAAACAAGCAACTTGGACATCTTTCTGCTTTAAAAAATGGAAATGTGCTGTAAAAATGATGAAAAATCAAGAAAAATGAAAATTCCATGCATTTTATGCATAACTTGAAAATATCCAAGGTGGGTTTGCTTTGTCACATTGCATTGTTCTGGACTGCTTACCATAGCACTTTGGTATGAACTAGGACAGTGTAGTGTATGCCAAGACCAATGTCTTAAGCTTCTGATGGTCCAGTTCTGGCCTAGGCTTGACTTGGTCGGTTAGCATAAGGTTTGGCATGCAAATAACCCTTGGCAAAAATGAAAAAGGAAAATGAAAAAGCCTGCAAATTAAAGAGACAACAAGTTTGTTGAAGCACTTTGTTATGAATAATGCTTATCTTGGTAGATATCAGTTAGCTTCTACATCTCATGCTTTACCTTGCTTGTTAACTGGAAAATGTGGTGATGCTTTTGTTTTGCAAAAACTGAAAAATGCGTGCTAATGACTTTCTTTAGATATCATCTGTCGCACTGATCATGCCATGAGTCTCCAACAGTATGTCCCTTGCTGTACCTGTTAGATGTTGTAATTGCAGTCAATCATATCTGAGAAGCATGCTTTATTCACTTCACCTGCACTCCAGTTACATTCATTGCATATTTTGAGGGGGAGTTGCATTTCAGGGGGAGTCTGTGTCTCTTTTGAGTGCTTGATGAGTTCACTTGTCAACAAGGGGGAGAAATCTTGGAATATGAGTTTAAGGGGGAGTTTTTGTCTCGCTTACTCTTTTGATATCCTTGTTGTTGTTTCTGAGCTTTTACCTTTGGTCATTAAGGTTAAACTTTTACTTTATTTTCTTCTTCTTTGTTTTCTTGTGCTTTGTTTTCGTGTTTCCACAGTTGTTCGCAGGTACTGAAGAGCTGGAGAAGTGAAGTGTTGACAATGCACTCATCAAGGGGGAGATTGAGGAGCCATGCTGAATAGCGTGGGCCTCATGGCTCCAGATGTGATGAGTCATTGTCAACGATAGTCAAAGAGGACGAAGAAAGGAGATCTATTGTTTCATGGGCCACGTGTGACTCAGGTACACGGGCAGCGAGCGATGGTCAGGCTGAGAGAGCTGCGAAGTCGGGGTGGCCCAATCCGGGTACATGGGCCAGAAGCAGCAGAAGACCCACTGGGTTGTTGACCAGGATTGACTCAGGTACACGGGCGGTGAGCGATTGCCGGGCTGAGAGAGCTGCAGAATCAGGCTGGCCCTATCCGGGTACCTGGTGCAAAGTCGGTGGAGGCTTTGTCCGTTTCGGCGCAAAACTGACAACCGTTGATTTTGTATCGGACTGTCCAGAAGAGAAGCCGTAGTCGCTACGAAAGCTTAGCTTCCGGATAAGTCATATATATCACTAGGCCCACAGTCAGTCAGTCGAGTCTGTAAAAATTTCCTAAGGGCAGTTGAGTCTTTTCCTTTATTTTAGCGTCTGTAAAAACCCTAAGGGGCTGGTGGAATATTCTAGGTCATTGGACAGCCTATAAATAGGGCTCTAATCCCTAGGGTTGGACTACCCTTTGCTGAAATTAATTCTCTATTCCTTTGGGTCATTTTGTTCCCTGTGTGTTCTCTCTCCTGTCCTTGAATGCGCCGCCAGGAAGTTTCCTGTGAGTTCATCTCAGATTTGTTTTTCTTCTTGTCTGGATGCTTTTATTCCTTCTGCTTGTGTATTGCATCTAGTTAATGGGTCTGCAGTATTCGGTTTGCTCACAGCGATTTTATTCCTGAGTTTGTGTGCTTCGATTGCTTCTGTTCTTCACGTGAAGAGTACTAGTTCTTGCTGGTTGTAAGTAGTACTACTTCACTGTAGCAACAGTACACTAGTACTCTAGCCTCGCTTTTTCCTGCACAGCTTTTTGATCGAGTTGACAGGGCTAAAGTCCCTTTTCTGGCTGTTTCTGGCGAAGTCCCTTCTCTCTGTTCGAAGTCCTTCAGCTTCGTGAGGCAGGCTTCGTTCTGACATCTTAGACGGCTTCGCTTGAACTTCGACTTCACTTTTGTGTACGGTGTTTCTAGCTTCGAAGTACATTTTGTGTTGTCTATCAGTGTGACATACTTCGTCCGTCTGTGCGAAGGTATACTCCGAAAGGCTTCGAAGTTGTCTTCGAAGCTTGTTTCTCTGATATACTTCGCTCGACGTGTAGTCTTTGAGATCTTTCTGCTGCTATCTTATTTCGTGGGTCACAGTGTGTTTGTTCGGAGCTTGTCGTTCGAAGTGTGTTTGTCACCTTCGATTCTTGTGTGACAACTCTTACAAACTTCGTTTCGATGTTGATCTGTGTGTGTCGAAGGTTATCACTTCAGCGTTCTTCCTTCGATCTTGCTAGCTCCGAAGGTAGAGTGTAGGCTTCAAATTTGGTTTCTCTGTCGTGTGTTAGGCTTCGCTACTCTTTCGAAGGTTGTTTTTCTGTGAGCTTGTTCGAAGCTTCCTGTTCGAAGTATAGCCTTCGAAGTACACTGTTCGAAGCAAGCTTCGACACTGTCATACTTAGCTTCGAAGCATACTTCGCTCTCAGTCGCACTTGAACTAGGATAGTCAACAAACCTTCGGCACTTTCACAACAGCCTTCGGCAGACTTCGCCACTAACCTCCGAAGCAGGCTTCGACCAGCGAAGCAGGCTTCGACAAGTTTCGAACAGGAGACAGATTTGAACAGTAACTTCTCATCGCACTTTATTTATACTTAGATCATCCATTGAGAAGTTTAACTTGCCATGTCTTGTGTATACTATTTATCTGTCTATCAGTTGCTTCTAGGCTAGATACCTTTAGACTTAGGCAATCTGTTCATGCTTTGCTGCTTAGTCTTTTGAGGTGCGTTGGGTATTGGGAGCAGGCCATTGATTCGAAAGAATTTTTAGGTGCCCATTCACCCCCCTCTGGTCGCTACTTTCGGTCCTACAGCAAGGTCTGCTCTTTTAGTTGACAATTTACGGAGCCCCTGGCGAATTGGTCGAGCCTTAGGGTTGACCAGTAAACTATGCTCAATAATGATCCGGTCAACTCCAGGGATATCTTCATCGGACCAAGTGAAGATATCTAAATTCTCTCGAAATACTTCTTCCAGCGAAGTAGATATTTCTGAAGGTAGCCCTTTGCCAAATTGAATTGGATATTCTTTGCCTTCTTTGAGAATCATCTTTGTGATTACATCGCCTTCTGGGCTTGGCTTGAGGGAAGGACTCTTCGAAAGGTCAGAGGACCTCGAAGCTTCCTCCGAGTGCTCCAGCACACTGTTTACTTGCCGAGGATCAAGAGGTGGGCCGTGGCCATATTCCGCTCTCCGAGCTGTGGCTTGGTTTCCTGAAATAGTAAGAACTCTACCTTAGGTGGGCATCTTGAGACATAGATAATTGTGATGTGCCACAACTCCGAATTGGTTCAGCATTCCCCTCCCAAAAATTGCGTTTTAGGCGTACGGGCATCGACGACGTCGAAGATGACTTCCTCAACTCTAGCCAAGGCCCCTCTCCGAAGGAAACCTAGAGGCCTATCTGGTCGAGGGCATCGAGAGGAGGACCTGCGAAGCCTTGGAGTAGGCGGGCTGCCGGAAGCAAGTGCCTTCGGGGAATACACATTTGATCGAAGGCCTGGATGAAGAGTATATCAGTGGAGCTTCCACCGTCCACTAATATCCTTCGGACTTCAACTCCTGCTATGTCAGCTGAAATGACAAGGGGGTCAGCATGGGGGAATTTCACCCCTACAATGTCATGGGCAGAAAATGAGATAGGTACATGGGACCACTTGGGCATTTCTGCAGCCGAGTTCGAAGTCCCTATATGCGCTACTTCACAAACATAATCCCATCGCTGACGCTTCGACATATTACCTAGGGTCCCCCTCCGGAGATGGGTAGGACCACCCGCTTGCCGCGATCTTGAGGGTCCTCTTGCTTCGGTGGTGGCATAATGTTGGCCACCGGAAGCTGCATTGGTGCTTCAGGATTGTCGGCCCACCCCACAGCTTAAACAGGCTCCGATCATGTTGCTAGAGGGGCTCGATCTGTAGTACCTCGCCCTAAATTTCTTCCTAAGTACTCGCCTCGAAGGGTTAGCATAGATTTACAATCTTTTATGGCATGGCTTCTGTTTTCACCATGTACGCAACAAAAGAGACCCTGGCATCGGCCAGCTGGTTTTCTTGTGGCTTCGAGGTACTAGCCTTATTATCTTGAGCATGTTTATAGTTGAAAGGCATCATCGGAGCAGAGGGGGCAATACTCAATACCTCGGAGCGGAAGTGTTTCTTTCCCCTTCTGTGATCATTAGGGCGATTATCGAAGGGGGCTTGTGGAAGAATCGAGACTTCTGGCTCCGACTTCACTTCTCGAAGGAGGGCTGGCGCAGGCACCACAGTTCTTCGAAGGTGGCCTTCCTCTGCATTAGTATACTTCTCGAGGTATGCCATTAGCTGCGCTACGGAAGACACCAACTTCTGGTGAAGTTTGCTGAGGAGGTCTGGATTTAAAACACCTTTGCGCGCCGCATCCACCACTGAAGATGTAGAAAAGCCTTTTATCTGGGACTTGGTGTGGGCAAAGCGTGTGAAGTATTCCCAAAGGGTTTCTCCTGCTTGCTGTTTCACCTTGAAAGGGCTTCCAGTAGACATCGGGGCTACGAACATCCCCTGGAAATTACTCACGAATTTCCTTTTCAATTGCTCCCATGACTTGATTGATCCTGGCTTTAGAGACCAGAACCAATGGAGGGCCACACCTTCCAACGCAAGGGGGAAACATTTTGCCATTGTATTTCACACTCCTCCGCTGGCTTCTATTGCAAGGGCGTAAGAATGAGAGAATTCTCCGGGATCAGACCCTCCGGAGTACTTGTGCAGCTTCGAGGCTCTGAACCTAGGATCGAAGTGCACCTTCTGCAAGTCCGGATGCGGTGGGGACTCGTTGTCGAAGGAAGCATTCTCGACATCTTTGTGGACTTGAGGAGCTTTGGTATAATCATCCTTGTCGCCATCTTGATGCACTTCTGAAGCAGGAGGGATGGCTTGAGAGCGAAGACTGTCCACAGCCTCCTCCCTCCATCTTGCTACTTCCTCCTGAAGCTGCGCTACCTAAGCAGTCGCATCTTCAGGAAGGTCTTCGCTTCCTTCGGAGGGGTCCTCCGGGTCTTAGGAACCGACATAATCAGTTTGAAGTATAGACGGAGCTACCCAAGGCACTCTGGGTGCTCAAGGTCCGATGACGACTTCGGGAGTTTGGGGAACGACTAAAGGTCCTGTACCATGGGTCCGAGGGGACCTTCGAGGAGGATCGGTGGCTAGACTCCGCTTGGGAGGCATGACTTACGAAGCTAGGGTCCGAAAACTAGAGGCTTCAAACGATTGAGGAAGGCGAGGAAAGGCCTTCGAACTGTACTTCAAAGCCCCTTGCTGAAGGGTGTGTGGAATCTTGAGACTCCGAAACTCCCTCTGCAAACGCTCTTCGAAATACAGGCAGTGGCAGAGAACTAGATTTTAGAACTAGGTTCCCCACAGACGGCGCCAACTATTGGCACAATGGATTACACTAACAGGTTCTCTAAAGTTAAGAACTAACAAATGAAGTGTTTGTGAAAGCGGACTATCTCAAGCCTCCAAATAGGATAATAGCTCGAAGTAGTTTGAAGTTATGTATTGAATATCTGAATATTCGATGCCTATTACACGATGAGAAGGGGGGTATTTATAGGTAAAAACTCTAAGGAAAAGACCTTTTTACCCCTCAATTACAACCGACATAGTGGAAACTATTTTGGTACCTCGAATAGGGCTAATATGATAAAGTATGTTCAAAGGAGGTAGACATAGTAGACGTCCCATCCTTTTGTATGTTTTCCACTACGGAGGGGAAGACTTCGGAGGGTATCTTCAGACCGGAATCTTGAAGATCCTGGGGATGAAGTATTTCCCCCCAACAGTCAGGAAAACAAAAAAATAGTACGACCTCAAGAATCTATTAGGGAGATCAATTGTACGAAAACTATAGGGATAGCCACTAATAGACACATTTTTCAAGTAAGAAAGCCACTATTATACATGTTGTAGAACAAAAGCTAGAAAAAAAATCATCCAATCAACAGATATTTTCTAGGAGTGCCTTGTCATAGCATGAACATATACACACACAAAGGTAAGAAAAAGGATGATACTAAACAAAAAAGCTAAGAACAGAAAATAGTATTCAAGTGGTCAGATTCTTATGATGTGCTCAAGATGGAGGAACAAACATGCAAACTCATCAAAGGTGTTACAAATATTTTATAGAGAAAATCATTAATACTCCAACCTCTCAAAACAAATGGTCATAAGTGCTAATAACAGTGTGACAAAGAACATAAAAAAATTGTAGATCTCGTAATACAATTATAGGAACAACAGGCAATAGACACATTTGGTAAGTAAAGGTAATGTTATTATCCATGGTCTAGAACAAACTCAGAAACAATAAAACTTACATCTAACCAACAGACTTATTATAGCATGGCAGTTAAACTAATTGGCTACCCACCAAGAGAATGAACAAACAAAAAGCCAATAAACAAAATAACACTAAGAATCAGTGGAATTTGATATGAAAATAAATTTTATCAACTGCAATGTCATGTTATTTTCTAGATTAAAATTTCTTCATTGTGGTTCTAGAATTCCATCACCGATGAAATCTACATTTGCAAACATTCTCATAGAAGAGTGTATCCTGATCCAATGAATGATCCGTGAAAGCCTTTAAGCATGAAGTTGTCAAGATTATAACATACATAATAGTTTAACAAAGCAATTGTCAAGATTGAACGTGAGGTTGTGTGCATCAATCAGAATAGTTCATTTTAGCTCATGGCATCTAATGACAGATACATTTCCAATTAGTTCACAGTCAGCACAAAGCAACAATATAGACCTAGTGAAAGAGTTACTCACGCTTTTGCAGTACCTAGAAGCATTTTCCTGTGTGCTGACCTGGTGAGATAACTATACTGAGACAATTATCCATGTAATTAGCTTACAAGATTCCCATTGTTAACATACTCATATACAAGCATCATGATTGTGCATACACATCAAGCAATTTTTGTTAAGATTTTATTGTCCATCCCATGCTAAAAAGATCAATACATAACGGTGGGCTCCCAGAGTGCACATAGGTACATAACGAAAGGAGGTGTCTCGGAACTGAACGTCGTAAATCAGCATCAACTCGGTGAGGGCCTGGAAAGCAGCGCGCTGACACACCACCTCGAAGATCAGGCCTCCGACAACTGATATGAAGAAGGGGGGTGTTCTCTAGAGGAATGAATGGTGATGGTGACATCACAAGCGGCTATGAATTCTTCCGGGTAAATTACTTGGAACTAGGGCAAATGGACAAATCCGAGGAAGGTAACGATTATCTGAAGCTCGCGGACAAATCCATAGTGGTCCCAAAGGTATCCATGCATGTGGTGACCTAGCATCTACAAAGAAGACAATGTTCAAAGAGTAAGTGTTGATATAAAAACGTGCCCCTGCACTTGGGTCTGTTCGACGATCCAAGAGCGTGTGGATACTTAGGGATGAGCCTAAGCGTAACACAACACCGACGTCGCGTTCCGACTACCCTTAACAGTGGCAAGGGGGATGGAGTTGCCAGGTAATTAGATCACACAGAAATAATGCAATTAGCCGAAATATATAGATAAAATAATCCAATCGGCCAAATAGAGCCAGATTGGTTTGGAGTATACCATGCGAAGGGTCACTGAAAGGGGCCTTCAGTGACTGGTGCGAAGGGTGCGCCGAAGGTAGCCTTCGGCATCCGAGCTAATCTGGTTGAAGATAGGCTCTGAATAGATCACGACGCAAAATCCCCTCCGAACGACAAGGTTCGGTGTGAAGCCTTTGACACGACACAATCCAATGCGTCGCGCTGGCACGACGAAGTCCGATGAGGAGCGCTGGCGCGACGAAGTCTGATGCGGAGTGCTGGCGTGATCCCAGTGTGAAGCAGCTCTGAATGCGAAGTGGCTCCAGTGCACGGGACTCGACCAAACTAACAACAGTGTGACGAATCCAGCACGGACGGATGAAGCGAGGACTCACCGAAGGGTGCTCTAGTAGCCTCCGAAACCAGCTTCCTAGCTCCAGAAACCTTCGGTGAAGGGGGCTCCGAACGTGAAACCTTCAGCAAAGCTAAGATCAAGTGCCAATTTGGCCTGAAGAATGAATTACCAAGTGTTGCAGTATACAAAACGAAGGTAGCAATCTATTATGTAGATTAACGGATGGTTCACAAGCGAGCCAACAAGGTGATAGCAATCTATTACGTAGATTAACGGATGATTCACAAGCAAACCAACAAGGCTTACCACTATTACGGCATGGTCGATGGAGGACTTTTAGCGCAAACCCATGAAGGTGTACTGATCTAATGCAGAAAAGTAAAGAAAAATAAAGGTACGGTTCAAACTAGGGTTTGAAGAGTTGATCTATGTTGGGGGGGGGTCCTATGAACCGGCCTCACCCCAGTATTTATAGGGTCTAGTCTTCTTATCTCTAATTCTAATTTCATAAGATTCGGCCTAATCAAGATTAGAGATAAAACAACCAGAATTTGTATCAAACTCCATATCTGAAGCCTGCCCGAAGTGGGCCTTTGGTGGGCCCGCCGAAGACTGCTCCTCGGGTCGAAGCTTCGGTGAAGGAGATCGCCGAAGGGCCTCCAGGCTGAAGCCAGCCGCTGAAGCAGGCCGCTGAGAGGCCTCCGAGGCCCCATGCAGATGGGCTTCCAGTACTTTAGGGCTTTGGTCTGTACCAGGACTTGTATATTTTTGGCCCAAAATTACAAAAATTGATATTTTGACCATTTTTACCATTAATGACATTTTTTGCTATCAACACATGCCCCCTGCCTTTTAGCAAACTAAGTGAGCTAAAAGCACAACGGGCTAAGGATGATACCTTCCATATCAGCCTTTTGACACTTTAAGCACTTTGCCACACACTTGGGAAGTATCTTTTCAAATACCTACCATTTAAAACTCTTTGAAATCGCTCTCCTTGTAGAGACTCCAATAAGTATGCATTACCTAGAGCGATTTCAGCCACACTAAAAGGGCCTTCCCAACTAGGTGACCATTTGCCAAATTTGGGGCTCTTAGTGCCTAAGGGAAAAATCGTCTTCCAAACCAAGTCACCAATTTGAAACGATTTTGGTTTGACTCTTTTGTTGTAGGCTCTTGAGGAGCCATGCTGAATAGCGTGGGCCTCATGGCTCTAGAAGTGATGAGGCATTGTCAATGATAGTAAAAGAGGACTGAGGAAGAGAAGAGATCTGCTGTTTCACGGGCCACGTGTGACTCAAGTACACGGGCAGCGAGCGACTGACGGGCAGAGGAGGCTGCGAAGTCGGGCTGGCCCAATCCGGGTGCATGGGCCAGAAGCAGTAGAAGACCCACTGGGCTGTTGACCAGGACTGACTCAGGTACACGGGCGGTGAGCGATTGCCGGGCTGAGAGAGCTGCGGAGTCGGGCCGGCCCAATCCGGGTACCTGGTGCAAAGCTAGTGGAGGCTTTGTCAGTTTCGGCGCAAAACTGACAACTGTTGATTCTGTATCCGACTGTCCAGAAGAGAAGCCGTAGTCGCTACGGAAACTTAGCTTCCGGATATGTCATCTGTTTCTTTAGGCCCACAGTCAGTTAGTTGTGTCTGTAAAAATACCTAAGGGCAGTAGAGTCTTTTTTCTGTATTTTTGAGTCTGTAAAAACCCTAAGGGGCTGGTAGAATATTCCTAGTGTTGGGCTGCCTATAAATAGCACCCCAATCCCTAGGGTTTGGACTACCCTTTTGCTGAAATTGAATACTACTCTATTGGGTCATTTTTGCCTCTCACGTTTTCTCTCTCCTCTCCTGTTCCTTGCTTGCGCCGCCAGGGAGTTCTCCCACTGTGTTTCTTGCCTTGCTTTTAATGTTGCAGTAAATGCTCTACTTCTTTCTGTGCTGCATCTGCAAGGTTTTTAATGACTCGTTTTCACCTTCAAAGCAAGTTTCTCTGTGATTTTTGAGCCCTTGTAGGCTTCGGCTGGTGTGAAGAAGCTTCTGTTCTTCACATACAGAGTACTAGTTCTTGCATTTTGCAAGTAGTACTCCACTGTAGCTACAGTACTTCTGCACCAGCTTTTTACTTTTACTGCTTCACTTTTCGATCTAGTTGATAGGACTAAAATCGCTTTTCTGATTGTCTCTGCGAAGTCATCCTTCTCTGTTCGAAGCCCCTTAGCTCCGTGAGGCAGGCTTTGATCCGACCATACTCGAAGGCTTCGTCCCAATCTTCGAGCTTTGCTTTGTATTCTGTGTTGCTAAGCTTCGAAGCATTTTTCTGATTGACAGCATTACATACTTCGAACAATAGCGCGAAGGGGCTTCGACCCTATCTGTTCGAAGTCCATACTTCGACACGTTTCGATGTTGGGTTCGAAGCTTGTGGCTCCGCTAGGCCTCGCCCTAATTTCTGTGTAGCGTGTCACCCTTCGCCTCTCTTTTCGGAGCTTGCTCTTTTCGAAGGTAGAGCATTGGCTTCGGACTTGTTTTTCTGTCGCGTGGCAGGCTTCGCTTCTTTGTTCGAAGGTAGTCCGTCTGTTTTGTGTGTTCGAAGCTTTCTGTTCGAAGGTTGTGCTTCGAAGCTCTCGGTTCAAGGTGTGTTCGAAGTTTTGTCTTTGAAGTCCTCACTTCGAAGCAGGCTCCGACTTTGTCACTTTGCTCCGAAGCTCTTGGTTCGAAGTCCTGTCTTTAAAGTACACACTTCGAACCAGGCTCCGACACTGTTTTACTTCGCTCCGAAGTACACTTCGCTTCTTACCACTTCGAACTAGGCTAGACAGCGACACCTTCGGCATTTCGGACAGACTCCGTCACCAACCTCCGAAGCAGACCTCGGCGTGCGAAGGGGGCTTCGCCAAGTTCCGAACAGGAGACAAATTTGGACAGTAACTTCTCTTTTCATCTTACACATACTTAGATCATCTCATTGAGAAGTTTAGGCCTGTTACAACTTGTTTATCTGCCTAGTTGCACCACTTTAGTTTTACACTGTTTATCATCAGATGCTTCTAGGTTAGAAACCTTTAGACTTAGGCCTTCTGTTTATTTTCTGCTGCGTAGTATTTTTGAGGTGCGTTGGGTATTGGGAACAGGCCATTGATTCGAAAGAATTTTTAAGGCGCCCATTCACCCCCCCTCTGGTCGCTACTTTCGGTCCTACAAGTGGTATCAGAGCGAGGTTAGGGTTTTTCCATACCTTAACCGGTTCTAAACCCCAGTAGTGACTATGACGTCTCCTGGCAAGGTCCCGTCCTTGGAAGCCTATGGCTATAATTATTGGAAGACTCGCATGCGAGCCTATCTCATGAGCCAGGGTTCAGACATATGGGACATTTGCGTTCACACCACGTTTGTCATTCTGCCAGTTACTGAGCAAGGTACTGCTGGTATCATTGCTCAGCATCTGAGCAACAGTAAGGCTGTGAACATTTTATTTTCTAGTTTAGGTCCCACTGAATTTGAGCGAGTGAGTCATCTCTCCACTGCGAGAGAGATCTGGGCTACCCTCAAGGCACACCATGAGGGAACAGCACAGGTCAAGGCTCGGCTCTATCAGACCTACCGGCGTGAATATGAGAATTTCACACAGAAGCCGGGTGAATCTGTTGAGGCTTTGTTTGGTCGCTTTCAGTCGATCATTAACAAGCTTCGGGACAACAAGGCTGAGGGTGCTCAGTTAGTCTCAGATCACGAGCAGGCGCTCAAGGTTCTTCATACCTTGGACCCAAAGATCTGGGAGATCAAGGTATCATCTATCGTTGAGAGTACTTCTTACGATACCTTGACCATTTCTGAGTTATTTAGCAAGCTGAAGGCCACTGAGGTAGATATCCAGTTGAGATCAAATCTCACTGGCTCTGGATCAAAATCCCTGGCCCTTGCTACACCTTCTGTTGATCCTTCTGCTGTGAGCTGTGCTGGGTTCTCTTTGATGTCTATCACTGAGGACCAGCTTGAGTTGTTGGGAGATGATGATTTGTGTCTCTTTAACAACCGGGTGCGTCGTGTCTATGATAAAAGAATGTTCAAAAGCCACGGAACAAAAACCGGATGCTTTGAATGTGGTGATCCAGGACACTTCATCGCCGACTGCCCCAAGCGTAGTGGATACAAGAAGGGCACCGGCAGCAGCTTCCACGACTCCGGCAAGCACGAGAGCCCCTCCTTCAACAAGGGCAAGCCGAAGACTCGGTTCTTCAAGAAGGCCCTGAAGGACTACCGGCGAGAGAACAAGAAGCGCGACAAGGCCTTCTTCACCGAGATGGAGAAGAGCTACTCCAAGAGATCCACGTCCTCTTCCTCTTCATCGAGCTCAAGCGATGAGGAGATCTCCATCAAGAAGGGGAAGGACAAGGACGATCCGGCGGGTCTCTGCTTCATGGCTTTCGGAGAAAAGCCGAAGAGCCGCTCTCACCAGCGCCGAAGATCCCGCAAGAGCTTCTGCTCCATGGCTCTTGGGGATAGAGAAGAAAAGAGCTCCTCCGACGACTCCGACGATGACGATAGCAAGGTATCATCTTATGAGCGTGAAATTGTTGATTTACTTGAAAGCAATCGTCAGGAGTTAAAATATCGGGAGAAACTGCTTAGGGGGGCTAAGAAAAGGATAGACGAGTTAGAGAGTGAGCTTGCCGTGGCCAACGGTAGGATTGAGAGTCTATCCTCTTCCCCTTGCTTGGGTGATAGCAGTGAGTGCCCGAAGTGTGAAGTGCTTCTGTGTGACCTGTCGACTTTGAAGTCCAGGTACACAGAAAGGGTTGATGAGAGGGACGCTTTGGCCACTGAGCTTGAAAGCGCTCAGCAGGAGCTGAAAAATGCTCAAGCCACTGTCGTCGCACCCTGTGTTGATTGCCCATCTCATCTAGCTACCTTAGCTGAGCTGAAATCCAAGGGCGATGAACATTTGGGTGATTTAGAGAGGTTGAGAGCTGAGCTTGCGCAGACTAGGCTAGAGCTTGAGACATTGTTAGTTCCACCCACTGTCTGTGAGAACTGCCTGTCTCTTAGAATGGAGCTGATTAAGCTAAAAGCCAGGAAGTCTGTCCAAAAAGAGAGTGAGTGTGAGACCTGCTTGTCTCAGGTGGAGGTTCTAGCTTCCTTGAGAGAGGAGCTAGCAGATTCTCAGAATGAGAACTTTTACCTCCGTTCTATCCTGAGTTGGATCAGTGCCAGAGAGCCACAGCTTGGCATGATGATCCAGCAGTTCAAGAGGCAGGATGGGTTTGGAGTAGGTTACACCTACACCAAGGCTGACTTTGAGAGTGCCATCAGCCGGGCAGTGGAGTGGAGTAAAATGACTCCAGAGCAGAGGTATCCCAAGACTCACTCCACTGAGTCTTCCCAGGCTTGTCAGCCCAAGGATGGAGTAATCCATGAACCACCCAAAGCTCCACCCAAGAAGCCTATCTGGGTTCCTAAGCCCAAACACCTCCACTCTTCTCTAGACTCTCTTCCTGGACCCTCTCAGCCCAAGAAGACCACACCAAACACTACCAAGCCCAAGAACCCCAAGCCTCAACCACATCCCAAGAAGCCTACCTATCATTGTGAGTATTGTCAGAGAGACGGGCATCTTGCGGAGTTTTGCTTCAGGAGGAAGCGGGTTGAGAGAGCAGAGAGGGCTCGTAGTGATCAGGTGCAGTTCTACCAGCAGGGTGGTAGACCGCGTGTTCCTCGGCGCGGGGAGAGGCTGGAGGCCAGGCCGCGTCGTGTAGGTGGTGGTAGAGGAGACGGTTTTCGTACCCGTGCTCCAGTTGGTGGTGTTCGTTCCGGCAGAGTTCCAGACCGAGTTGGCTACGGTTCTGGACCTCGTGGCCGTAGGGTTAGGAAGAACCGTGGACCGCGCTTTGAGCCGCGTTTTGGTCCAAACTCTTTTGATGGTTTTCGATTTCCATCTTTTGAGCAGATGGCTCGACACTGGTTTAGCTCTTTTGCTAAACCTGGTGCCGGACCATTTGCTCCCACTTACAGACATTGATTGTGCAGGACCGAAGACTGGAGGATGTTTGGATCATGGACTCAGGATGCTCTCGCCACATGACGGGACATCGCAGATGGTTCTCCAGTCTCACTCCCCCGAGCTCCAAAGAATATATCACGTTCGGGAACAGCGGTCAAGGGAAAGTAAGTGGCATAGGCTCAATCAGCATCTCAGACCATTTCTCTTTAAAGAATGTTGCTTTGGTTAAAAATCTGAACTTTAATTTAATCTCTGTGTCGCAACTTCTTGAGGATGGTTTGGAAGTGCGTTTTAAGAAGGGCAATTCTTCTGTGGTTGATTCTAGAGGGTCTTTGGTTTGTCAGATTTTACCCTTCGGTAAAGTTTTTCGAATTGACTTCTCTAGTTCTTTTGGCCCTTCTCGCTGTTTGATTGCTGGATCTTCTTCTGAGCTCTGGAAGTGGCATAGGAGATTAGGTCATTTGAGTTTTGATCTGCTAGTCAGGTTAAGCTCTATGGACCTCATCCGAGGATTGCCCAAGCTTAAGATGGAGAAGGATCTAGTTTGTCATCCCTGTCGTCATGGGAAAATGGTTGCCGCTTCTCACTCACCTGTGACTCAGGTGATGACTTCATACCCGGGCGAGCTTTTACATTTGGACACTGTAGGTCCAGCTCGGGTACGCTCAGTCGGTGGGAAGTGGTATGCACTTGTGATTGTTGACGACTTTTCTCGTTTCTCGTGGGTTTTCTTTTTGGAGTCTAAGGATGAAACTTTTCAATTTGTCCATGACCTGATTTTGAAGCTGAAGAATGAGAACAATGGCCGAATGCGAGCAATTCGCTCCGACAACGGCTCTGAGTTCAAGAACTCTCAGTTACTCAGCTTCTGTGGTGATCAGGGTCTGGACCATCAGTTTTCTTCTCCTTACACTCCCCCACAGAATGGCGTTGTGGAACGAAAGAACCGCACGCTAGTTGAGATGGCCAGGACGATGCTCGATGAGCACAGGACTCCTAGGCGGTTTTGGGCTGAAGCCATGAACACGGCTTGCTATCTGGCCAACCGCATTTTTCTTCGAGCTTACATTGGTAAGACATCATATGAGTTGCGGTTTGGCAGACAGCCCAAGGTGAGCCACTTGCGAGCGTTTGGCTGCAAGTGCTTTGTGCTCAAGAAGGGAGGGCATTTGGACAAATTTGAGTCTCGTTGCTGGGATGGTATTTTTCTTGGTTATGCATTGCATTCTCGAGGCTTCCGTGTTTGGAATCTCGAATCCCAGCTACTTGTCGAGACGTGTGAGGTTTCATTTGATGAGTCCTTGCCTTCGTTGACTCCTTCTTTTGAGCTTTCTGGTGATGATGAGCTCGGAGAGTCCATCTTCGAGGAAGATGAGGATACTCCAGTCGCTGTTGAGGGCGGGCCTTCTACATCCCCCACAGAGCCCACACCTTCTGTGACTTCGACTGATGATGAGGGCGGACCTCTGATCACTTCTTCCGCTTCGATCGAGCCCCCTCAGTCGAGTCCAGAGGTGCCAGCTGCTGACTCCGGTGAGGTGACTTCAGATCACCAGGGAACCCGAGCAGTTCAGCGTGACCATCCCTCAGAGCTCATCATTGGTGATTTGACTGAGAGAACTTTGCGTTCTTCTGCCTCTCTTGCTGTGTTTGCTGAATCTGCATTTGTTGCATCTTTTGAGCCCAGAGACATTTCTCATGCTCTTTCTGATTCTAATTGGATTAATGCCATGCAAGAAGAGCTTGAGAATTTTGTCCGCAATCGGGTTTGGACATTGGTTGAGCCGCCACCTGGATGCAACCCCATAGGCACCAAGTGGGTATTCAAGAACAAACAAGGTGAAGATGGGGTTGTGGTGCGCAACAAGGCTCGACTAGTTGCCCAGGGTTATTGCCAGAAGGAAGGTATTGACTTTGAAGAAACCTTCGCTCCTGTGGCCCGTCTTGAGTCCATTCGTATTCTTCTAGCTTTTGCCGTTTCAAAGGGTTTTAAGCTTTTTCAAATGGACGTTAAGAGTGCTTTTCTGAACGGGTTCATAGAGGAGGAGGTATATGTTAGGCAACCCCCCGGTTTTGAGAACCCTAAGTTTCCTCGACATGTTTTTAAGTTGCATAAAGCTTTATACGGGTTGAAGCAAGCCCCCAGGGCTTGGTATGACCGGTTGAAGCAATTTTTGTTGGGGAAGGGCTTTGTGATGGGTTCTGTGGACAAAACTCTTTTCTTGCTCAGAGATGCTTCAGATTTTTTAGTTGCTCAGATTTACGTGGACGATATTATCTTTGGCGGTACTACTGATTCTCTTGTGTCCAAGTTTTCTGAGCAGATGCACAGTGAGTTTGAGATGAGCCTCATGGGTGAACTTAAGTATTTCTTAGGGCTCCAGATCAAGCAGACCAAGGACGGCACCTTCATCCACCAAGGTAAGTATACTCGTGACATGCTTAAGAAATTTTACTTTGGTGGTGAATTGAAGCCGCAGATGACCCCGATGGGCACGTCTGGGGGTCTGGACAAGGACGAAAGCGGTGTCAAGGTCAATGAAAGGGAATTTCGAGGGATGATCGGTTCGCTGTTGTACTTAACGGCAACAAGACCGGACATACAGTTCGCCGTGGGACTTTGCGCGCGTTTTCAGTCTTCACCACGCGCGTCTCACCGGCAGGCTGTCAAGCGCATTTTCAGGTATCTCACCTATGCGACTGATCTTGGTCTTTATTATTCAGCATCATCATCACTTGATTTATCTAGCTTTTCGGACGCTGACTTTGGTGGGTGCCGGTTGGATCGCAAGTCGACTTCCGGTACTTGCTAGTTTCTTGGTTCTTCCCTTGTATCTTGGTCTTCTCGAAAGCAATCTGGAGTTGCTCTTTCGACCACAGAGGCTGAGTACGTAGCTGCTGCTAGCTGCTGCTCACAGATGGTTTGGATGATTTCCACTCTTCGAGACTTTGGGTTGCTCTTTCCTACCAGGGTTCCATTGTTTTGCGACAGCACTAGTGCTATTAGTGTAGGGAAAAACCCGTGTCTCCATTCAAAAACCAAACATATTGATGTGCGTTTTCACTTCTTGCGGGATCAATATGAGAAAGGTGTCATTGACCTTGTTCATGTTGATACCCATCATCAGTTGGCTGACATTTTCACCAAACCCCTAGATCAGTCTACATTTGAGCGTTTACGAGGGGATTTGGGTGTTGTGTATCCTTTCTAGGATATTTTGCGTCAGTTTTTCTTTCTTATTTACTCTTTTCTTGAGTCCTTTTGTGTGTGTTCATATCATACATATTCACATATCACACTTTTGAGCCTGCTTCTGTTATATGATTGAACTGTTTTACCTATTCTAGCGGGTACATGCTTTTGATTACATGTCAATGATCATGCTTTGATTCAGTTCACTTGATATACCTGATATCTGTCATATGCATGGCTTTTACGCTTTCAACTTGAAAAATGATCACCATTGTTTCTGGTAACTAGCATGTGTAGGCTGAGTGTTTTTGCTATCTGTTGCATGCCTTGTAGCCAGTTCATCACATAGATGCAGATATGCAACTTGGACATCTTTATGCTTTAATGTTGGGGGAATATATTTCCCTCACTCAGGGGCCAAATGACGTCAGCCTCCGACAGCCTTCGGCCCAGAGCCAGGTTCTGTCGGAGCCTGTTTTCTTTGAGTATTACTTCCAGGTCCCAAGATGCTTCCCGAGGCCTGTAGCTTCGAAGCCCCCCAAACCAGGAGGTCCGGCTCGAAGCCCTTAGTTGAGCCAGGTTCGGAGGCCACCCTCCGGAAGCCAAGCCCGGAGGCCACCCTCCGGAGTCCAGTTCGGAGGCCATCCTCCAGGAGCCAAGCCCGGAGGCCACCCTCCGGAGTCCAGTTCGGAGGCCATCCTCCAGGAGCCAAGCCCGGAGGCCACCCTCCGGAGTCCAGTCCGGAGGCCACCCTCCGGAGTCCAGTTCGGAGGCCATCCTCCAGGAGCCAAGTCCGGAGGCCACCCTCCGGAGTCCAGTCCGGAGGCCACCCTCCGGAGTCCAGTTCGAAGGCCATCCTCCAGGAGCCAAGCCCGGAGGCCACCCTCCGGAGTCCAGTCCGGAGGCCACCCTCCGGAGTCCAGTCCGGAGTCCACCCTCCAAGGGCCGAAGCCCGGAGGCCGCCCTCCGGAGCCAGGTCCGGAGGCCGCCCTCCGGAGCCGAGTCCATACCAGGGGCCCCCCGCCCCTGGAGTGTCGTTTAGCCGGTCAAAGCCTAGCGCAGCCTGACACGCCAGTAAGGCTGTAAAGTTGTCTGGCACCTTTTGTACCGTAGCTAAGCTCCTTTTCCCCTCTCTGCCCCTATGAACCAAGGGTTCATAGGGGGGCATTCCAGTCTTTTCCTCTGGCCTGCGTGCCTATAAAAGCAGGGCCAAGCCCTTGTAACGGGACACATCCTCCAGGGGGCCATGAGACCCTGGAGTTATCCTCTCCACATCAAGGCACACCATGCCAAATCTACCACAAACTGGACGTAGGGTTATTATCCCCTAGGGGAGGCCCGAACCAGTATAAACCCTATCTCTCCCTGTGAGAACCCATCGAGGTTCACTCTCCATATCATACTCCACCACAGAAAACCTGCTGGAACTAACGCAATTGTTCCAACAGTTGGCGCCGTCCGTGGGGACCTTAGTCCTAGAAGCTAAGTTCTCTACCACTGCCTGCAACCCGAAGTGCGCCCGAGGGGGGAGCATCGAGGCTTTCTCGCTTCGCGCACCCTCCGGCAAGGGGCTTCGAGGGCAGATCGAAGGCCACCTTCGCCTTCCTCCATCCTCCGCAGACTGGAGCCCACTCTCCGGCAAGGGGCTCCGCTCCACGTTTCAAAGGTCATCGGAGCCCGAGGGCTACAAGGTAAGTACCGCCCGAAGCCTTACTTCGATGCACCAACCTGCAGTTACATTAACATAAGCTCGAAGCCATGCTTCGCTTTATTCAAAAACCGAAGCCACGCTTCGTCTTATTTAAAACCCGAAGCCTTGCTTCGTCTTACTTAAAAACCGAAGCCATGCTTCGCCTTATTTAAACCCGAAGCACCGCTTCGCCTTATTTAAACCCGAAGCACCGCTTCGTCTTATTTAAAACCCGAAGCCTTGCTTCGTCTTACTTAAAAACCGAAGCCATGCTTCGCCTTATTTGAACCCGAAGCACCGCTTCGCCTTATTTAAACCCGAAGCACCGCTTCGTCTTATTTAAAACCCGAAGCCTTGCTTCGCCTTACTTAAAAACCGAAGCCATGCTTCGCTTTATTTAAACCCGAAGCCACGCTTCGCCTTATTTAAAACCGAAGCCTTGCTTCACTTTATAAAATCCGGAGCATCCCTCCGAAGGCTGCACAGCGCCTCCGGGCCCGCAGCAGTAACAAAGGACTCCGGGCCACTGGCCCGACGCGTCCAGGGATTCCGGGCTCCGCGCCCGAAGCATCCCAGGGATTCCGGGCTCCGCACCCGAAGCATCCCAGGGTCGAAGGTTTATAAAATCCGGAGCATCCCTCCGAAGGCTGCACAGCGCCTCCGGGCCCGCAGCAGTAACAAAGGACTCCGGGCCACTGGCCCGACGCGTCCAGGGATTCCGGGCTCCGCGCCCGAAGCATCCCAGGGATTCCGGGCTCCGCACCCGAAGCATCCCAGGGTCGAAGGTGACCCAGAGTCGAAGGTGGCTCAGAGTCGAAGGTGGCTCACATTATCACAGGTTCGGTGAATCCACACCAATTATCCTTCTCATTACAGGAACAAGCTCCGAAGCCCAGCTTCGTTACCCAAGCACGCTCCGAAGCCCTGCTTCGCGTGATAATATAATATACGCCCGAGCGTCTCAAAGTCTTATTTCGCTAAAATCTAAGTGCGTTCCAGAGCCTCGCTCATGCACAACATCCAAATCCTAGCGTGACGAAGCATGCCTCGCTAAACTTGGTTATGCCAGAGCCCTGCTCCGCGCCAAGTTAGCGCATACGGAGCCCAAAAGAGGGCTCCGCTCAGTGAATTTCAGCAGCCGAAGCATTGCTTCGCACCCAATTAAGGCATTCGAAGCCCGAAGGGGCCTTCGCTTGAATAAAACTTCATGCATCAAGCCGCCAAAAGGCGCACCCTTCGCATCTTTTATTTTTTGCCCGTACCAGCAACGGCTAAAGTCCCTAACTGCCACGGGCAAAGGGGGGAAGCATATATGCGAGGTGTGCGAATGTAATGTACAGTACGAGCGTGATAAGCTAAGTGTTCAAAACCAAACAATGCGAAGCATACAAACGAAGTATGCAAGTATAATAAACTCCGTTCATTAAGAGAATTGAGAAGTATGTTACAAATATACTTCGAAGACAAAACTACGAGTAATCTGTATCTAAGCCTAAGAAGAACCGAGTGCGAGGCCCCGTCCCTCGCTTGCCTCTCCTTCGGCGGGGACCCCCTCGGCTGGACGTTGCCTCATCGGAGCCCGCTCTCCCTCGACCGGCTCGTCCAGGCTCCGAAGCCCGCAGGCTTCGGCTTCCGCTTTGAAGGTCGCTCCAAGTTCGCGAAGCAGGCGGTGCCGTATCGAAGGCAGAAAAATCTAGGGCTTCGTCGCTCGCTAAGGCCGCTCGCGGAGGCAAAGGTAAAGAACCTTGAAGGGGCTCCGTCTTCACAGCGGCTAGCAAATCCTGAGCTATTTCGGAGATGGCTTCGCCCCGAGGCCCCCTCGGCAGCTTAAACCGAGGGGGGCCTTCGGACCTAGCTACTTCAAGGATCGCCCACAGCTGTTGAAGCTCTTCAGAGTCCTCGAGGACTTCGAGGTCTACGCTCGAAGGCTGAGCCTGGGCAGGTATAAAAAACCCCCGCATTCGTATTAATGAACTGATAAGTCTTTACAAGCCTACAGCTAGGTATTACAAGGAAGCCTAGGGAGATCTACACCTTCGGAGGCGGAGGCGTCGAGGTCGAAGGCTTGTCCGGGTCAGTGGGCCCCTTGAACCGGCGTTGTCGGAGGGCCTTCATAAGGTCAAGGACTGCCTCGCAGCCTTGCTCCTTCCAGGGATCCTGCAGCCGCCGCCAGGCCCCACGGACTTCGCCCGGAGGCGTCACCAAGTGCGGACCCCCGAAGGCCACGGGGGCGACGGAGGTTGCCGCCCGAAGGTGGTCACACCCCGCGGCGTGGAGCATGTGCAACACTCCTTGACCGGCGACGCGACCGGCCATGAGAGCGAAGCCTGTCAGCGCTTCGTCCGCAATCGAAGCCGCTGTCTTCAAATAATCGGCGCGGTCCCCAATCGGGTCTTGATCGCCAAACTCCGGAGCCCGGCACTCGGTCCCTATTTTCTCAAGGACCTCGGTCAGGCTCTGGGTGGCTTCGCCAAGGTTGGCCACAACGAAGCTCTCGAGGTCCTGGGCCCGTTGATGGAGCTCTTCGATCTCCTTCGCCTGTCGGGCCTCGGCATCCTTCGAAGCCTGGAGCTCCGCGCGAAGCCGAGCCGTCTCCGAGGCCAAGGCCTCCCTCGCCTCCTTCGCCTCCGCAGCCGAAGCTTCGGCCCGTTTCCGCCCCTCGGCTTCCTCTGAAACCTCGCGGCGAAGGGCCTCCTTCTCCGCTGCAAGGCGCTCCAACCGCCTGTCGGCAGCAGTCGAAGCGGCTGCGTTCAGTGCGAAAGCCTGCAGAAGTTGAAGAAGTCATAAGTACCAAGGAAAAGCTAACATATAGCTCGAAGTTGCAAGGGGCTTCGCTCACCCGCAGGAGGACTTCGTTCGAGCTGACAAAGAGATCCGCGGGGTCCTGGTGGCTAAGCTGGGCCACCAAGTCCCCCTCTTCCGCAGAAGCACAAGCCGCGCGGAAGCCGCGGATCGCCGCCACCGTCACACCTCCCCTCGGCTTGAAAGGGTGAATCACGGCCACGGTCCCCTCCGCGGGCTTCGGCGAAGCGGGGCTCAAGCCCACCACGTCGACATCTTCTTCGTCTCGAGGGTCCACGCGGCCCCCGCCGCCTTCGCTGTCAGACGAAGTGCTCCCGGACTCCGACTCGCTGCTGCTGCTGCTGCTACTGCTGCTGCTCGAAGCCTCCGCGGGCTCCGCCTCGGCGGACTTCGACCCGCCTTCGCCGGCCGGCTTCGCCGCAGCGGGCCTCGCGTCATCTTCGTCCTCTGCGAAAAGGCCAAGTCAAAACCTGCATATTGAAGAGAGGCTTGCAAAGAGAAAAAAGGGTTCACCATCATCAGAGATCTCCTGGAAGGAACCAGGGGCTAAGTGTGTCCTCCAGCTCCCTCGCTGCGAAGCTGGCGCATCCACCTTCGCGCCCGAAGTTGGTTCCGCCGGAGCATCAGTGGCCTCCCTGGCAGCCGGAGTGCGCGCATCGGCCTCCTCTTCCGAAGCCCTCGCCGCCAGGGGCTTCGCGGCCTTCTTGGGGGTCGGAGTTGCTGCGGGCTTCGCCGCAACCTCCCCCGAGGCGTCCGCTTCATCCTCGTCCCCCCTCTTCCTCTTGGCTCCGGCCGACGAGGCAGCCAGGTGGGCGAAGTCCGGCAGAGCGGGGAGCCCTCCGAGGCCAAGCGCGGTCCACACTCTGTTCCAGCGCTCCCAGGACCCCACTAGGGCGAGGCGCTGGTTCTGCTCCTCGGGAGTCGGAGTCCCGACGACTCGGTCCGCCGCCGCGATGGCCTCCTCCGGGGTCCTCATGTCGAGGGCGGCTACGCGAAAAGGTTGAAGTTAGGAGCAAGTATTCTAAGTATTAAAAGCAAGAAGAGCGCGAAGACTTACAAAAGCGGTCGAAGGCCAGCTCGCTGAGTCCACCTCGATCCGAAGCCTGGAAGAGACCCTCCGGCCAAGAGCGCGCGAGGGGGCTTAGCCGAAGGGTGAGGAACTCCTCTGCGAGGTCCCTCATGCTCATCTTCGCTGCCACCCTTCGGAGCAGCGAGATCCTCGATTGAAGGAGGCCTTCGCTGGTCTTCACCACCCCTTCGCGCCGATACAAAATATGGGCGTTGGTGCTCCGAAGGGGGGAGTTGGCTCCGACGGAGGCATAGAACCACTCTTGGTCCCACCTCGAGTGCCACTTGTTGTTGACGGCCCTCGCCGGGAAGGCGTCCTGATACTCCTTCCGAAGTTGAAAATTGGCGCTGCCGAAGGCAAGCGCCCTCTTGACGCGGTCCGGCCCCTCCCGGGGCTTCGGTTGGCAGTTGGCATCATGGAGGGCAACGAAGACGTCCGCGCGGCCCTCGCAGCCCTCGGCCCTCATGGCCCACTCAAAAACGGCTAACCTCGCCACGGCGTTGGGCGAAAG
Organism: Zizania palustris; assembly: GCA_019279435.1. Classification (NCBI taxonomy): domain Eukaryota; kingdom Viridiplantae; phylum Streptophyta; class Magnoliopsida; order Poales; family Poaceae; genus Zizania; species Zizania palustris. Next base: position 67,911,478 of record JAAALK010000289.1, on the reverse strand, counting down.
CTGTGGAAGCTCGAGGTTGTAAGCCTTGAGGACTTCGCTCAGCATCCCCACCGCTGGCAGACCGAGGCCGGCCTCGAAGAAGGCCTCGAACACCACCACCTCGTCAGCGCGAGGCCTCGGCTCAGCCTCCGACTTCTCCGGGACCCGAAGCTGGATCTTCGCCGCAATCTTCCCTTCGCAGGCCCTCCGAACCGACTCCTCCGTGGAGATCGAGGCCCTCATCTCCAGGGTCTGCTCGAACTTGTCGGAGGGGGTCCGAAGGTCCCTCGGCCCCATCCGCCTGGGCGCAGTCTTCGCCGCCGCAGCCGCCGCCGCCTGCACCTGGGCGGAGCCCGAGCTCGAGCCCAAAGCAAGAGGCTTCGCCACCGCCTTCTTCGGCATGTCGCTGGGACTTCGGCGCGAAGAGCTAAAGCTAAGCGAAAGGGGGGGGCTCGGAGCGAAGCTAGAAGAGGAGCAGAGCGAGGTTTGCAAGGCAACAAGAAGAGAGCAAATGAAGGTGTGCCGAAGCCGCACGCGGTAAGTCTCTATTTATAGGCACGGTAAGAATGCCAACCGTCGTGGGCCGAACCCACCGCCAGATGGGCCCTCAGCAAAGGCGAACCGGCCCAGAGCAAGGTAACGGTAACATTTTCGACCGTTGCGGAGCCGTGCGGGCTCCCCGAGCCCCGAGGCCGTTCTGACGGTAAGCGCGGGCATTTATTGCTCCCGGATGTCGAGGCCGCCCTCGGTCCAGGCGCCGAAGGTACGTTTTCTCTGTAGTTATATTTCCAGGTCATTTGTCCTAAGGACGCGTGCACCCCTTCGTTCCGAAGGCCTACACGCGAGGGGCTACTGTTGGGGGAATATATTTCCCTCACTCAGGGGCCAAATGACGTCAGCCTCCGACAGCCTTCGGCCCAGAGCCAGGTTCTGTCGGAGCCTGTTTTCTTTGAGTATTACTTCCAGGTCCCAAGATGCTTCCCGAGGCCTGTAGCTTCGAAGCCCCCCAAACCAGGAGGTCCGGCTCGAAGCCCTTAGTTGAGCCAGGTTCGGAGGCCACCCTCCGGAAGCCAAGCCCGGAGGCCACCCTCCGGAGTCCAGTTCGGAGGCCATCCTCCAGGAGCCAAGCCCGGAGGCCACCCTCCGGAGTCCAGTTCGGAGGCCATCCTCCAGGAGCCAAGCCCGGAGGCCACCCTCCGGAGTCCAGTCCGGAGGCCACCCTCCGGAGTCCAGTTCGGAGGCCATCCTCCAGGAGCCAAGTCCGGAGGCCACCCTCCGGAGTCCAGTCCGGAGGCCACCCTCCGGAGTCCAGTTCGAAGGCCATCCTCCAGGAGCCAAGCCCGGAGGCCACCCTCCGGAGTCCAGTCCGGAGGCCACCCTCCGGAGTCCAGTCCGGAGTCCACCCTCCAAGGGCCGAAGCCCGGAGGCCGCCCTCCGGAGCCAGGTCCGGAGGCCGCCCTCCGGAGCCGAGTCCATACCAGGGGCCCCCCGCCCCTGGAGTGTCGTTTAGCCGGTCAAAGCCTGGCGCAGCCTGACACGCCAGTAAGGCTGTAAAGTTGTCTGGCACCTTTTGTACCGTAGCTAAGCTCCTTTTCCCCTCTCTGCCCCTATGAACCAAGGGTTCATAGGGGGGCATTCCAGTCTTTTCCTCTGGCCTGCGTGCCTATAAAAGCAGGGCCAAGCCCTTGTAACGGGACACATCCTCCAGGGGGCCATGAGACCCTGGAGTTATCCTCTCCACATCAAGGCACACCATGCCAAATCTACCACAAACTGGACGTAGGGTTATTATCCCCTAGGGGAGGCCCGAACCAGTATAAACCCTATCTCTCCCTGTGAGAACCCATCGAGGTTCACTCTCCATATCATACTCCACCACAGAAAACCTGCTGGAACTAACGCAATTGTTCCAACATTTAACATGGAAAATGTGCTATAAAAATGATAAAAATCAAAATAAATGAAAATTCCATGCCTTTTTATGCTTAAGTTGAAAAGATCCAAGTGGGTTTGCTTTGTCGCATTATATTGTTCTAGACTGCTTACCATAGCACTTTGGTATGAACTAGGACAGTGTAGTGTATGCCAAGACCAATGTCTTAAGCTTCTGATGGTCCAGTTCTGACCTAGGCTTGACTTGGTCGGTTAGCATAAGGCTTGACATGCAAATAACCCTTGGCAAAAATGACAAAGGAAAATGAAAAAGCCTGAACATTTACAAGATAACATGTTTGCTGAAGCACTTTGGTGTGGACAATGCTTAACTTGGTAGATTTCAGTTAGCTTCTGCATCTCATGTTTTACCTTGCTTGTTTACCGAAACATGTGGTGATGCTTTTGTTTGCAAAAACTGAAAAATGCGTGCTAAATGACTTTCTTTAGATATCAACTCTTGCACTGATCATGCCATGTGTCCTAGACAGTATTTCTTTTGCTATACCTGTTAGATACTGTATTTGCAGTCAATCATATCTGAGAAGCATGCTTTCTACACTTCACCTGCACCCCAGTTGCATTCACTGCATATTTTGAGGGGGAGTTACTTTTCAGGGGGAGTCTGTGTCTCTTTTTGAGTGCTTGATGAGTTCACTTGTCAACAAGGGGGAGAAAATTTTGGGATCAGAGTTTAAGGGGGAGTTCTTACTCTGTTGATATCCTTGTTGTATCCTTGTTGTTCTGAAATCGCACTCATTTTGAGCTTTTACGTTTTGGTTAACCATAATGACTGTTTCTCGCTTTTGTTTGGCTTTTGGTCATTAAGGTTAAACTTTTACCTTATTTTTCTTCTTCTTTGTTCTCTTGTGTTTTGTTTTCGTGTTTCCACATTTGTTCACAGGTGCTGAAGAGCTTAGAATTGAGGAGTGTTGACAATGCTCTCATCAAGGGGGAGATTGAGGAGCCATGCTGAATAGCGTGGGCCTCATGGCTCTAGAAGTGATGAGTCATTGTCAACGATAGTCAAAGAGGACTGAGGAAGAGAAGAGATCTGCTGTTTCACGGGCCGCGTGTGACTCAGGTACACGGGCAGCGAGCGACTGTCGGGCAGAGGAGGCTGCGAAGTCGGGCTGGCCCAATCCGGGTGCATGGGCCAGAAGCAGTAGAAGACCCACTGGGCTATTGACCAGGACTGACTCAGGTACACGGGCGGTGAGCGATTGCCGGGCTAAGAGAGCTGCGGAGTCGGGCAGGCCCAATCCGGGTACCTGGTGCAAAGCTAGTGGAGGCTTTGTCAGTTTCGGCGCAAAACTGACAACCGTTGATTCTGTATCCGACTGTCCAGAAGAGAAGCCGTAGTCGCTACGGAAACTTAGCTTCCAGATATGTCATCTGTTTCTTTAGGCCCACAGTCAGTCAGTTGTGTCTGTAAAATTACCTAAGGGCAGTAGAGTCTTTTTTCTGTATTTTTGAGTCTGTAAAAATCCTAAGGGGCTGGTAGAATATTCCTAGTGTTGGGCTGCCTATAAATAGCACCCCAATCCCTAGGGTTTGGACTACCCTTTTGCTGAAATTGAATACTACTCTATTGGGTCATTTTTGCCTCTCACGTTTTCTCTCTCCTCTCCTGTTCCTTGCTTGCGCCGCCAGGGAGTTCTCCCACTGTGTTTCTTGCCTTGCTTTTAATGTTGCAGTAAATGCTCTACTTCTTTGTGTGCTGCATCTGCAAGGTTTTTAATGACTCGTTTTCACCTTCAAAGCAAGTTTCTCTGTGATTTTTGAGCCCTTGTAGGCTTCGGCTGGTGTGAAGAAGCTTCTGTTCTTCACATACAGAGTACTAGTTCTTGCGTTTTGCAAGTAGTACTCCACTGTAGCTACAGTACTTCTGCGCCAGCTTTTTACTTTTACTGCTTCACTTTTCGATCTAGTTGATAGGACTAAAATCGCTTTTCTGACTGTCTCTGCGAAGTCATCCTTCTCTGTTCGAAGCCCCTCAGCTCCGTGAGGCAGGCTTCGATCCGACCATACTCGAAGGCTTCGTCCCAATCTTCGAGCTTTGCTTTGTATTCTGTGTTGCTAAGCTTCGAAGCATTTTTCTGATCGACAGCATTACATACTTCGAACAATAGCGCGAAGGGGCTTCGACCCTATCTGTTCGAAGTCCATACTTCGACACGTTTCGATGTTGGGTTCGAAGCTTGTGGCTCCGCTAGGCCTCGCCCTAATTTCTGTGTAGCGTGTCACCCTTCGCCTCTCTTTTCGGAGCTTGCTCTTTTCGAAGGTAGAGCATTGGCTTCGGACTTGTTTTTCTGTCGCGTGGCAGGCTTCGCTTCTTTGTTCGAAGGTAGTCCGTCTGTTTTGTGTGTTCGAAGCTTTCTGTTCGAAGGTTGTGCTTCGAAGCTCTCGGTTCAAGGTATGTTCGAAGTTTTGTCTTCGAAGTCCTCACTTCGAAGCAGGCTCCGACTTTGTCACTTTGCTCTGAAGCTCTTGGTTCGAAGCTGTGTTCGAAGTCCTGTCTTTAAAGTACACACTTCGAACCAGGCTCCGGCACTGTTTTACTTCGCTCCGAAGTACACTTCGCTTCTTACCACTTCGAACTAGGCTAGACAGCGACACCTTCGGCATTTCGGACAGACTCCGTCACCAACCTCCGAAGCAGACCTCGGCGTGCGAAGGGGGCTTCGCCAAGTTCCGAACAGGAGACAAATTTGGACAGTAACTTCTCTTTTCATCTTACACATACTTAGATCATCTCATTGAGAAGTTTAGGCCTGTTACAACTTGTTTATCTGCCTAGTTGCACCACTTTAGTTTTACACTGTTTATCATCAGATGCTTCTAGGTTAGAAACCTTTAGACTTAGGCCTTCTGTTTATTTTCTGCTGCGTAGTATTTTTGAGGTGCGTTGGGTATTGGGAACAGGCCATTGATTCGAAAGAATTTTTAAGGCGCCCATTCACCCCCCTCTGGTCGCTACTTTCGGTCCTACAGCTCTAGCTACTCTCCTTTTATCTTTCTCTATAGCTTCTACATCCCTTAACCTCTTATCAGTCACTTCTTTGAAATTATCCTTTAAAATAGTTTCATATTCATTGACTGATAAACCATCTCGCTTAAGAAATCTTAAAGAGCCAAGATCCACCTCCACTGGAAGAACGGCTTCTTGTCCATACACTAATTCATATGGACTAACTTTGGTAGCACCATGCTTTGCAACTCTATAAGCCCATAACACCTCGGAAAGCACTTCATGCCACCTTTTAGGGAACTCTTCAATTTTCTTCTTAAAGAGCTTAATTACAGTTTTATTACTAGACTCGGCCTGACCGTTGGCCTGAGCATAGTATGGTGAAGAGTTTATCAACTTAATACCATAAAATTCAGCAAAGTCTCTCACTTATTTAGCAATAAACGAAGTACCTTGATCTGTAGTGAGAGTTTGGGGAATACTGAATCTATGTATAATGTGCTTCAAGATGAAATCAGATACCTTATTGTGAGTCATGTTCTTGAGAGGCACGGCCTCGGTCCATTTGATAAAGTAATCTGTTGACATCAACACGAACTGATGCTTTTTGAAGAGGGAGGATGAATTTGGTCGATGAAGTATAAACCCCAACCTCGGAACGTCCATGGTTTGATAGTAGGGTTAAGTAGTGATGCATAAGACAACTAAATATTGCCAAACTTTTGATATGCTTCACACCCTCTATAGTATTTAAAACAATCCTCGGTCATAGTCGGCCAACAAAAACCCGCTCTCTTAAGCATCCAACTCATTTTCTGGGCCGACTGATGAGTTCCACAAAGTCCCTCATGAACTTCTCCCGTAGCTACCTTAGATTGATCGGCATCCAAACACTTTAAAAGTACTCCATCAATAGTTCGGCGATATAACACATCATCAAGCAACACAAATTTTAACACCTGTCGCCGAATTTTCCGATCAACTCTTTGACTGGGATCTTTTAGTTACTGTACGATTGGAACTCTCCAATCATCCCTATGTACTCCTAGAGGGTTCTCCAATTCCCTTTTCTAAGTGGCGTCTAAATTGTAAATTTCGAAGTGCCCCCCAGGCGACTTCTGTTCCTGTCGAGGGCCAATCAGATCGGCTGTGTGGAGCCGATCGGACTGAAGCCCTTCGACAAAGGGGTCCGGCGCGGAAAGGCCTTCGACACTCGGAAGGGTTTGGTGCAAGGAGCCTAGCATGCGGAATCCTTCGGTGGATGAATGGCTTCGGCACGAGGGCTCCGACGCGCAACACCCTTCGGTGGGCGAAGGGGTCCGGTCTAGAGGGTTCGATGGGCCTTGCGCTAGTCCGAAGCCTTTGGCTTCGGTGGGGAGTTCAAGCATCGACCTTCCCTGTACGGAAAATTTTCCTCTCCTGACTTGATAGGCAGATGCTTGCTGAGCCAAATCATTTGCAATTGAATTGGCTTCTCTAAACACGTGAGAAATTTTGAAGTCATCAAAGGTAGCGATTATGTCTAAACATTTATCCAAGTAGCTATTTAGCAAACCATTAAAACATTGAGCAATTCTAGCCACTTGTTGTACCACTAACAGAGAATCACCATATGCATGAACATGTTTAATACCCATGGAACCTAGTAACTAGGGTCCTAGCAATAAAGCTTCATATTCGTCTTGATTATTAGAAGAAGGAAATTCCAAACGGGCTGAGGTCTCAAAGCGCATACCACTAGGTGATATGAGAACTACTCCAATACCTTGTCCATTTTTGCAAGCCGAGCCATCAAAATAAAGATTACATGACACTACTTCAATTAGATCAACGTTGTTACCCCAATTGGCATCTACGTGGTGATCAACTATAAAATTAGCGACGATTTGGCCTTTCATAGCTCTCAAAGGTTCATAAGTCAAATCATATTCAATCAAATCATAACCCCACTTCCCGATTCTACCACTTAGAATCGGCTTCTTTAACATGTATTTTATGACATCGGTTTGACAAGCAACAATACATGTGTTAGGAAGAAGATAGTGACATAATTTGGTACATGCATAATAAAGTGCTAAACACAAACGCTCCACAAACATGTACCTTGTCTCGGCGTCCAACAAGCGGTGGCTCAAGAACATGATGATGCACTCTTTCCCCTCCACCTCTTAAGTTAGCATGGCTCCTATCATGCTATCTTCTGCAGCAATTTACAGCCGAAACGGAATCCTGGCTTTTGGTTCTCTTACCACGGGCGGTGATGACAAGCACTCTTTAATCTTCTCAAAGGCGCTTTGCTGACTTACCCCCCAAATGAACTCAGCCTCATTCTTTAGCCGGAGTATGGGGACAAAAACATCTATCTTGCCAGACAAGTTAGATATAAAGCGACGCAAATAATTCATCTTTCCTAGCAACTTTTGCACATCTTTCTTGCATGTTGGTGCTTCAAAGTTTATAATCTTTTCACGCCTCTTAGGATCAATCTCAATACCTCTTTCATGAATCATGAATCCTAAGAACTTGCTTGCCGACACGCCAAAAGCACATTTGAGCGGGTTCATTTTTAAGTCATACTGACGCATTCTATCAAAGGCAACTCACAAATCGGCTAAATGGTTGCCCATAGCATCTGATTTGACTACCACATCATCTATATAGATCTCTAGCATAACTCCTAGCAAGACATGGAAGATCAGTTTCATAGTACGTTGATATGTAGCACCAACATTCTTTAAACCAAAAGTCATGACGACCCACTCAAACAAGCCGACAAAACTAGGGCATCGAAAGGTTGCCTTGTAGACGTCCTATTAGGCCATAAAAAATTGATTATAACCAGCGTTGCATCAAGAAAACATAGTACCTTGTGTCTCGAAGCATCGTTGATCAACATGTCAGCTATTGGCATGGGATATTCATCTTTCGGAGTGGCCTTGTTCAGATCCCTGAAATCAATACAAACTCATATTTTGACGCTGCCCTTATTCTCTACAGGAACGATGTTAGCAACCCATTCAGCATACCTGCATGGCCTAATAAATTTAGCCTTGAGCAGTCGTTCTATCTCCTCTTTAACTCAGTCATACACAACTGAATTAAAGTGACGAGGGGACTATTTATAAGGCCTAAACTCGGGTTTGATAGGCAACCGATGCTCTACCAGCTCACGGCTTAGTTCGGGCATCTCACTATACTGCCATGCGAAACAATCAACATATGACCGAAGCAACTTTATTACTTCGGCCTTTTTGCTGGCTTGTAAATTTTTGTTTACAAAAGTCGGCCTTGGAATACTACCATTGCCTATATCGACCTCTTTTAAAGGATCGGCCAACACGAAACCTTGACCTAAATTTTCTACCTTGCTAAAATCTTCAATGGCTTCGGCAATACCGTCTTTAGAAGACCGATATTGCTCCACATGAGACTTTAGCCAATAAAGATTGCTCTTACTAGACATGACTACTAGTTTAGAAATAGTCATTCTACGCCAGTCGGCTTTACAGACAAAGGTACAAAACATCTCCTGGATACGCTAACAAAGTCGTAATCCGAGAGGTCTCTACCTGATAGACACTCTACCTTATCATGGACGGCATCGATAGATACATCGACCAATGCTAGTTGGGCCGAAGTATCCACTGGTATGACCTCCACATCATCGTCGTCCCACTGCATTAGGCATTGGTGCAAAGTAGAAGGAATACAAAAATTTGCGTGAATCTAATCACGCCCAAGTAGCACGCTATAGTTACCTTGCACATCAACGATGAAGAATGTTGTTGGCAACGTATTGTTGCCCACCGTCAACTCCAGGGAGAGTACACCTTTTGCTTTGGAGCTCTCGCTGTTGAACATTAGGTTGGTTTTCTTTAGATCCTCCTTGCCCCTGCCGAGCTTCTTTAAAAGAGACTACGACATTAAATTGGCAGTGGCACCACCGTCAACAAGCATCCAGGAGATCGGCTTCCCGTCAATGTGCCCCTTGACATAGAGGGGCTTTAGGTGATGAGCCGTATCCTTGGGCTTCTCAAAAATAGCATCTCGTGGGCCGAGGTTCAACTGAGCAACCTTGGCCTCGTCTCATGGTAGTGCGAACTCGGTGGGAAGCATGATGACATTTATGTCCATTGCCTGAGGTGTGGATCCCTCGGAGACGGGTGTGTAGTCGTCGTCGAGTATATCATCATCGTCGTCGCTCGGAACAGGAGTCGGGTTGTTCGTCTCAACCGGCTTTGGCTTCCATACTTGCTTCACGACTGGCCGAGGGTGGATTTCCTCAAATATGGCGTCTTTCTCATCTTCGGCTTTCTTCTCGCGCAACTCCTGTGATCGCAAGCGCCTCTTCTGTGATTTGGACATGCCCGGAGGTGCCTAAGATGGATGTGGATTAGTACCAGATGCCACCAATGTGTTCCTATGATTTCTGGCTGAATGGGCATTATCCGTGTCAGCCTCGTCTTCTTTGCGCTTGGTAGGAACCTCTCCGCGGACCCTGTCAGTCAGACCGGCCTCATTAGGCTGATCGGACCGGGCTTCGGTGACGGACTCGGCCGGGCTAGAGGACGTACCTCTGTTAAGCTTCGGCGAGGGGGCCTTCGGGATTGGGACATCCTGAGACCCTACCTTGACTGTGATGGATTCAGACTCCCTCTCCTTTGCCTCTTCGTGCCCAACTTCATTGGATTCATCCTGCATGAGTCGATTTGGAGGTACCACGGACAGCTTGTGGAAAACTTTCCCCTTCATCATGTCTACTTGTCCCTGCCAATCATAACACTCTGAAGGAAAATAGGGGCAACGTTATACTACGAAGGGTACTCCTGCGGCGAGGTGTAGTTCGGAGCCCACGGGGATCTTGCCCGGTAGTATGACGGAGGCATCGACGGGTCTAGTGGCTTCACCCACTGCAAGCCAAACCCATTGCCCGGAGGGGGGCTCGGGCACGTCGAGGATATTTCAGACCATATCAGCGGAGGGTCCTACCAGGCCAGAGGTATGTTCGACCATTGCAGGCCAAACTCTCCCACTAGGGGTTCGCTAAGAGCGAAGGTGGGTTAGGCCACTAGGGTCCGAACTCACCTAGTGGAGGGTTCGACCATTGGGGTCCAGACTCACTATGCGGAGGGTTCAGCCACTGGGGTCCGAACTCACCTTCGGGGGTTTTGGCTGTTGGGGTCCGAACTCATCCTCCGAAGGGCCTGACTGTCTTGGCCCCTTCGGCTGTCTTAGTATTTTTGGCCGGGGGCTTGTTTTCTCTGCTTTCTTCTGGTGTTTGCTCAACAACATCTAATATGTTACCTTTGACTTCTTGCAAGCTCTAGCCGAAGGAGGCGTGTTGATGTTCTTTTTCCATACTCCTACTTTAGGGTTCTTCGGTATGAGTGTGCATGTGCGTGCTTCGCCAATAACGAACACTTCCCCTTAGATGACTCGACCTATTCTGGCCGAATCAGCACCTTCTTCTCTTTGAGATCGACGGTGTTAACAGGAAATGGGTCTTTGTCCAGCTTCATCTTCGGACTAGAATCTATTTTCAATTGTCCTTCTTCTATGGCCGATTGAACCTGCCGACGGAAGACATTGCAGTCATTAGTATAATGAGAATGTGAATCATGCCACTTATAGTAGGGGCGTTTCTTTAGTTCATCGGCGGTCGGGATGACTTGGCCCTTAGGCAACCTAAGAAGCTGGCTTTTCTAGAGGAAATAAAATATTTTATTGCATTTGGTCACATCAAAAGAGTATTTAACTTCGCTGGGCCAATTTATAGTGGGAGACGGTCATAGTTCAGAACAAGCGACGGGCTTGCTATTAGTGTTCCAAGCCAATTCGGCCGCATACATGTCAGTCGAATAATCCTCTTCCTCCGACTCTTCCTCGTCGGAGTGTTCCATGATGTGAAATTCAGCTCTAGGTTTGTTAAATGTTTTAATGAATTTTTTATCCTTGGTTCGGCCTTCTTTTACCATAGCCTGCTGTAGGACTTTGCTGACTTCTAAAAAGTTTTTGTTATCTAGCCTTCCTTTAATCTTAGTACGCAATCCGTTAAAAGCTAGGTCCGGAAAATACTTTTCTGAAATATTGAGACTAAAACATCGGTTTTTGGTATCTCTAAAGCGCTTGACATACTCAGATACATTCTCGTTGGATTTCGTTTTGACCGATGTCAAGTGTGAAAGCCTAAGTTCTGTCTCGCCCACATAAAAATAGTGATGGAACTTTTGTTCTAATTGGGCCCGTGTTTGGACAAAGTTTCGCGGGAGTGCTGAAAACCAAGTGAAAGTGGTGCCGGATAGTGAAAGAGAAAACAATCTGAGTTTTAATGCGTCTGACCCACTAGCTTCTCCATGCTGTGCTAAGAATTGGTTGATATGCTCTAATGTGGTCTTGTTACCCTTGCCGTCGAATTTGGTGAATTCAGGTACTCTATAGCCGCGAGGGTAGGGTATGGTATCGAAGTGATTGGGTTACAGCTTTCAGTAAACCCTAGCCCGATCCTGAGGTGCAAAGTCGGTACACTCCCTAAACAGTGCGCGGATCAGCTCCTCAATGTCGTCCTGGCCTCCTACCTGCATGCATCTCTCATGCGGGGGCGCGATACACTGCAGTATGTTAGCGTGTCGGCCGCGGGGGTCTTCCTCACGTGCTGGCTCGGGGTATACGACGTGCTCGGGCCTATGTGCTTGTGTAGGAGCATGCGACATGGGTAGCGCGGGAAAGGCTGGCGTAGTCGTAGGTGGAGGCGGCGCATAATAAGCAGGGTTAGCTTGGCCATAAGTGTAGTGACTTGCATCGACCGTAGATGTTGAGGCTGGAGACGTGATAGCTTTGCCAGTACTACCGTCGGTTTTGTTATAAATGCGATTTACGAGGGGAACGCTAGCAATTGGAGTTGGAGGAATGGCCTCGGTAAAGCCGAACCTTCTAAACATCACCTCTACTTGAGAGATAACTGCCGAATCTAGACGGTTGGCTAGCGAAGCGCTAAAGGATTGATCCAAAGATGCGGCTATCTTTTGCTCAATCTCTAAAGAAGATAAAGGAGGCAACATTGGTGTTACCTGAGTCCGGGCGAGGTCGAGGATGTTGGCATCACGCTTGATGAAGCTTGCATGTGTCTTGACGTAGCTCCCGAGCATGAGATCCTGGAGCTCTTTCATCTTCGCCTTGATCTTTGCTCGACCTTCCTCGGGGATATCTTCAAGGGTGGGAGTCATGATGTTGCGGTTGTCGATCTCTGCGCCCCCCAAGGGAGCTATTGGCGTTGTAGATGTAGTAGTTTTCATAGAGGTACTTGCAGCCGATGTAGATGTACCTGTCATGTTGGCGTAGTCTTCCCCAGTAGAGTCGCCAAAAAGTGTGTTGACACGAACACGTGCCCCCGCACTTGGGTTTGTTCGACGATCCAAAAGCATGTGGATACTTAGGGATGAGCCTAAGAGTAACACAACACCACCATCCCGTTTTGACTACCCTTAACAGTCGCAAGGGGGATGGAGTCGCCAGGTAATCAGATCACACAGAAATAATCCAATTAGCTGAAATATATGGATAAAATAATCTAATTGGCCGAATAGAGCCAGATTGGTTCGGAGTATACCGTGTGAAGGGTCACCGAAGGGGGCCTTTGGCTATCTGGTGCGAAGGGTGCGCCGAAGATAGCCTTCAGCGTTCGGGCTGATCTAGTCGAAGACAGGCTCCGAACAGATCGCGACGCGAAATCGCCACTGAACGACAAGGTTCGGTGTGAAGCCTCTAACACGACACAATCCAACGTGGAGCGCTGGCACGACGAAGTCAGATGCAGAGCGCTAGCACGACGAAGTCCAATGTAGAGTGCTGGAGTGATCCCAGTGCGAAGCAGCTTTGAATGTGAAGTGGCTCCGATCCACGAGACTCGACCAGACTAACAACAGCGTGACAAATCAGACACGGATGGACGAAGGGAGGACTCGCCGAAGGTTGCTCTAGCAGCCTCTGAAACTAGCTTCCTAACTCCAAAAACCTTCGGTGAAGGGGGCTCTGAATGTGAAACCTGCATCAAAGCTAAGATCAAGTGCCAATTCGGTCGGAAGACCGAATTACCAAGTGTTGCAGTATACAAAACGAAGGTAGCAATCCATTACGTAGATTAACAGATGGTTCACAAGCGAGCCAACAAGGTGATAGAAATCTGTTACATAGATTAATGGATGATTCACAAGCGAACCAACAAGGCTTAACACTATTATGGCGTGGCCGACAAAGGGCTTTCTGCACAAACCCACGAAGGTGTACTGATCTAATGCGGAAAAGTAAAGAAAAATAAAGGTACGGTTCAAACTAGGGTTCGAAGAGTTGATCTGTGTTAGGGGTCCTATGAACCGGCCTCACCCCTATATTTATAGGGGCTAGTCTTCTTATCTCCTAATTCTAATTTGATAAGATTCGACCTAATTAAGATTAGAGATAAAAATAACCATAATCTGTATCAGACTCCTTATCCAAAGCCTGTCCGAAGTGGGCCTTCGGTAGGCTCACCAAAGCCTGCTCCTCGGGTCGAAGTTTCGGCCAAGCAGGCGGTCGAAGGGCCTCCGGGCTGAAGCCAGCCTCCGAAGCAGGCCACTAAAAGGCCTCCGAGGCCCCATGCAGATGGGCCTCCGACACTTTAGGGCTTCGGTCTGTACCAGGACTTGTATATTTTTGGCCCAAAATTACCAAAATTGATATTTTGACAATTTTCACCATTAATGCTATTTTTTGCTATCAACACATGCCCCCTGCCTTTTAGCAAACTAATCGAGCTAAAAGCAAAACGGGCTAAGGACGATACCTTCCATATTGGCCTTTTGACACTTTAAGTGCTTTGCCACACACGTGGGAAATATCTTTTCAAATACCTACCATTTAAAGCTCTTCGAAATCACTCTCCTTCTAGAGACTCCAACAAGTATGCATTACCTTAAAAGGACCTTTCCAACTAGGCGACCATTTGCCAAATTTGGGGCTCTTAGTGCCTAAGGGCAAAATCGTCTTCCAAACCAAGTCACTAATTTGAAATGATTTTGGTTTGACTCTTTTGTTGTAGGCTCTAGCTACTCTCCTTTTATCTTTCTCTATAGCTTCTAGAGCCCTTAACCTCTTATCGATCACTTCTTCCAAATTATCCTTCAAAAGAGTTTCATATTCATCGACCGATAAGCCATCTTGCTTAAGAAATCTTAAAGAGTCAAGATCCACCTTCACTGGTAGAACGACTTCTTATCCATACACTAATTCATATGGACTAATTTTGGTAGCACCATGCTTTGCAACCCTAAACGCCCATAACGCCTCAAAAAACACTTCATGCCACCTTTTAGGGAACTCTTCAGTTTTCTTCTTATTGAGCTTAATTACAGTTTTATTACTAGACTCGGCTTGACCGTTGGCCTGAGCATAGTATGGTGAAGAGTTTATTAACTTAATACCATAAAATTCGGCAAAGTCTCTCACTTCTATAGCAATAAATGAAGTACCTTGATCTGTAGTGAGAGTTTGGGGGAAATTACCAAAATTGATATTTTTACAATTTTGACCATTAAAGCCATTTTTTGCTATCAAGTAAGTAAGAGAAGAAAAATATGGTGTATCTTTTTACGAAATAGATTTTTTGTAAAGCTAGGTATGGGGCGGGTCTGTTTGGCTACCTACAGTCAAATCGGCTCTGATACCATCTTGTAGCGTCCAGAATTTAACAAACTCTGGACTTTATTGAAATTCCAAAGAAAATCAATAATAACAAGATATTCATCACACGACAGCGTTCATACGTCAAACATTCATGGTTCGTAGACCACATTAATACACAAACATTAAAATAAAAGAAACTAGTAGAATAATCTTCGTGTTGAACATTGTTGGGGGAAAATATCTCATCTTCGGGGTTATTGCCGCAACAGCATGAAAGCAGATAGTGGATTCGAAGGTTTCCAGACGTCCATCTTCGAAGATACCCTGAGTCAAGCTCGAAGTATGAAGATAGGCATTGGTTCGGAGTACATCTTCGAACTAATGCTCTTCGAGATCTTTATTGTCAGCTAAGATGGAAGATTTATCTTTTATATTATTAGATTAGTCTTTTACCATTTTAGCCCTATCAAGGGTACCGAATAGTTTCCACTATGTCGGTTGTAATAGAGGGGTAAATAGGTCTTTTCCTTAATATTTGAGCCTATAAATACCCCCCATTTCACCCTGTAATAGGGACCGAATACAAGTTATTCAATACACACATTCGAACTATTCTAAGTTATTATCCTTTCGGAGGCTTAGAACAGTTCACTTCGCAAACACTTCGTTTGTTAGTTTCTAATCTACAGAAACCTGTTAGCATAATCTTTTACGCCAACAGTTGGCGCCGTCCGTGGGGAACTTAGTCCGAAAAACTTCGTTCTCTGCCAACTTCTTACATCATGCCTCCTAAGCGGAGCGCACCTCGTAACCCTATTTGGAGGTCCTCTCGGATCTCCGGAGAGACACCATCCGATACGGTTGAAGTCAGAGGGCCTTCGACATTCCCTCCACCTCAAACTCCGGAAGGAGTTTCCATCCCTCGAACATACGAAACTTCTCCGCCAAATCCTTCCATACTTCGACCACCTGGAATCCCTCTTCCACCCTCCATCCCACTTCGAACTGATCCTACTAGTTCTCAAGACCCGGAAGATCCTTCCGGAGGAGATGAAGACAATCTTGGAGATATGGCCACTCAAATGGCCAACCTTCAAGCTGAAGTAGCAAGATGGCGACAAGAAGCTGCGAACAGGCTTCGCTCTCAAGCCATCCCAACTATCCCAGAAGTGCCCGAAGACGACGAACCCGATTATCCCGAAGCCCCGGAGAATGCCTCCTTCGATAATGAATCTCCGCTGCATCCTGAGCTGCAGAAAGTTCGCTTTGATCCAAAGTTTAAAACTTCGAAGCTCTGTAAGTATGCCGGAGACGAAGATCCCAAAGAGTTCGTTCGTTCTTATGCCCTAGCAATTGAAGCTAGCGGAGGAGTTCGAGACACCATGGCGAAGTGTTTCCCCTTAGCTCTTCAAGGAGTGGCATTAAGGTGGTTCTGGTCTTTGAAGCCAGGATCAATTAATTCATGGGGGCAGCTGAAGAAGAAGTTTATAAGCAATTTTCAAGGCACCTCCGTGCCTCCCATGTCAACAGGAAGTCTTTTCCGGGTGAAACAGCTCCCCGGAGAGACATTGAGGCAATATTTCAAGCGCTTCGCTCATACGAAGTCGCAGATCCGGGGGTTGTCTGCATCTTCGGTAGTTGATGCAGCTCGGGAAGGCGTCACTCATCAAGGCCTCCTGGATAAGCTTCATCGGAAAAGCATCTCCTCGGTCTCTCAGTTGATGTCATACTTCGAGGAGTATGCGAGGTCAGAAGAAGGCTGGCTCCGAAGAACTGCCACTACTTCATCCATATTGCAAGAAGTTAAAGTAGAAGTAAAAACTTCGGCACAGCCGCAAGAACCAGTCTTCGAAGTTCAACATGATCGGAGAAGAGGGCAAAAGCACCCTCGTTCTGAAGTCATGAATATTGCACCCCCACAGAAGTTTACACAAAGAGCTCCACAGTCTTCGGGGAACAAAGCCAGCGGCTGGAGGCCGCCAGGGAAAACGGCTGGCAAGGGCCAGACCCTTTTCTGCTGCATCCATGGAGAAAATCGAAGCCATTCAACTGATACTTGCAAGGCTATACTTACCCTAAGGGGAGAGTATCTAGAAAGAACTTCGGGTCGAGGTACTACCGACCGAGTTCCAGCTGCAACGCGCCTAGAGCCGGTCCAAGCTGTGGCGCAGATAGAAAACTTTGATACTGCAAGACACCCTCCAGTGGCCAATGTTATGCCACCTCCGAAGCAAGAGGAAGGGCAAGATCGAGGGAAAAGAGTAGTCCTCCCCATCTCCGGAGGAGGTACCCTCGGAAGCATGTCAAAGAGACAGCGAAGGGACTACGTCAGAGAAGTAGGCCTGTTGGGGGAATATATTTCCCTTGAACAGGGGCCAAATGACGTCAGCTTCCGACAGCCTTCGGCCCAGAGCCCAGCACTGTCGGAGCCTGTTTTCTCTCTAAGTGTTGTTTTTAGGTCCCAAGGTGCCTTTCGGAGCCTGTAGCTTCGGAGTCCTCAGATCGGGGGGTCCGGCTCGGAGCCCCCAGTTCGGGCCCACCCTCCGGGTAAAGGCGCCGGAGGCCACCCTCCGGGCGCAGGATGCCGGAGGCCACCCTCCGGGCAAAGGACGCCGGAGGCCACCCTCCGGGCGCAGAGTGCCGGAGGCCACCCTCCGGGCGAAGGATGCCGGAGGCCGCCCTCCGGGAGCCCAGTTCGAGGCCTCGGTTCGGCGAACCCGGTTCAGAGGCCTTCCAGTTCGGAGCCTTGTTCGGAGCCTTGCTCGGGGCATGCTTCGAAGCCCCCTTCGGGGTGCACCTCGGAGCCCTCTTCGCAGCCTCTGCAGGAAGGCTCCGGCCCCTACTTCGAGCCCAGGAAATATCTAAGTGTAGGCCGTACCGGGGGCCCCGTCGCCCCTGGTATGTCGTTTAGCTGGTCAAAGCCTGGCGCAGTTCGACACGCCTGTAAAGCTGTAAAGCTGCAAAGTACCTTTGTACCGTAGCTAGCCCTTTTCCCCTCTCTGCCCCTGTAAGCCTAGGGCTCATAGGGGGCATCCCGGTCTTTTCCTTTGGCCTGTGCGCCTATAAAAGCAGGGCCAAGCCCTTGTAACGGGGGACACGCTCCAGGGAGCCAAGAGACCCTGGAATCATTACTCCATACTAGGGCATACCATGCTAAATCCACCACAACTGGACGTAGGGTTATTATCTCCCCGGAGAGGCCCGAACCAGTATAAACCTTTTTCTCCCTCTGTTAGAGCCCTTCGAGGCTCATTCTCCACATCACACTCCACCACACAAAAACCTGCTGGAACTAACGCAATTGTTCCAACAGTTGGCGCCGTCCGTGGGGACCTTAGTACAAAAAGCTAAGTGCTCTGCCATTGTCTGCAACCTGAAGTACGCTTGAGGGGGAGCTTCGAGGCTTCGTGCTTCGCGCACCCTTCGGCAAGGGGCTTCAGGTCTAGTCCGAAGGCCATCTTCGCCTTCCCTTATCCTTCGCATACCGGAGCCCGCCCTCCGGCAAGGGGCTCCGCTCCACGCGTCGAAGGTCGTCGAAGCCCCAAGGGCTACGAGGCCAACCTTCAGTCACCTTACGAGGTACGTCCACTATCCGAAGTACCACTTCGATGTACAATTTCGCAGTCACTTTGATATTCGAAGCCCTGCTTCGCTTTGATATTCGAAGCCCTGCTTCGCTCTGAATTCGAAGCCCTGCTTCGCCTCTAAAGCAATTTCTGCCCCGTCTTATTGAAAAAACCCGAAGCCTTGCTTCGCCTTATCAAAAACACGAAGCTTTGCTTCGCCTTATTTAAAATCCGAAGCCTTGCTTCACTTTAACAAATCCGGAGCACCCCTCCGAAGGCTACACAGCGCCTCCGGGCCTGTAGCAAATCCGGAGCACCCCTCCGAAGGCTACACAGCGCCTCCGGGCCTGTAGCAAATCCGGAGCACCCCTCCGAAGGCTACACAGCGCCTCCGGGCCCGTAGCAAATCCGGAGCACCCCTCCAAAGGCTACACAGCGCCTCCAGGCCCGTAGCAAATCCGGAGCACCCCTCCGAAGGCTACACAGCGCCTCCGGGCCTGTAGCAAATCCGGAGCACCCCTCCGAAGGCTACACAGCGCCTCCGGGCCCGTAGCAAATCCGGAGCACCCCTCCGAAGGCTACACAGCGCCTCCGGGCCTGTAGCAAATCCGGAGCACCCCTCCGAAGGCTACACAGCGCCTCCGGGCCCGTAGCAAATCCGGAGCACCCCTCCGAAGGCTACACAACGCCTCCGGGCCCGTAGCAAATCCGGAGCACCCCTCCGAAGGCTACACAGCGCCTCCGGGCCCGTAGCAGTAATAGGGACTCCGGGCCATGGCCCGATGCGTCCAGGGATTCCGGGCTCCGTACCCGAAGCATCCCAGGGATTCCGGGCTCCGTACCCGAAGCATCCCAGGCTCGAAGGTGGCCCAGGGTCGTAGGTGACCCAGAGCCGAAGGTGGCTCAGAACCGAAGGTGGCTCACATTATCGCAGGTTCGGTGAATCCACACCAAACATCCATTTTGATTACAGAATCAAGCTCAGAAGCCTTGCTTCGTTATCCAGACACGCTCCGAAGCCTTGCTTCGCGTGTCAAAATCTAATGTACGCCTAAGCATGTCGAAGTCATACTTCGCATGAAAATCTAAGTGCGTTTCAGAGCCTCGCTCACGCACAGCATCCAAATCCCAGCATGCCGAAGCGTGCTTCGCTCAATTTGGTTATGCGAAAGCCTTGCTTCGCACCAAATTAATGCATTCGGAGCCCAAAAGAGGTCTTCGCTCAAATGAAATTTCATGCGTCGAAGCCGCCGAAAGGCGCACCCTTCGCATCTTTTATTTTTTGCTCGCACCAGCAACGGCTAAGTCCCTAGCTGCCACGAGCAAAGGGGGGAAGCATGTATGCGAGGTGTGCGAATGTAATACGCAGTACGAGCGCGACAAGCTAAAACGTTCGAAGCCAAACAATGCGAAGCATACAGACGAAGTATGCAAATATAACAAACTCCATTCATTATATATTGAGAAGTGTGTTACAAACATACTTCGAGAGCAAACTACGAGTAGTCTGTGTCTAAGCCTAAGAAGAATCGTGTGCGAGGCCCCAACCCTCGCTTGCCTCTCTTTCGGCCACGGCCCCCTCGGCTGGACGAAGCCTCGTCGGAGCCCGCTCTCCCACGTCCGGCTCGTCCAGGCTCCGACACCCGCGGACCTCGTCTTCCACTTTGCAGGTCGCTCCAAGTTAGCGAAGCAGGCGGCGCCGTATCGAAGGCAGAGAAGTCTAAGGCTTCGTCGCCTGCTAAGGCCGTCCGCGAAGGTAAAAACAAAGAACTCTGAAGGAACTCCGTCTTCACAGCGGCTAGCAAATCCTGAGCTACGTCGGAGATGGCTTCGCCGCTAGGCCCCCTCGGAAGCTTAAACCGAGGGGGATCTTTGGACCTAGCTACTTCGAGGACTGCCCACAACTGTCGAAGGTCTTCGGAGTCCTCGAGCACTTCGAGGTCTACACTCGGAGGCTGAGCCTGGGCAGGTATAAAAGAACCCCCACATTCATATTAATAAGCTGATAGAGTTTTTACAAGCCTGCAGCTAAGTATTACAAAAGGCCTAAGGAGATCTACACCTTCGGAGGCGGAGGTGTTGAAGTCGAAGGCTGATCAGGCGCAGTAGGCGCTTTGGATCGGCGGTGTCGAAGGGCCTTCTGGAGGTTGAGGACTGCTTCGCAGCCTTGCTCCTTCCAGGGTTCCTGCAGCCGCCGCCAGGCTCCGCGAACTTCGGCCGGAGGCGTCACCAAGTGCGGACCCCCGAAGGCCACTAGGGTCACGGAGGTTGCCGCCCGAAGGTGGTCACACCCCGCGTCATGGAGCATCTGCAATACCCCCTGGCCCGCGACTCGACCGGCCATAAGGGCGAAGCCCGTCAGCGCTTCCTCCGCTATCGAAGCCGCAGTCTTCAAGAAGTCGACGCGGTCCCCAATCGGGTCCCGATCGCCAAAGTCCGGAGCCCGACACTCGGTCCCTATTTTCTCAAGGACCTCGGTCAGGCTCTGGGTGGCTTCACCAAGATTGGCCACGACGAAGTCTTCAAGACCCCGGGCCCGTTGGCGGAGCGAAGCATTCTCCTTCGCCTGCCGAGCTTCGGCGTCCCTCGAAGCCTGGAGCTCCGCGCGGAGCCGAGCCGTCTCCGAAGCCAAAGCTTCCTTAGCTTTGTCGGCGTCAGCCTTCGCCTCAGCAGCCGAAGCCTCGGCTTGCCTCCGCTTCTCGGCTTCCTCCGAGACTTCGCGGCGAAGGGCCTCCTTCTCCTCCGCGAGGCGCTCCATCCGCCTGTCTGCAGAAGTCGAAGCCGCCGCATTCAGTGCGAAGGCCTGCAGAAATTCAAGAAATCATAAGTACTAACAAAAGGCTAGCATATAGTTCGAAGTTCCAAGGGGCTTCGCTCACCCGTATAAGGACTTCGTTCGAGCTGACGAAGAGATCCGTGGGGTCCAGGTGGCTAAGTTGGGCCACCAAGTCCCTCCCCTCCACAGAAGCACAAGCCTCACGGAAACCGTGGATCGCCGCCGCTGTCACGCCCTCCCTCGGCTTGAAAGGGTGAACCACCGCCACGGTCGCCTCCGCGAGCTTCGGCGAGGCGGGGCTCAAGCCCACCACGTCGACATCTTCTTCGCTTCGAGGGACCTCGCGGCCTCCGCTGCCTTCGTCGTCGGACGAAGTACTCTCGGACTCCGAATCGCTGCCGCTGCCGCCGCTGCTGCTCGAAGCTTCGGTGGGCTTCGCGTCGGTGGGCTTCGGTCCACCTCCGCCTACCGGCTCCGCCACGGCGGGCCTCGCATCATCTTCATCCTCTGCAGGGAGCCAAGTCAAGATCCGTATATTGAAGCGAAGCATGCAAAAAGGGGTTTACCATCGTCGGAGATTTCTTGGAAGAAAGATGGGGCTAAGTGTGCCCTCCAGCTCCTTCGCTGCGAAGCTGGCGCATCCACCTCCGCGCCCGAAGTTGGTTCCACCGGAGCATCCGTGGCCTCCTTGGCGGCCGGAGTATGCGCGTCGGCCTCCACCGCCGAAGGCTTCGCCGCCTTCTTGGAGGCCGGGGTAGTTGCGGGCTCCGCCGCAACCTCCCCCAGGCTAGAGACTTCGGCCGCGGAGACCTCCAGCCGAGGCCCCGGAGCATCCAGTTCATCCTCGTCCCCCCTCTTCCTCTTGGCTCCGGCCGACGAGGTAGTCAGGTGGGCGACTCCGGCAGAGCAGGGAGCCCTCCGAGGTCGAGCGCGGTCCATACTCTGTTCCAGCGCTCCCAGGACCCCACCAGCGCGAGGCGCTGGGTCTGCTCCTCGGGGGTCGGAGTCCCGACGACTCGATCCGCCGCCGCGATGGCCTCCTCCGGGGTCCTCATTTCAAGGTCGGCTTCACGGAAGATCTAAGTCAGAAGTGAAGATCTACAAAGCATAAAAGGCGAAGAGATTGCGAAGACTTACAGAAGCGGTCGGAGGCCAACTCACTAAGTTCCCCTCGACCCGAAGCCTGGAAGAGCCCTTCCGGCCAGGAGCGCGCGAGGGGGCTGAGTCGGAGGGTAATGAACTCCTCTGCAAGATCCCTCATACTCATCTTCGCCGCCACTCTCCGAAGCAGCAAGATCCTTGAGCGAAGGATGTCTTCGCTGGTCTTCACCACCCCTTCGCGTCGGTACAAGATGTGGGCGTTAGTACTCCGAAGGGGGGAGTTCGCGCCGACGGAGGCATAGAACCACTCCTGATCCCACCTCGAGTACCACTTGTTGTTTACGGCCCTTGCCGGGAAGGCGTCCTGGAACTCCTTCCGGAGTTGGAAGTTGGCGCTGCCGAAGGCCACCGCCCTCTTGACGCGGTCTGTCCCCTCCCTCGGCTTCGGCTGGCAGTTGGCGTCATGGAGGGCGACGAAGACATCCGCGCGGCCCTCGCAGCCCTCGGCCCTCATGGCCCATTCGAAGACAGCCAACCTCGCCACTGCGTTAGGCGAAAGTTGAGGAAGCTCAAGGTTGTAAGCCTTGAGGACTTCGCTCAGCATCTCCACTGCTGGCAGCCCAAGGCCGGCTTCGAAGAAGGCTTCGAAGACCACCACTTCGTCAGCCCGAGGCCTCGGCACGACCTCCGACTTCTCCGAGACCCGAAGCTGGATCTTCGCTGCGACCCTCCCTTCGCAGGCCCTCCGGACCGACTCCTCCGTCGAGATCGAAGCCCTCATCTCCAAGGTCTGCTCGAACTTGTCGGAGGGCGTCCGAAGGTCCCTCGGCCCCAGCCGCCTGGGCGGAGGCTTTGCCGCTGCAGCCGCTACCGCTTGCAGTTGGGCGGAGCTCGAGCTCGGGCCCAAAGCCAAAGACTTCGCCACGGCCTTCTTCGGCATCTCGGCGGACCTCTGGTGCGAAGGGCTAAAAGCTGGCGAAGGGCTAAAACTAGCGAAGGGGGCTCTGCGCGAAGCTAGAAAGAAGAAGAGAGCGAAGGCTGTAAGGCAGTGAGAAGGAAGCAAATGAAAGCGTACCGAAGCTGCACGCGGTAACCCTTATTTATAGGCGCGGTAAGAATTCCAATAGTCGTGGGCCGAACCCACCGCCAAGTGGGCCTCCAGCGAAGGCGAAGCGGCCCAGCGCAGGGTAACGGTAACTTTCTAACCGTTGCGGAGCCGTTTAGGCTCCGTCTTTCTGACAAGCTAGCGCAGGCATTTATTTCCTACTGTTTTCGAGGTCACCTTCGGTCCAAGCTCCGAAGGCATGTTTTATCCGAGGTTGTATTTTGCAGGTCATTTGCCCTAAGGGCGCGCGCATCCCTTCGTCCCGAAGGCCTACACGCGAGGGGCTACTGTTGGGGGAATATATTTCCCTTGAACAGGGGCCAAATGACGTCAGCTTCCGACAGCCTTCGGCCCAGAGCCCAGCACTGTCGGAGCCTGTTTTCTCTCTAAGTGTTGTTTTTAGGTCCCAAGGTGCCTTTCGGAGCCTGTAGCTTCGGAGTCCTCAGATCGGGGGGTCCGGCTCGGAGCCCCCAGTTCGGGCCCACCCTCCGGGTAAAGGCGCCGGAGGCCACCCTCCGGGCGCAGGATGCCGGAGGCCACCCTCCGGGCGCAGAGTGCCGGAGGCCACCCTCCGGGCGAAGGATGCCGGAGGCCGCCCTCCGGGAGCCCAGTTCGAGGCCTCGGTTCGGCGAACCCGGTTCAGAGGCCTTCCAGTTCGGAGCCTTGTTCGGAGCCTTGCTCGGGGCATGCTTCGAAGCCCCCTTCGGGGTGCACCTCGGAGCCCTCTTCGCAGCCTCTGCAGGAAGGCTCCGGCCCCTACTTCGAGCCCAGGAAATATCTAAGTGTAGGCCGTACCGGGGGCCCCGTCGCCCCTGGTATGTCGTTTAGCTGGTCAAAGCCTGGCGCAGTTCGACACGCCTGTAAAGCTGTAAAGCTGAAAAGTACCTTTGTACCGTAGCTAGCCCTTTTCCCCTCTCTGCCCCTGTAAGCCTAGGGCTCATAGGGGGCATCCCGGTCTTTTCCTTTGGCCTGTGCGCCTATAAAAGCAGGGCCAAGCCCTTGTAACGGGGGACACGCTCCAGGGAGCCAAGAGACCCTGGAATCATTACTCCATACTAGGGCATACCATGCTAAATCCACCACAACTGGACGTAGGGTTATTATCTCCCCAGAGAGGCCCGAACCAGTATAAACCTTTTTCTCCCTCTGTTAGAGCCCTTCGAGGCTCATTCTCCACATCACACTCCACCACACAAAAACCTGCTGGAACTAACGCAATTGTTCCAACAAGGCCATATTGGGACTTCGTCGTCTGCAGCTGCAATGCTGGAGTGGTCTCATGTACCGATATCCTTTTCTGCGGAGGATGCAGCTGGCATTAAGTTCCCGCATGTAGACCCACTTGTTATCACTGCTGATATTGCGGGCACTGAAGTTCGAAGGGTGTTGATTGACGGAGGTAGTTCGGCAGATATCATTTTTGTTCAAGCCTTCGATCAATTGTGCATCTCCAGGAAGCATCTCCTTCCAGCGGCTCGTCCTTTACAAGGCTTCGCAGGACCTCCGCTTGATGCACTTGGCCAAATAGGCCTGGAAGTTACCTTCGGAGAAGGTTTGTTGGCCTGAACTGAGGAAGTAATCTTCGATGTTGTAGATGCCCCGTATGCTTACAACGTCATCTTCGGAAGAGGCATGCTAAACCAGTTCGGAGCTGTGGCGCATCACAATTATTTGTGCATGAAGATGCCCACACAAGCAGGAGTCCTTACTGTCTTCGGAGATCAAGCTATTGCTCGGAGAGCGGAGTATGGTCATGGTCCCCCCTTGATCCAAGACAAGTAAACAATGTACAAGATAATGAAGAAATTTTTTTAGCCCCTTCCGAAGCTTCAAAGAAATCTTTTCCGAGACCAAGTCCTGAAGGAGAGATTGCAGCGAAGGTCATTGTTAAAGATGGTAAAGAGTATACATTTCAATTTGGTAAAGATTTACCTCCAGAAGTTGCAACCTCCTTGGAAAAGGTGGTGGAAGAGAATTTGGATGTCTTCGTTTGGTCTGACGAAGATATCACCGGAGTCGATCAGGATATCATTGAACATAGTTTACTTGTAAACCCGAAGGCCCGCCCTGTTCGGCAAGGACTCCAGAAAATGTCTGCAGAAAGAGCTGCTCTAGCGAAGGACGAAATTGAGAAATTGTTGAAGGCTGGGATTATCAGAGAAGTGGCTCACACAGAATGGTTAGCCAACCCAGTCTTCGTCAGAAAGAAGTCTTCCGGGAAGTGGCGCATGTGCATTGATTTCACATCCTTGAATAAAGCATGCCCTCGTGACCCCTACCCCATGCCCCGAATTGATCAATTGGTCGACTCCACCGCAGGTTCGGAGTTATTAAGCTTCCTTGACGCGTATTCTGGTTATCATCAAATATGGTTGAAGCGCGAAGATGAGATCAAGACAAGCTTCGTAACTCCTTCGGGAGTCTTCTGTTATATAAGAATGCCCTTCGGCTTAAGAAATGCCGGGGCTACTTTTTCGAGGTTAGTTGCTAAGGCTCTAGGTTATCAATTAGGTCGCAATGTGGAGGCCTATATGGATGATATTGTAATAAAGAGTGCTTTAAAGCACCAACATAGCCTAGACTTAGCAGAAACATTGAATAGCCTTTGGGCATGTGGGATCCGTCTTAACCCCGAAAAATGTATCTTCGGAGCTAAGGCTGGAAAATTGTTAGGGTATTTAGTTTCAAGCAGGGGGATTGAAGCTAGCCCTACTCAAATAACTGCGCTACAGAAGATGGCTCCTCCGGAAAATTTAAAGCAAGTGCAAAAGCTGACTGGGCGTCTGGCAGCACTTACCAGGTTTTTATCAAGGTCTGCGGAGAGAAGCTTGCCTATATTTAAAGCATTGAAGGGGTCCGAAGATTTTGCATGGACACCGGAGTGTCAGAAAAGCTTCGAAGATATTAAAGAGTATCTCAGTAATCTTGCTACACTCACCGTGCCTACTGCGGACGAAACCTTACTCCTTTACCTTGCAGCTACAGGTTCTGCTGTCAGTGCAGTCCTTGTCAGAGAAGTGGATTTCAATGGGAAGTTGGTCCAAAATCCTGTTTATTTTGTATCCGAAGCATTATCAGGAGCGAAGACAAGATACTCCGAACTTGAGAAGTTCGTTT
The DNA here is from genome assembly GCA_019279435.1 of Zizania palustris. Classification (NCBI taxonomy): domain Eukaryota; kingdom Viridiplantae; phylum Streptophyta; class Magnoliopsida; order Poales; family Poaceae; genus Zizania; species Zizania palustris. The sequence goes on along the minus strand of JAAALK010000289.1, from coordinate 67,885,274 downwards.
ATGCTCTGATAATGGCTTCGAGGAAATTAAGACATTATTTTTTGGCACACAATGTAATTGTACCAATATCGTATCCTTTAAGAGATATGCTTCGAAGTAAGGATTCCACTGGAAGGATTGGGAAGTGGGCAGTTGAGCTAGCACCCTTCGGCATATCTTTCTTGGCAAGGACAGCAATCAAATCGCAAGTCCTAGCAGATTTTGTAGCAGAATGGACTCCACCTGCAAATTTGGTTCCAGAGAAGTCAAGTGACGGAGTTTGGACTGTTTACTCCGATGGGGCTTTCCAAGCATCCGGAGCAGGCATCGGAGCAGTATTAATTTCGCCTTCAGGGCAAAGAGCAATGTACTCCGCAAGACTCAACTTTAAGTCTACCAATAATATAGCGGAGTATGAAGGGATTTTATTGGGACTCCGAAAAGCACGTGCTCTAGGGGCTACAAGAATTATTATAAAGACAGATTCTCAGATAGTAGCAGGGCACGTAGATAAAAGTTTCCAGGTTCGACATCCACAACTTGCAAAGTACTTAGAAGAAATCCGTAAAATCGAAGCACACTTCAAGGGTATTTCCATTCGGAGTATACCAAGAGTAGAAAATGTGCAAGCGGACATATTAGCAAAAGCTACAGCCGGAGCTGTGGATGTACCAGAAGAAGTTTTCTATGAGGAGCTCAGTATACCTTCGGTGCCACAAATTCCCTCTACAGAGATTCTTTGCATTCCTAGTGCAGATTGGAAAACTTCAATCATGGAACTTTTACAGGGAGGAACAAATTTGCCCGAAGAGCCACAGCTGTCAAGATTAAAGCTTAGAGCTAGAAATTATCAAATAATCAACGGTATTTTATACAAGGCCGGAGTATGTTCCCCTCTACTCCGATGTATATCTCAAGCCGAAGGTCAAGAAATTCTTCGAGAAATTCATGAAGGCCTTTGTGGTAGCCATTTAGCCCCTAGAGCTTTGGCAGGAAAAACACTTCGCCAGGGGCTTTACTGGCCTACAATAACAGCTGATGCGGAGAGTTTAGTCCGCACTTGTCTAGGATGTCAGTGGATGGGTCGACGGAGTCATCGCCCACCAACAGCGCTTCAAGTCATTGCTCCGGTATGGCCTATGGCCAGATGGGGTATGGATTTAATTGGTCCCTTTCCAGTAGCCAAGGGAAATCTGAAGTTCGCAGTGGTAGCTATTGAATATTTTTCTAAGTGGGTGGAAGCAGAACCCTTAACAGCTATCACTTCGAACAATGTACAGAAATTCTTTTGGAAGAACATTATTTGCCGGTTCGGAGTGCCTAGACAACTCATAGTTGATAATGGAACACAGTTCGATGCAGAACCCTTCAGGAAATTTTGCGAAGATCTAGGCATTCAGTTATGTTTTGCTGCAGTGAGGCATCCTCAGTCTAATGGAGCCGTAGAACGAGCCAATGGAAATATTTTGTCAGTGCTAAATCGAAGGATAGTAGGATTAGCAAAGGGACTGTGGACCGAAGAGCTTCCGAAGATTTTATGGTCCATTCGGACTACGCAAACAAGGTCCACAGGTTTTACTCCATTCAGACTACTATTCAGAGATGAAGCTATGACTCCAACGGAGCTCAAAGGAGGATCATTTCGCAGCACCGAACCGGAGATTGAAGAAGAAAGACAAGCTTCGCTAGATTTATCAGAAGAAACAAGACTTCGAGCTGTGGCAAATTTATCAAAGTATCATCAGTGGACGAAGGCTTGGTTTGACCCGAAGGTTAAGCTCTGTGAACTAAGACCGGGTCATCTTGTTTTGCGAAGCATTATAGCGCCAGGGAAGTTAGGAAATAAATGGGAAGGTCCATACCTAATTGTTCGTTCAGGACGCCCTGGCTCTTTCAAATTAGCTAATTTAGAAGGTGAAGAGTTAGCACATACTTGGCATGCGGAGCACCTAAAGCGATACTTCGCATAAGGGCTCCTTGTAATTCACTTGTAATCATCTTCTAAATTAATAAAGCATATGATCCTGATAATGCCTTCCCCTCATAGACTTCCAGCTTCCGAGTGGACGCACTGGAACCGCGGGGTCGACCGAGAGGGAAGTGTCATGAAGCTGGATCGTATTTTCGGACTTCGAACCATTGGTTCGAAGCTTCCGACATGGGGGCTGACATAATCTGGAGTCCAAGCCACCGGCTTGTAGGCATCCGTAAAAGAGCCCAAAACCACATCATGCGGAGTCCAAGCCATTGGCTGGTAGACTTCCGCAAAAAGAGCCGAAGGTGGCCAAAATAAACGGAGTCCAAGCCATTGGCTGGTAGACATCCGTAAAAAGAGTCGAAAGAGACCATTGCAAACTCCGAACCATTGGTTCGACAGAGATCGCAAAAAAGAGCCGAAGGTGGCTAAAGAAAAACAGAATTTGAGCCATGAGCTTCGAATGTCTGTTAACACAGTCCAAAATGACGAATTATCTAAGATACTAAGGTATCTTGAAAGTTAGCTCAAATGATTTCTTTCAAAAAACAAAGGTACTAAGTTGCCATTCTTCCGACTAAAAATAGTCGAAGACATTTTATTAGATTTTAAAAGATCTTTAAATTACAGAGGGGCTCCGAACCCCCAAAAAATTGTACTCCGAAGTTTTTTCTTTGCGCATAACCATCTTTGAATACACTTCGAAGTTGCTTATACCCAAAGAGGGGCTAGTAAATATGGAGACAATTTTAAATCAGTATTCATTATTCAAACAAATGTGTTTACAGATTACATTATGAAAAATTGGTATCTATACCAAGAAGGAATCGAAGACCTCTTCGGTCTCTAGAGCTAGGGTGGGAACGACTAGTTCCAGCACCAGGAGTTCTAATAACTTTGCGTTTAACTCTCTTGCCCCCCTTCGAAGCTCTAAAATCCTTCTGTTCTTGTTGAAGCTCGGCCCAAGTTCGAAGCCGTTCGGGGCTCCTTTCCTAGCTTCCAAGTTCTTCAGGCTTTTTATTTTGAGCTTCATCTTCGTCTTCAGACCATGTAACGTCTTCAGAAGACGAAGTGTTTAAGTTAACCTCTTTTTCTTCCTCTTTAATATAAGAAATCGAGGAATTAGAAATCGAGGACGTTTATAAGCTTTTAGAAGATCGAAGGTGGTCCATAATGAGCGAACTTCGTTGTTAAGGTCTAACACTTCGATATCTTCCGTAAGAGGCAAAGCCTAAAAATATGACAAACAAATTTTCATTGATAAATGTTTATAAGCATAAAGCTTTACATGGCCAAAAATCCTAAGGTATTTCTAAACCTGCGGGTTCGGAGGAGGCTGACTGCTCGAAGCTTGGGTCCGAACTTGCTTCTGGCGTTGGCCTTCGTCGATCCAAGCCTTGATCGCGGAACGACCTTCGGCTCTCCATGAAGTTTGGAAGGCTCGCCAGGCAGCAGCCACACCTTCGGAAGGTGTCAGAAGTCGCTCGTCGTCGAAGGTGATTGGGCTCCCTCCCGCGTCCGGAGTTATCGATCAGCCCAGATCTTCGTAGTAGCGAAGTAGGCCGACAGCAGCCACTTGTCCGGAGAGTTCTCCGTATCTAATGCCCGCTATCTTCATCTGCTTCGCCACTCCTTGGATCCTTTTCAACCGGCGCAGAAGAGTGATGTTATCGTCAGAAGAAAGTATCCCAGTAGTACCGAAGTACTCCAGGACACCTAACAACTGATTCATAACTTCCACAGCCACCTTCTCAGACTTCAGCTTGTCTTCGTTCAACGCGTCCTTCGTCGAAGTGACTTCGCCCAAAACCCCAGAAAGTCTAGCATTTTCAGTGGTCAAAATATTCTTTTGGTTTAACAGCTGGCTAGCTTCCTCTTGGAGTCTGACAAGCTCGGACCCTGCAGTAGCGTGCTCCGCCCGCAGCTTTTCAACTTCTGCTCGAAGCACAATTCTTTCTGCTTCGAGCTCTTTATTAGCAGCCTCCAAACCTTGTCTGGCCCTTTGCTCTGTTGATACTATATTGTCCATTTGAGCCACTCGACTTTCGGAGATGTTAAGATTCCTTTGAAGGACGTTATTTTCCTCCCGAAGACGAGTGATCTCTTCGTCATTGCATATATTCGCAGCTCGGGCCAAGACAGTTTGCTGCAAAAATAAAAAACTAAGGTAAATGTTTATTCGTAGATGAATTCTATGTTATTTCACAGTTGCTTCGTACCTGATAGGCTGCACGTTCTATAGCAGCATTAAGCTCCGTCCTATCCGCCTTGCTCAAAATGGCCACTAAGTTGGTCTCCCCAATGTCACGGCTAGCTCGATCCAAAGGTTCGAGCAAAGTCCGAAGACCAGTTGTTTGCCCTAAGAAAGGAGCTAGCAAGGGGAGCATACTTATTGCCTGTTGGTCATCTTCGTCCAGCGAAGGACCGGAGCGTTGGCTTGTGGTCTTCGGAGCCACTGGAGACTGGCCCTCCCTGGAAGATTGGCTCTCGTCTGTTGAATCAGACGGAGTTGATCCGGAACTCACAGCAGGGAGGGGCTCTATATGTCTTTTGCCTCTTCCAGGTCCCATTTGAGTAACTCTCTGGGCTGGCTCCGAAGTCGTCGAAGGTTCAAGAATTATTTCTTCTTGGCGGACCTCTTCCATAGGAGTGGACTCTGTAAAAAAAAGGAGTATTATACATTGTATAAATATACAAAACAAACTCAAAAGAGTTATTCGAAGTCTACCTTTGACGTTTTGCAGAGGAGTCATCATCGGACTGTTCGGCGGATCGAAGGCTAGATCTTCATCCGAATCAGTCGTTAAATCTTCGACTGCAGGAGCATCGTCCTGTGCAGTCCTTGTTGCCTCTTCGGGAATCGAAGCCATAGTGTCTTCGACCCCACTTTCATTCACAGGAACTTCGTCCTGAGAGATATCTTCTTGAACTGCCGAAGTCCTTGGTTGCTCAAGATTATCTCGAGACTCCGGCATGTTCGCAGCTACTTCGGCTTGTGCAGTCCTTTGAGTTTCATCTTCTTCTATTAGACGCACAAGCAATCTTCCTTCATCCTCTTGGGAGTCAGAAACTGAAGCCCTTGAGCTCGAAGGTGCAGGATTCAAAGGTAAAATATTTTTTGGCTTCCGAGCCACCTTCTTCACCGGAGTTTTTGTAGAGCTCGAAGTCCCAGCTTCGGCTTTCCTCTTTTTGGGTCCTTTCTCTGAAGGCACCCAATCCATCAGTGGGGGCGGAGTGATTTCCAACATTCCCCATACTCTGTTAAATCATTCCCAACTCCCGACCAACTTGATTCTCCATTCTTTTTCGGTCGGAGTTGGAGCACCCAAAATCTTCTCCGAAGCCCTTACGATTTGTTCCGAAGTAACAGGGGCTGAAGAAGCTAAAAAATGAATCAAGTTAGTTTTTCTTCGAATGAATATGCATAATACATGCTGTCTTCGAAGTTACCTGCAGGGCTCGAAGTCAAGGTGATCTTTCGGAGACCGCCTTCCGAATCCTCTTCGAAGATGATAGGCCAGTTGGCCATCAGTGGAGAGATTTGTAACCCGAGGAATTCTTCGGCTAAGTCTCGCATGCTCAACCTTCGGTTGATCCTCTGAAGTAGGTTGAGGCGAGCTTCGAGCTGACCTTGGCCTGGATGCACTAAAGCTTCTTTCTGGAATTGGATTTCTTTCAGAGGTCAGGCCAGAGGATTGCTCGCCCTAACTTCGGCATAGAACCATCTCATGACCCAGTCTGTGTACCATCTTGCATTGATGGCCTTAGCAGGGAATTGAAGGGCATATTCGTCTTGAAGCCTAAAATTGATGCTTCCGAAGGCTACCACTACTTTTTCACCTCCGGGACCTACGAAGGTTTTTGGCTGGCATGAGGCTCTATGTAGCGCAGCGAAGATCTCTGCCCTCCCCTCACAACCTTCGGCTCTCAACGCCCATTCGAAGATAGCCAGACGAGCTACTGTATTCGGAGACAGTTGAGGAAGGGTGACGTGGAATAAGTCAAGTACCTCCGCCAAGAAGTCCACTGCGGGAAGGCCCAAGCCGGCTTCGAAGAAGGCTTCGAAGACGACCACTTCTCCGGGCCTTGGAGACGGGATGAGTTCTTTTCCGGGTTTGCGAATCATAACTCCAGTGCTAATCTTCCCTTTTACTGCGATTGCCAACGATTCCCTCTTACAGGTAGAAGATCCCAGTTGGAAAGACTGGTCCAGGTACTTCGTTGATGGCGGGCAGAGACTTTGATCATCGACATTTTGGGGATTTCTCCCTCCTGCCGCCATGGATGTCGTTGCTGATGCCGGAGGTCTCGTCGCCAACGCCGCAGCCGCTGCTGCTGCAGCCGCCTACTGCCGAGCCAAGGTCGACGGAGCTCCATAACCCTTGGTCTTCACCATTGCAGTCGCTGGGTTACTTTGGGGAAAATGGAGGCTAGGGCTCAAAGAACTCAAAGGGCTCAGAAGGTGTTTGTTTGCGAGAGAGCAGTGAAAAGGTAACCGGGTAAGTTCTAGGCCATCTATTTATAGCCTAGACTTTACATTTTTACCGTTAGTCCATGCCGTTTCGCATTCCTGCCGTTACTTTTCTCCGAAATTAACGCATTCTACGGTTTCCGTTAGGAACAGAAAGCTAATGGCTATTTCCTCTAAGTCTAAAAGACTTTCGAACTTCCTGAGTCGGTTCTAAGATAGTTCGAAAGTAATTATTTTAAGACTGATTCGGAGTTTATATCTTCATACATTTTGGAGATGAATTGAAATCTAATAACCCCTATGTCTGGTTATTTTTTCATGTCGTATACTGCTCTCCTAACATTACAGGTTAAACGGAGAAGCGTATTCGAGGGGCTACTGTTGGGGGAAAATATCTCATCTTCGGGGTTATTGCCGCAACAGCATGAAAGCAGATAGTGGATTCGAAGGTTTCCAGACGTCCATCTTCGAAGATACCCTGAGTCAAGCTCGAAGTATGAAGATAGGCATTGGTTCGGAGTACATCTTCGAACTAATGCTCTTCGAGATCTTTATTGCCAGCTAAGATGGAAGATTTATCTTTTATATTATTAGATTAGTCTTTTACCATTTTAGCCCTATCAAGGGTACCGAATAGTTTCCACTATGTCGGTTGTAATAGAGGGGTAAATAGGTCTTTTCCTTAATATTTGAGCCTATAAATACCCCCCATTTCACCCTGTAATAGGGACCGAATACAAGTTATTCAATACACACATTCGAACTATTCTAAGTTATTATCCTTTCGGAGGCTTAGAACAGTTCACTTCGCAAACACTTCGTTTGTTAGTTTCTAATCTACAGAAACCTGTTAGCGTAATCTTTTACGCCAACAAACATCTCTTCCAGGCTCGCGTCCTTGACTTGGTATCTACTCTAGACCATCCTCGTCGTAGTAGACCGCCTCTGAAGTGGATTTTCAATGGGTATGATTACAATTGTACTCAACATGCCACCGAGAATGCAGTAGTAATGCAGGGTAATAATCCTTACATGTCCATTCATCATGCAACACTTCACAAGTATACACTAACTGTGGGATGTCACACAACCTGCCCTTGATCGTGGGCTCAGATTTTTGAAAAGATTTAGACTCTGATTAGAGGTGTACCATTGGACCCAAAAGGCACTTATACCTTCACACCGCAGTGTGTTCAGATGACCCAAGTCACAGGAACTCATGACAAACCTTTAGCATGAAGCTCTCGACATACACTATAGGTTTCGTCGGCGCCAGCGTACTGGACCAACGTTGCGACCCCTTTTGTGCCACATGGTACAAGTCAACCGCAAGTGCTACTTGCCCCTCTCCACATAGTGTCTCGAGTTGGAACATCCAATACCTCCAGTTAAGACTTATCCACTAGACTTGTGGTTGGTACAGAAGTGTATTGCAATGGATCCCATAGACCGGTCCTTATAGTTCCCCGGGTGTGACTAACCAATGCCCTCGCTTGCACCCAGAACCCACCATACTAACTTAAATAACCAAAACTCCATCACTAATAGAATTCAAGGGGGAAAGAAAAACACGGGGATCATATAATAGAACCAAAGTATCTACGACTCATTTTTAAACCTATAACAGTTGTGTCGATACATTGGACACTACCTAATAATATTTTTAGTATGGTGACAAGGAGTTTAGGCTCGATAGCATGGCTTGGGTTTGCACATCAAGGTCGGGGCTCTAAATAATTATATTGTAAGGATGTTAATTTGACTAATGCAATTATAACCTATGGGTTTTAGCGATATTTAATTTAAAATTGGGTTCAATATGCTCAAAAATGGGTTGGTGACTTGCCTTCTTCCGCAAAGGATGGAGGGGAAACCTTAGGAAAATATTTTGACTCCTCGACGGCGTCGTAATTTTCACAGCACGCAAAACGAAAAATAACAAACAATTAAAACAATATAAAATCACAGTACAAGCACTTAAATTTTATTTGATAAACATGAGGAGAACTAAAAGATAAATTTTTTGTAATTTGAATGGTCAATTTTATAGGTAATTCAAAGAAGTTATGAATTTTTGAAGTTTAAAATGATTTCTCAAATTTTATTTTAATTCCAATTAAAACAATATAAAAGTTCAGTATAAACATATAAATTTTATTGGATGAATATGAAGACAATAAAGAGAGAAACATTCTGAAATTTGAATGGTAAAATTTGGAGTTGATTTGAAGAAGTTATGAATTTTAAAGTTCAAATCAATTTCTGAAATTTATTTTAAATTTTAATTCAGCCTCTCGTCCATGGTAGAGTGAGTTCACGGTGAACCAGCGCCCTGTGTTGTGAACCAGGTGAACCAGAGTCATTGGATCGAGATCTAACGGCCACAGTACGTGTGGGGGTTTTAAATGAAGATCAATGGCTGAGATCCACCGATACCTCTTCCATCTGTCTGAACGGCCCAGATTAAACTGGTCGATTATCTAATCCTGACCGTCCAGATTGGATCGTGCGGCCGCGTAGTGATCCGACACAGCACAGGGTATTTCCCTATGTCGGTCGTCTTCTCCAGCGATGACCGAGTGTGGCGGCGGCCCTAGTGTTGGACCGAAAACGGCGACCAGAGGGGGGTGAATGGGAGCTTTTAAAATTTCAGGCTAAAAATAGCCTTCTGTTTTAGTTCTGTCTTCTACGGAACAAGCTTCGAACACACCCTTCGAAGTTCTGGTTCAGAGATATTTAACAGCTCCGAAACCAGGCTTCGTAAGGAGCAAAAGTTCGAAGTCAAGAAGACTTCGCTCCACCCACAAATCCAAACCCACAATTCCGCTAAGACAGTGCAGGCTCCACACACTAGGTGCCTTGAGCAGACTTCGCACTTCACCCTTCGCAGGAGGTGTTCCCCTCTACAGACTTCGACCAGACACTCCGCACTAGCAACTGATACTAGGCATCGTGTTTCGAAGGTCAAAACGCACACAACCGATTTTGCTAATGGAAGAAAGCAGGCTCTGATCACACACCGCCCAGTGCTTCGCTTGTAACTGTGAGATGTTGCCTCAGGTTACACAGAGCGAATGTACACTGAAAACACTCTACACACGCACTGATCTTTAGCACACTTCTCCAAAACACCCCAGTGAACAAATCCAAACCAGGAAGAAGTGGAGCACATTGAAATCAAAACATGTAGTGCAGGGAAGGCATACAAGTTCAAGCAGAAAATGAAAACAGAATCAAAGTTTCATTTCTTGAACAGGGAACAAAAAATGAACTCACAGGATGAATACAAGAGAATGGCGGCTAGCACAGGAGTTCCAATAATGACTGCTCAAAGTGTTACTGTTTCCTGGCTAGCCTCCACTATTTATAGGCACTATTTAGCCCTATGAATAGACTACTTTACCCCTAGCGTTTACACTGATTTTGTCTCATCAGAACAGGGGGTACAGATGGTAGTCTACTTTATTTGGAGGCTTCTTTTGTCAGCTTTGCAGAGGAGACATCATCAACTTTTGTAGAGCAGACACGATCAACCATTGCAATTTTGGATTCTTCTGAAGCCCCCTTTCGCACGCGAGGGGTGTGGTAGCTTCGGCGAGAAGCCTTGGGCCTGACGGCCTTCGCTTCACCGAAGTCAGCCTTCGATACTTTGACGGTTTTGAGCCGAAGACATCAAAGCCCTTGTATCTTCGCTCCATCACCTCTGGAGTGGACCACCACGACTTCGCAGCTACTCCCAGCTCGAACTCCATCAGTCCGTGTACCGAAGCCATGCATGACCGAAGTACCACAAGATAGCCACACTCCGAAGCCCCACCTTCGGAGTACCACCCTTCGAAGTCCCTTCTCCGTCCAAGGCCTCCGCATGAAGCATTCCATGAGCACTTCGTCGCCGTGTCTCTCCCTGAGCACACTTCTCGATGAACCTCACCCAGACCATGCCTTCGATACACCTCGACTTCTAATACTTCCTTTCGGTAAACCTTTGAGTGCCTCCATCCGGAGCACACTTCGAATGCCTTGCCTCATTGCTGAGGACTTTGTTCGCCCTACTCCGAAGTTACTCCATTCGGAGTACCCTTCGAAGTGCCTCACCTCTGAGGACTTCGTCTCAGGGTACCTTTAGCCGGAGACACCCTCCGCACTCTCTGCCTTTCGTCTGGTGCACCTTGACCCGAGGACCGACCTCGACCCCACACAGCCTCCATGACCGAGCTCCCCGCTCGCCTGGCATCAAGCCTCCCGCTTGACCCATGTTCACTTGTTGCGAACCGTCCGTCGCCTCCAGTGTCACCTGCACACCACAGACAAACATACAAGTGTATCCAGTACCTTAGAGACCTCTCCGGGTAAACAACCTTCGGCACACACTCTGGTGTACTGCCCAAAGTACTGAACACTTCGGTACAACAAAGTCATCGTGTACTGTCGGACCCCTCTGACAGTCACACTCCGCTGCAACAGCCACAGCAACCGAACCCACTAAAACCTTCAGTGAAACAACCTCTGAACCCCTTCAGAGGGACTCCTTTGAATCTAGAGGATAAAATCTGTCAATCACTCATCACAGACTCTAAAACCAACCCTTGGTTTCTCACCTAGCGACGGCGGTAGTGGCCTAAAGTCCTATCTAAGCACGGAAACATAATGAGGGCAGTGAGGGGATCATGATGGTACCGACGCATTGACTTGGGATCAACAGAGCGAGGCCGATGACGAGCGGGGGCGGTGGTGGAGCTTCGTGTCCTCATCGGCGATGAGGTTCTGGTGGGGAGGATCTTGAGCGGAGTGGTGGCCGGGGTCGGCGAGGCGATGGTGATCATAGAGAAGTGGCCTCAGTGATGGAGTTGTGCTCCGGCGACGGCGAGCAGTGGCTAGAGGCGGAACAGGGGGCAGCGCAAAAATTGGCATTGTGAGCGCTCGGTTCTGGCTAAGGGAGGCAGGAGCGGTATGGACTAGACGTGGTGTGCCGAGGGGGGCTTTTTGTAGCGCTCCGGGAGTGAGGGGAGGGCTTGGGCACCGAGAATGCCTAGAGGGAGGAGTAACTCTGGCGAGGTGATAACTGCACTTGATTACACAGATTAAGTGGCTTAACGTGATGGGATCTGAGGGGGAACGTGTGCCGGTGTAACATCGAGTAATTCCCCATGTTAAATCGAGCTCGGTCCCACGGCGGAGGTGGAATGGTGAGTTAGGGTGGCGGCCGGGGATCTCGGGGCCACGAGGGCTCGGGGAAGACGAAGCTGATAGGTGGGCTCCATCGGTCAGTGACGGGCGAGGGTGAGGGTACAATGGTCAGCGCCGACACGTGGGCCAGGGCACGCGCGGAGAGAGAAGGAGGGGGCTAACAGGTGGGCCAGGGGCTCGGGGACGAGGCTAAGAGTGCCGATAGGCAGGGTCCACACGTTAGTGAGAGGTTGCGAGGGTAAACGGGCTAGGCTGGTCGGAGAGAGAGAAAAGTGGGTTGCGGCCCAATGCTATTTAAAATTCATTTCTGAATAAAAATAATTGCTGAAAATAAATTATGAGCTACTTGCAAAGGCTATAAAAATTTATAAAAATTCCCAACAATATGTCTTGGCCTCAAGAACATAATGTAATTTTCTCAGACCTTGGTTTGGATTAATTCTCTAGATTTTTATTTATTTGGACATTTTTAGCATTATAGAAAATCAAAAATAATCCCTTTTCCAGAAAAGTATATTTATTAATTTTTATTTTTACCTTTAGAAATTTGGGCTGTTACAAACTTAGCCCCCTTACAAATAATCTCATCATCGACATTCGGAAATCTTCTCGAATAACTCGGGGTATTGGGTTTTTAGGTCTTCCTCTTTTTCCCAAGTGGCTTCTTCGACGGGGTGGTTTCTCCACTGAACCTTGCAGAAATGCACAACTCGACTCCTGGTTACTCTTTCCTTGACTTCTAGGATCTGAATGTTGAGCTGCTAAAGGTCTGCCAGCTCGGTGGGTACCCATAGACACTTCATCAAGTGAGAGATGTGAAATACATCTTGTACTCCGGCTAACGAGGGTGGTAACTCTAGCTGATATGCCACTTCTCCTTGCCAACGGAGGATTAGAAAGGGACCAACATAACGGGGAGCCAGCTTTCCCTTCATGTTGAACCTCTGAGTGCCTCGGAGGGGAGTGACTCAAAGATAAACATAGTCGCCTTCCACGAATGCCAAATCTCTGCGTCGATTGTCGGTATAAATCTTTTGGTGGGACTGTGCTATCTTTAACTGGTCTTTGATGGTTTTGACTTTCTCTTCAGCCTCTCGTAGACTGTTTGTCCCGAACAGCTGAGATTCACCAGTCTGATCCCATAGTAGCTTTATTCGACACTTATGTCCATACAATGCCTCGAAAGGTGACATCTATAAGCTGACCTGATAGCTGTTGTTGTAGGATAACTCTGCATAAGGGAATCTCTTGTCCCACATTCTGCCAAAATCTATGGCGCAGGCTCTGAGCATGTCTTCTAGTATCTGTTTACTCTTTCAGTTTGACCATCTATCTGTGGGTGGTACGTCGTCCTAAAGTTCAGTCGGGTGTCGAGCTCTTCCTAAAGATTCATCCAAAACTTGGAGGTGAATTGACTACCTCAGTCAAATACAATCTTCTTTGGAACTCCGTGTAAACACACGATTCAGGCCATGTACAGTTCTGCTAGCTTCGGGCCACTATAAGTCATCTTAACGGGGATGAAATGAGCTACCTTGGTGAGCCGATCAATGATCACCCAAATGGAGTCATATCCGGCTTGGGTTTTGGGTAGTCCAGTGATGAAGTCCATTCCTACCTCTTCCCACTTCCATTTGGGGACCTTGAGGGGTTGCAATAAGCCAGTAGGCCTCTGGTGCTCTGCCTTGACTCGTTGACAAGTGTCCAATCTTGCTACATACTCAGCTATTTCTCTTTTCATACTGACCCACTAGTACCTCTCTTTCAGATCCTGGTACATCTTTGTACTTCCCGGGTGTATGGAGTATAGGGTATCATGGGCTTCCTTGAGGATGAGAGCCTTCATCTCTGGTCTGTCAGGCACACACAACTGATTTCTGAACCATATGGTGCTGTTGGCGTAAAAGATTACGCTAACAGGTTTCTGTAGATTAGAAACTAACAAATGAAGTGTTTGCGAAGTGAACTGTTTTAAGCCTCCGAAAGGATAACAACTTAGAATAGTTCGAAAGTGTGTACTGAATAACTTGTATTCGGTCCCTATTACAGGGTGAAATGGGGGGTATTTATAGGCCCAAATATTAAGGAAAAGACCTATTCACCCCTCTATTACAACCGACATAGTGGAAACTATTCGGTACCCTTGATAGGGCTAAAATGGTAAAAGACTAATCTAATAAGATAAAAGATAAATCTTCCATCTTAGCTGGCAGAGAATATCTCAAAGAGCCTTAGTTCGAAGATATACTCCGAACCAAGGCCCATCTTCATACTTCGAGCTTGACTCAGGGCATCTTCGAAGATGGACGTCTGGAAACCGTCGAATCCATTATCTGCCTTTGTGCTGTTACGGCAATAACCCTGAGGATGGAATATTTTCCTCCAACAGTAGCCCCTCGAATACGCTTCTCCGTTAAACATGTAATGTTAGGAGAGCAGTATACGGAAGAAAAAATAACCAGGTGTAGGGGTTATTGGATTTTAATTTATCTCCAAAATATACGAAGATATTAAACTCCGAATCAGCTTTAAGATAATTACTTTCGAACTATCTTAGAACTGACTCAGGAAGCTCGAAAGCTTTTTAGACTTAGAAGAAATAGCCGTTAGCTTCCTTCTTCTAACGGAAATTACAGAATGCGTTAATTTCGGAGAAAAGTAACGGGCAAGAATGTGAAACGGCACAGACTAACGGTAAAAAATGTAAATTCTAGGCTATAAATAGAGGGCCTAGAACTTTCCTGAGTACCTTTCCACCGCTCTCTTGAAACAAACACCCTTTGAGCCCTAGCCTCCATTCTTCCTCCAAAGCAACTCCATAGCTCTAATGGCGAAAACCAAGAGTACTGGAGCCCCTTCGGCCTTGGCTCGACAGCAGGCGGCTGCAGCAGCAGCGGCTGCGGCATTGGCGACGGCACCTCCAACACCCGCATCAGGATCCATGGCGGCAGGAGGGGGAAATCCTCAAAATGTTAGTGATCAAGGTCTCTGCCCGCCATCAACGAAATACTTGGATCAATCATTCCAGCTGGGACCTTCTACCTGCAAAAGAGAATCTCTGGCGGTCGCAGTAGAAGGGAAGATTAGTACCGGAGTCATGATCCGCAAACCTGGAAAGGAACTTATCCCGTCGCCAAGGCCCGGAGAAGTGGTCGTCTTCGAAGCCTTCTTCGAAGCTGGCTTAGGTCTTCCGGCAGTGGATTTCTTGGCCGAGGTACTGGATTTGTTTCACGTCACTCTCCCCCAACTTTCTCCGAATGTTGTAGCCCGTTTAGCTATCTTTGAATGGGCGTTGAGAGCCGAAGGCTGTGAGGGAAGGGCAGAGATCTTCGCTGCGCTACACAGAGCTTCGTGCCAGCCATAAACCTTTGTAGGCCCCGGAGGTGAAAAAGTGGTAGTAGCCTTCGGAAGTATTAACTTCAGGCTTCGGGATGAATACGCCCTTCAATTTCCTGCTAAGGCCATCAATGCAAGATGGTACACCGACTGGGTCATGAGATGGTTTTATGCCGAAGTTGGGGCGAGCAATCCTCTGGCCAGACCTCTGAAAGACATCCAATTCCGGAAGGAAGCCCTAGTGCATCCAGACCAAGGTCAGCTCGAAGCTCGCCTCAGCTTACTTCAGAAGATCAGTCGAAGGTTGAGCATGCGAGACTTAGCCGAAGAGTTCCTCAGGTTACAAATCCCTCCGCTGATGGCCAACTAGCCTATCATCTTCGAAGAGGATTCGGAAGGCGGTCTCCGAAAAATTACTTCGACTTCGAGCCCTGCAGGTAACCTCGAAAACAACATATATTATGCATATTTATTCGAAGAAGTAACTAACTTAATTCATTTTTTAGCTTCTTCAGCCCCTATTACTTCGGAGCAAATCGTACGGGCTTCGGAGAAGATTTTGGGCGCTCCAACTCCGACCGAAAAAGAATGGAGAATCAAGTTGGTGGGGAGTTGGGAAAGATTTAACAGAGTATGGGGAATCCTGGAAATCACTCCGCCCCCTTTGATGGATTGGGTGCCTTCGGAGAAAGGACCCAAAAAGAGGAAAGCCGAAGCTGGGACTTCGAGCTCCGCCAAGACTCCGGTCAAGAAGGTGGCTCGGAAACCAAAGAATCTAGCACCTTCGAGCCCAAGGGCTTCAGTCTCTGATTCCCAAGAGGACGAAGGGAGGTTGCTTGTGCGTCTGATCGACGAAGATGCATCTCAAAGGACTGCACAAGCCGAAGTACCTGCGAACATGCCGGAGTCTCGAGATAACCTTGAGCAACCAAGGACTTCGGCAGTTCAAGAAGATTTACCTCAGGACGAAGTTCCTGTGGATGAAAGTGGAGTCGAAGTCACTATGGCTTCGATTCCTGAAGAAGCAACAAGGATTGTCCAGGAAAATGTTCCTGCAGTCGAAGATTTGACGGCTGATTCGGACGAAGATCTCGCCTTCGATCCACCAAACAGCCCAATGATTACTTCTCGCCCGAATGTCGAAGGTAAACTTCGAACAATTCTTTATGCTTATTTTATATATTTATACGATGTATAATACTTTTGTTTTTACAGAGTCCACTTCTGTGGAAGAGGTCCGTCAAGAAGATATAATCCCTGGACCTTCGACGACTTCAGAGCCAATCCCAAGTGTCACTCAAAAGGGACCTGGAAGAGGCAAAAGGAATATAGAACCCCTTCCTGCTGCGAGTTCCGGATCAACTCCGTCTGATTCAACAGACGAGAGTCAATCAACCGAGGGGGGCCAGTCTCCAGGGGCTCCGAAGACTATAGGCCAACACTCCGACCCTTCGCTAGACGAGGATGACCAACAGACGATAAGTATGCTCCCCCTTCTAGCTCCTTTCTTAGAGCAAAGAACTGGTCTTCGGACTTTGCTCGATCCTTTGGATCGAGCTAGTCGCGACATTGGGGAGACGAACTTGGTGGCCATTCTGAGCGAGGCGAAGAGCTCGGAGCTTAACGCTGCTATGGAGCATGCAGCCTACTAGGTACGAAGCATTTGTGAAATAACATTAAGTTTTCATACAAATAATTTCTTACCTTGATTTTTTCTTTTTGCAGCAAATAGTCTTGGTCCGAGCTGCAAATATATCAAATGAACGAGAAATCGCTCGCCTTCTAGAGGAAAATGAAACTCTTCAACGGAATCTCACCATCTCCGAAGGCCGAGTGGTTCAAATGGATAGTATAGTGTCAACTAAGCGTAGGGCCAGACAAGGTTTGGAGGCTGCGAATAAGGAGCTCGAAGCAGAAAGAATTGTGCTTCAAGCAGAAATTGAAAGAATGCGGGCAGAGCATGCTACAACGGGGACCGAGCTTGTCAGACTCCAAGAGGAAGCTAGCCAGCTTTTGAACCAAAAGAATATCTTGACTACCGAAACTGCTAGACTTTCTGGGGTTCTGGGAGAGGTAACTTCGATGATGGACGCACTGATCGAAGATAAGCTGAAGTCCGAGAAGGTAGCTGTGGAAGTTATGAATCAACTACTAGGTGTTCTGGAGTACTTCGGTACTACTGGGACACTTCCTTCTAATGATAACATTTCTCTTCTGCGCCAGTTGAAAAGGATTCTAGGAGTGGCGAAGCAGATGAAGACAGCAGGCATTCGATACGGAGAACTCTCCGGACAAGTGGTTGTTGTTGGCCTACTTCGCTACTATGAAGATCTGGGCCGATCGATAACTCCGAGCGCAGGAGAGGGCCCAATTACCTTCGACGACGAGCGGCTTCTGACTCCTTCCGAAGGTGTGGCCGCTGCCTGGCGAGCCTTCCAGACTTCATGGAGAGCCGAAGGTCGCTCTGCGATCAAGGCCTGGATCGACGAAGGACAACGCCAGAAACAAGCTCGGACCCAAGCTTCAAGCAGTCAGCCTCCTCCGAACCCGCAGGTTTAGAAATATCTTAGGATTTTTGGCTATGTAAAGCTTTGTGCTTATGAACATTTATCAATGAAAATTTGTTTATCATATTTTTAGGCTTTGCCTCATATGGAAGATATCGAAGTGTTAGACATTAATGATGAACTTCACTCATTATGGACCACCTTCGATCTTCTAAAAGCTTATAAGCGCCCCCGATTTTTAGTTCCTCGAGATAGCTTCGGTGCAATTGCGCCCGAAGTAAGCAAAGATATACTATCTTATATTAAAGAGGAAGAAAAAGAGGTTAACTTGAACACTTTGTCTTCTGAAGACGTTATATGGTCTGAAGACG
The DNA here is from genome assembly GCA_019279435.1 of Zizania palustris. Classification (NCBI taxonomy): domain Eukaryota; kingdom Viridiplantae; phylum Streptophyta; class Magnoliopsida; order Poales; family Poaceae; genus Zizania; species Zizania palustris. Next base: position 67,867,448 of record JAAALK010000289.1, on the reverse strand, counting down.
AAGATGAAGTTCGAAGTAAAAAATCTGAAGAACTTGGAAGCTTGGAAAGGAGCCCCGAACGGCTTCGAACTTGGGCCGAGCTTCAACAAGAACAGAAGGACTTTAGAGCTTCGAAGGGAGGCAAGAGAGTTAAACGTAAAGTTGTTAGAACTCCCAGCGCTGGAACTAGTCGTTCCAATCCTAGCTCTAGAGATCGAAGAAGTCTTCGATTCCTTCTTGGTATAGATACCAATTTTTCATGATGTAATCTGTAAACATATTCATTCGAATAATGAATACAGATTTAAAATTGTCTCCATATTTACTAGCCCCTCTTTGGGGATAAGCAACTTCGAACTGTATTCAAAGATGGTTATGCGCAAAGAAAAACTTTGGAGTACAATTTTTTGGGGTTCGGAGCCCCTCTGCAATTTAAAGATCTTTTAAAATCTTATAAAATGTCTTCGACTATTTGTAGTCTAAAGAATGGCAACTTAGTACCCTTGTTTTTTGAAAGAAATCGCTTGAGATAACTTTCAGGACACCTTAGTGTCTTAGATAATTTGTCACTTTGGACTATGTTAACAGACATTCGAAGCTCATGGCTCAAACTCTGTTTTGCTTTGGCCACCTTCGGCTCTTTTTTGCGAACTCTGTCAAACCAATGGTTCGTAGTTTGCAATGGTCGCTTTGGACTCTTTTTACGGATGTCTACCAGCCAATGGCTTGGACTCCGAATATTTTGGCCACCTTCAGCTCTTTTTATGGAAGTCTACCAGCCAATGGCTTGGACTCCGCATATTTTGGCCACCTTCGGCTCTTTTTACGGAAGTCTACCAGCCAATGGCTTGGACTCCGTATGATGTGGTTTTGGGCTCTTTTACGGATGCCTACAAGCCGGTGGCTTGGACTCCGGATTATGTCAGCCCCCACGTCGGAAGCTTCGAAGCAATGATTCGAAGTCCGAAAATATGATTCAGCTTTATGACACTTCCCTCTCGGTCAACCCCACGGTTCCAGTGCGTCCACTCGGAAGCCAGAGGTTTATGAGGGGAAGGCACTATCTGGACCATATGCTTTATTAATTCAGAAGATGATTACAAATGATTTACATGGAGCCCTTATGCGAAGTATCGCTTTAGGTGCTCCGCATGCCAAGTATGTGCTAACTCTTCACCTTCTAAATTAGCTAATTTAAAAGAGCCTGGACGTCCTGAACGAACAATTAGGTATGGACCTTCCCATTTATTTCCTAACTTCCCTGGCGCTATAATGCTTCGTAGAACAAGATGACCCGGTCTTAGTTCATTGATCTTAACCTTCGGGTCAAACCAAGCCTTCGTTTGCTGATGATACTTTGATAAATTTGCCACAGCTCGAAGTCTTGTTTCTTCTGATAAATCTAGCGAAGCTTGTCTTTCTTCTTCAATCTCCGGTTCGGTGCTGCGAAGTGACCCTCCTTTGAGCTCCGTTGGAGTCATAGTTTCATCTCCGAATAGTAATCTGAATGGAGTAAAACCTGTGGACCTTGTTTGTGTAGTCCGAATGGACCACAAAATCTTCGGAAGCTCTTCGGTCCACAGTCCTTTTGCTAATCCTACTATCCTTCGATTTAGCCCTGACAAAATATTTCCATTGGCTCTTTCTACAGCTCCATTAGACTGAGGATGCCTCACTGCAGCAAAACATAACTGAATGCCTAGATCTTCGCAAAACTTCCTGAAAGGTTCTGCATCGAACTGTGTTCCATTATCAACTGTGAGTTGTCTAGGCACTCCGAACCGGCAAATGATATTCTTCCAAAAGAATTTCTGTACATTGTTCGAAGTGATAGCTGTTAAGGGCTCTGCTTCTACCCACTTAGAAAAATATTCAATAGCTACCACTGCGAACTTTAGATTTCCCTTGGCTACTGGAAAGGGACCAATTAAATCCATACCCCATCTGGCCATAGGCCATACCGGAGCAATAACTTGAAGAGCTGTTGGTGGGCGATGACTTCGTCGACCCATCCACTGACATCCTTGACAAGTGCGGACTAAGCTCTCCGCATCAGCTGTTATTGTAGGCCAATAAAGCCCCTGGCGAAGTGTTTTTCCTGCCAAAGCTCGAGGGGCTAAATGGCTACCGCAAAGGCCTTCATGAATTTCTCGAAGAATTTCTTGACCTTCGGCCTGAGATATACATCGGAGTAAAGGGGAACATACTCCGGCCTTGTATAAAATACCGTTGATTATTTGATAATTTCTAGCCCTAAGTTTCAATCTTGAAAGCTGTGGCTCTTCAGGCAAATTTGTCCCTCCTTGCAAAAGTTCCATAATTGAATTTTTCCAATCTGCACTTGGAATGCAAAGAATCTCTGCAGAGGGAATTTGTGGCACCGAAGGTGTACTGAGCTCCTCATAGAAGGCTTCTTCTAGAACATCCACAGCTCCGGCTGCAGCTTTTGCTAAGATGTCCGCTTGCATATTTTCTGCTCTTGGTATACTCCGAATGGAAATACCTTTGAAATGGTCTTCGATCTTACGGATTTCTTCTAAATATTTTGCAAGCTGTGGATGCCGGACCTGAAAACTTTTATCTACGTGCCCTGCTACTATTTGAGAATCTGACTTTATAACAACTCTTGTAGCCCCTAGAGCACGTGCTTTTCGGAGTCCAAGTAAAATCTCTTCGTACTCCGCTGTATTATTGGTAGACTTAAAGTTGAGTCTTGTGGAGTACATTGCTCTTTGCCCTGAAGGCGAAATCAACACTGCTCCAAAGCCCGCTCCGGATGCTTGGAAAGCCCCATCAGAATAAACAGTCCAAACTCCGTCTCTTGACTTCTCCGGAACTAAAGTTGCAGGTGGAGTCCATTCTGCTACAAAATCTGCTAAGACCTGTGATTTGATTGCTGTCCTTGCCAGAAAAGATATGCCGAAGGGTGCTAGCTCAACTGCCCACTTCCCAATTCTTCCAATGGAATCCTTACTTCGGAGCATATCTCCTAAAGGATACGAAGTTGGTACAATTACATTGTGAGCCATAAAATAATGTCTTAATTTCCTTGAAGCCATTATCAGAGCATAAACGAACTTCTCGAGTTCGGAGTATCTTGTCTTCGCTCCTGATAATGCCTCAGATACAAAATAAACAGGATTTTGTACCAACTTCCCATTGAAATCCACTTCTCTGACAAGGACTGCACTGACAGCATAACCTGTAGCTGCAAGGTAAAGGAGTAGGGTTTCGTCCGTAGTAGGCACCGTGAGTGTAGCGAGATTACTGAGATACTCTTTAATATCTTCGAAGCTTTTTTGACACTCCGGTGTCCATGCAAAATCTTCGGACCCTTTCAATGCTTTAAATGTAGGCAAGCTTCTCTCCGCAAACCTTGATAAAAACCTGCTAAGTGCTGCCAGACGTCCAGTCAGCTTTTGCACTTGCTTTAAATTTTCCGGAAGAGCCATCTTTTGTAGCGCAGTTATTTGAGTAGGGCTAGCTTCAATCCCCCTAACAACTTTCCAGCCTTAGCTCCGAAGATACATTTTTCGGGGTTAAGACGGATCCCACATGCCCGAAGGCTATTAAATGTTTCTGCTAAGTCTAGGCTATGTTGGTGCTTTAAAACACTCTTTATTACAATATCATCCATATAGGTCTCCACATTGCGACCTAATTGATGACCTAGAGCCTTAGCAACTAACCTCGAAAAAGTAGCCCCGGCATTTCTCAAGCCGAAAGGCATTCTTACATAACAAAAGACTCCTGAAGGAGTTACGAAGCTTGTCTTGATCTCATCTCCGCGTTTCAACCATATTTGATGATAACCAGAGTACACGTCAAGGAAGCTTAATAACTCCGAACCTGCAGTGGAGTCGACCAATTGATCAATTCGGGGCATGGGGTAGGGGTCACGAGGGCATGCTTTATTCAAGGATGTGAAATCAATGCACATGCGCCACTTCCCGGAAGATTTCTTTTTGACGAAGACTGGGTTGGCTAACCATTCTGTGTGAGCCACTTCTCTGATAATCCCAGCTTTCAACAATTTTTCAACTTCGTCCTTTGCTAGAACTGCTCTTTCTGTAGACATTTTTCGGAGTCCTTGCCGAACAGGTCGGGCCTTCGGGTTTACAAGCAAACTATGTTCAATGATATCCCGATCAACACCGGTGATATCTTCGTCAGACCAAGCGAAGACATCTAAATTCTCTTCCACCACCTTTTCCAAAGAGATTGCAACTTTTGGAGGTAAATCTTTACCAAATTGAAATGTATATTCTTTACCGTCTTTAACAATAACCTTCGCTGCAATCTCTCCTTCAGGACTTGGTCTTGGGAAGGATTTCTTCGAAACTTCGGAAGGGGCTGAAAAATTTTCTTGATTATCTTGCACATTGTTTACTTTTCTTGGATCAAGAGGGGGACCATGACCATATTCCGCTCTTCGGGCGATAGCTTGATCTCCGAAGACAGTTAGGAGTCCTGCTTGTGTGGGCATCTTCATGCACAAATAATTGTGATGCACCACTGCTCTGAACTGGTTTAGCATGCCTCTTCCGAAGATGACGTTGTAGGCATATGGGGCATCTACAACATCGAAGATTACTTCCTCAGTTCGGGCCAACAAACCTTCTCCGAAGGTAACTTCCAGGCCTATTTGGCCGAGTGCATCAAGCAGAGGTCCTGCGAAGCCTTGCAACGGACGAGCCGCTGGAAGAAGGTGCTTTCTGGAGATGCACAATTGATCGAAGGCTTGAACAAAAATAATATCTGCCGAGCTACCTCCATCAATCAACACTTTTCGAACTTCAGTACTCGCAATATCAGTAGTAATAACAAGTGGGTCTGCATGCGGGAAATTAATGCCAGCTGCATCCTCCGCAGAAAAAGATATCGGTACATGAGACCATTCCGGCATAGCAGCTGCAGATGACGAAGTCCCAATGTGGCCCACCTCTCTGACATAGTCTCTTCTCTGTCTCTTCGACATGCTTCCGAGGGTACCTCCTCCTGAGATGGGGAGGACTACTCTTTTCCCTCGGTCTTGTCCTTCCTCTTGCTTCGGAGGTGGCATAACATTGGCCACTGGAGGGCGTTTTGCGGCTTCGGAGTTTTCTATCCGCGCCACAGCCTGGACCGGCTCCAGGCGCGCTTGAGCTGGAACTCGGTCGGTAGTACCTCGACCCGAAGTTCTTTCTAGATATTCTCCTCTTAGAGTGAGTATAGCCTTGCGAGTATCCGTTGCATGGCTTCGATTTTCACCATGAATGCAGCAGAAAAGGGTCTGGCCTTTGCCAGCCGTTTTCCCTGGTGGCCTCCAGCCGCTGACCTTGTTCCCCGAAGGCTGCGGAGCTCTCTGTGTGAACTTTTGCGGGGGTGCAATGTTCAAGACCTCAGAACGAGGATGCTTCTACCCCCTTCTCCGATCATGTTGAACTTCGAAAACTAGTTCTTGCGACTGTGCCGAAATTTTTACTTCTACTTTTACTTCTTGCAATTTGGATGGAGTAGCTGCAGTTCTTCGAAGCCAACCCTCTTCCGACCTTGCATACTCCTCAAAGTATGACATCAACTGAGAAACCAAGGATATGCTTTTCCGATGAAGCTTATCCAGGAGGCCTTGATGAGTGACACCTTCCCGAGCTGCATCAACTACTGAAGATGTAGACAACCCTCGGATCTGCGACTTCGTATGAGCGAAGCACTTAAAATATTGCCTCAATGTCTCTCCGGGGAGTTGCTTCACCTTGAAAAGGCATCCCGTCTACATTGGAGGCACGAAGGCGCCTTGAAAATTGCTTACGAACTTCTTCTTCAGCTGCCCCCATGAATTAATTGATCCTGGCTTCAAAGACCAGAACCACCTTAATGCCACTCCTTGAAGAGCTAAGGGGAAGAATTTTGCCATGGTATCTCGAACTCCTCCACTAGCTTCAATTGCTAGGGTATAAGAATGGACAAACTCTCCAGGATCTTCATCTCCAGCATACTTACAGAGCTTCGAAGTCTTAAACTTCGGGTCAAAGCGAACTTTCTGCAGCTCAGGATGCAACGGAGATTCAGTATCAAAGGAGGCGTTCTCCGGGGCTTCAGGATAAATGGGTTCGTCGTCTTCAGGCACTTCTGGGATAGTTGTGATGTCTTGAGAGCGAAGCCTGTTCGCAGCTTCTTGCCGCCATCTTGCTACTTCGGCTTGAAGACTGGCCATTTGAGTGGCCATATCTCCAAGATTGTCTTCATCTCCTCCGGAAGGATCTTTCGGGTCTTGAGAAATGAGAGGATCAGTTTGGAGTGGGATTGAAGGTGGAGGAGGGACTCCGGGTGGTCGAAGTATAGAGGGAGTTGGCGGAGGAACTCCGTATGTTCGAGGGATGGAAACTCCTTCCGGAGATTGATGTGGGGGGAATGTCGAAGGCCCTCCGACCTCAACCGTGTCGGATGGTGCCTCTCCGGAGATCCGAGTGGACCTCCGAATAGGGTTACGAGGTGCACTCCGCTTAGGAGGCATGATGTAAGAAGTTGGTAGAGAACGAAGTTTCTTGGACTAAGTTCCCCACGGACGGCGCCAACTGTTGGCGTAAAAGATTACGCTAACAGGTTTCTGTAGATTAGAAACTAACAAATGAAGTGTTTGCGAAGTGAACTGTTCTAAGCCTCCGAAAGGATAACAACTTAGAATAGTTCGAAAGTGTGTATTGAATAACTTGTATTCGGTCCCTATTACAGGGTGAAATGGGGGGTATTTATAGGCCCAAATATTAAGGAAAAGACCTATTCACCCCTCTATTACAACCGACATAGTGGAAACTATTCGGTACCCTTGATAGGGCTAAAATGGTAAAAGATTAATCTAATAAGATAAAAGATAAATCTTCCATCTTAGCTGGCAGAGAATATCACAAAGAGCCTTAGTTCGAAGATATACTCCGAACCAAGGCCCATCTTCATACTTCGAGCTTGACTCAGGGCATCTTCGAAGATGGACGTCTGGAAACCTTCGAATCCACTATCTGCCTTTGTGCTGTTATGGCAATAACCCTGAGGATGGAATATTTTCCTCGAACAGGTGCCAACTTCATCTTCAGAGAAATTTGGGGCCTTTCCTCTCCTAATGTTCTTCTGGATTTCTACTACGTCGGGGTCTTCTTTCTGCACTTCATGGATTTGGTCCATTAAGACAGGCCTTGCTTCAAGTGTAGCGAGGTACTCTCAGGTGGTTATCCCTAGGTTCAGCCTTTCCATTTCCTTGTATAACATAGGGGCCCGATCTTGTACCATGAGGGTGTTGCAATATCCCTTCCAACTTAAAGCATCAACCATTATGTTTGCCTTGCCTGGATGGTAGTGGATGCCTAAGTCATAATCCTTGATTAACTCTAACCATCTTCTTTGCCCATGTTTTAGGTTAGGCTGGGTGAATATGTACTTGAGGCTCTTGTGGTCGGTGAAAACTTCACATCTGTTACCGACAAGATAATGCCTCCTTATCTTCAGCGCATGGACTACTGCTGCCAATTCTAAGTCATGTGTGGGGTAGTTCAGCTTGTGGGGTCTCAATTGTCGAGAGGCGTATGATACCACCTTCCCATCCTGCATGAGAACAAACCTTAATCCTCGACGAGAGGCATCGTAGTAAACATGGAAGTCTTTTCGGATGTCTGGCATAGTCAACACCGGGGTTGATACTAGCTTCCTCTTGAGGGTCTAGAATCTTTCTTCACAGGCTGGAGTCCATTCGAACATTACTTCCTTCTGTGGCAATCTAGTCATGGGCTTGGCGATCTTAGAAAAAAATTTGGTGAATTGTCAGTAATATCCGGCCAGTCCTAGAAAACTCCAAATCTTCGATACATTCTTGGGCCACAACCAGTTTGTTACTGCTTCCACGGTGGTCGGATCCACTACTATCCCTTCGGCATAAATGACATGCCCTAGGAATTTCTCTTCGGACGACCATAATTCACACTTTCTATACTTGGCATATAAATGATGCTCCCATAACTTTCCCAAAGTCATATGAAGGTGGGCTTCATGTTCTTCTTTGTTCTTGGAGTAGACGAGGATGCCATCGATGAATACTACGATGAACTTATCCAAGAATTCCATGAAGATGTTGTTCATCATATTCAAGAAGAATGTGGGGGCATTCGTGAGTCCGAACGACATCACTGTATACTCATACAAGCCATACCATGATCCTGAGCTGATTGTAGCCTGATCGGAGGTCGATCTTGGAGAAGACCGAGGATCCCTTGAGTTGATCAAACAAGTCATCGATCCGTGGTAAAGGGTACTTGTTCTTGATGGTTACATCATTCAAAGCCCTATAGTCCACACACATCCTCATTGTCTTATCCTTCTTCATGGCGAATATGACCGGTGCACCCCAAGGTGAGGTACTTGGTCGGATATATCCCTTCTGCTCAAGCTCTTCAATGTTACTTTGCACTTTGGCTAACTCATTTGCGGCCATCTGATACGGTTGCTTGGAGATGGGCGTGGTTTTGGGGGCAAGTTCGATCCTGAATTCAATGCCCTCTTGGGTGGCATTCCTGGTAATTCTTCTGGAAAAACGTCCGAGTACTCTCGGATCACATGTACTTCTTCTACTGCCATCTGGTGGAGAGAAGTTCTTCTCAAACCCTGGGTGGCCATCTTAAAGGTGACGGTGACTCCATACTCGTTGGTTACGGTGACAGAGTTGTTGGCACAGTCTATCATTCCCTTCTACTTCATCAACCAAACCAGTTCATACCGAGGATGAGTTCTAGGCCCCTGGCGAAGTGTTTTTCCTGCCAAAGCTCGAGGGGCTAAATGGCTACCGCAAAGGCCTTCATGAATTTCTCGAAGAATTTCTTGACCTTCGGCCTGAGATATACATCGGAGTAAAGGGGAACATACTCCGGCCTTGTATAAAATACCGTTGATTATTTGATAATTTCTAGCCCTAAGTTTCAATCTTGAAAGCTGTGGCTCTTCAGGCAAATTTGTCCCTCCTTGCAAAAGTTCCATAATTGAATTTTTCCAATCTGCACTTGGAATGCAAAGAATCTCTGCAGAGGGAATTTGTGGCACCGAAGGTGTACTGAGCTCCTCATAGAAGGCTTCTTCTAGAACATCCACAGCTCCGGCTGCAGCTTTTGCTAAGATGTCCGCTTGCATATTTTCTGCTCTTGGTATACTCCGAATGGAAATACCTTTGAAATGGTCTTCGATCTTACGGATTTCTTCTAAATATTTTGCAAGCTGTGGATGCCGGACCTGAAAACTTTTATCTACGTGCCCTGCTACTATTTGAGAATCTGACTTTATAACAACTCTTGTAGCCCCTAGAGCACGTGCTTTTCGGAGTCCAAGTAAAATCTCTTCGTACTCCGCTGTATTATTGGTAGACTTAAAGTTGAGTCTTGTGGAGTACATTGCTCTTTGCCCTGAAGGCGAAATCAACACTGCTCCAAAGCCCGCTCCGGATGCTTGGAAAGCCCCATCAGAATAAACAGTCCAAACTCCGTCTCTTGACTTCTCCGGAACTAAAGTTGCAGGTGGAGTCCATTCTGCTACAAAATCTGCTAAGACCTGTGATTTGATTGCTGTCCTTGCCAGAAAAGATATGCCGAAGGGTGCTAGCTCAACTGCCCACTTCCCAATTCTTCCAATGGAATCCTTACTTCGGAGCATATCTCCTAAAGGATACGAAGTTGGTACAATTACATTGTGAGCCATAAAATAATGTCTTAATTTCCTTGAAGCCATTATCAGAGCATAAACGAACTTCTCGAGTTCGGAGTATCTTGTCTTCGCTCCTGATAATGCCTCAGATACAAAATAAACAGGATTTTGTACCAACTTCCCATTGAAATCCACTTCTCTGACAAGGACTGCACTGACAGCATAACCTGTAGCTGCAAGGTAAAGGAGTAGGGTTTCGTCCGTAGTAGGCACCGTGAGTGTAGCGAGATTACTGAGATACTCTTTAATATCTTCGAAGCTTTTTTGACACTCCGGTGTCCATGCAAAATCTTCGGACCCTTTCAATGCTTTAAATGTAGGCAAGCTTCTCTCCGCAAACCTTGATAAAAACCTGCTAAGTGCTGCCAGACGTCCAGTCAGCTTTTGCACTTGCTTTAAATTTTCCGGAAGAGCCATCTTTTGTAGCGCAGTTATTTGAGTAGGGCTAGCTTCAATCCCCCTAACAACTTTCCAGCCTTAGCTCCGAAGATACATTTTTCGGGGTTAAGACGGATCCCACATGCCCGAAGGCTATTAAATGTTTCTGCTAAGTCTAGGCTATGTTGGTGCTTTAAAACACTCTTTATTACAATATCATCCATATAGGTCTCCACATTGCGACCTAATTGATGACCTAGAGCCTTAGCAACTAACCTCGAAAAAGTAGCCCCGGCATTTCTCAAGCCGAAAGGCATTCTTACATAACAAAAGACTCCCGAAGGAGTTACGAAGCTTGTCTTGATCTCATCTCCGCGTTTCAACCATATTTGATGATAACCAGAGTACACGTCAAGGAAGCTTAATAACTCCGAACCTGCAGTGGAGTCGACCAATTGATCAATTCGGGGCATGGGGTAGGGGTCACGAGGGCATGCTTTATTCAAGGATGTGAAATCAATGCACATGCGCCACTTCCCGGAAGATTTCTTTTTGACGAAGACTGGGTTGGCTAACCATTCTGTGTGAGCCACTTCTCTGATAATCCCAGCTTTCAACAATTTTTCAACTTCGTCCTTTGCTAGAACTGCTCTTTCTGTAGACATTTTTCGGAGTCCTTGCCGAACAGGTCGGGCCTTCGGGTTTACAAGCAAACTATGTTCAATGATATCCCGATCAACACCGGTGATATCTTCGTCAGACCAAGCGAAGACATCTAAATTCTCTTCCACCACCTTTTCCAAAGAGATTGCAACTTTTGGAGGTAAATCTTTACCAAATTGAAATGTATATTCTTTACCGTCTTTAACAATAACCTTCGCTGCAATCTCTCCTTCAGGACTTGGTCTTGGGAAGGATTTCTTCGAAACTTCGGAAGGGGCTGAAAAATTTTCTTGATTATCTTGCACATTGTTTACTTTTCTTGGATCAAGAGGGGGACCATGACCATATTCCGCTCTTCGGGCGATAGCTTGATCTCCGAAGACAGTTAGGAGTCCTGCTTGTGTGGGCATCTTCATGCACAAATAATTGTGATGCACCACTGCTCTGAACTGGTTTAGCATGCCTCTTCCGAAGATGACGTTGTAGGCATATGGGGCATCTACAACATCGAAGATTACTTCCTCAGTTCGGGCCAACAAACCTTCTCCGAAGGTAACTTCCAGGCCTATTTGGCCGAGTGCATCAAGCAGAGGTCCTGCGAAGCCTTGCAACGGACGAGCCGCTGGAAGAAGGTGCTTTCTGGAGATGCACAATTGATCGAAGGCTTGAACAAAAATAATATCTGCCGAGCTACCTCCATCAATCAACACTTTTCGAACTTCAGTACTCGCAATATCAGTAGTAATAACAAGTGGGTCTGCATGCGGGAAATTAATGCCAGCTGCATCCTCCGCAGAAAAAGATATCGGTACATGAGACCATTCCGGCATAGCAGCTGCAGATGACGAAGTCCCAATGTGGCCCACCTCTCTGACATAGTCTCTTCTCTGTCTCTTCGACATGCTTCCGAGGGTACCTCCTCCTGAGATGGGGAGGACTACTCTTTTCCCTCGGTCTTGTCCTTCCTCTTGCTTCGGAGGTGGCATAACATTGGCCACTGGAGGGCGTTTTGCGGCTTCGGAGTTTTCTATCCGCGCCACAGCCTGGACCGGCTCCAGGCGCGCTTGAGCTGGAACTCGGTCGGTAGTACCTCGACCCGAAGTTCTTTCTAGATATTCTCCTCTTAGAGTGAGTATAGCCTTGCGAGTATCCGTTGCATGGCTTCGATTTTCACCATGAATGCAGCAGAAAAGGGTCTGGCCTTTGCCAGCCGTTTTCCCTGGTGGCCTCCAGCCGCTGACCTTGTTCCCCGAAGGCTGCGGAGCTCTCTGTGTGAACTTTTGCGGGGGTGCAATGTTCAAGACCTCAGAACGAGGATGCTTCTACCCCCTTCTCCGATCATGTTGAACTTCGAAAACTGGTTCTTGCGACTGTGCCGAAATTTTTACTTCTACTTTTACTTCTTGCAATTTGGATGGAGTAGCTGCAGTTCTTCGAAGCCAACCCTCTTCCGACCTTGCATACTCCTCAAAGTATGACATCAACTGAGAAACCAAGGATATGCTTTTCCGATGAAGCTTATCCAGGAGGCCTTGATGAGTGACACCTTCCCGAGCTGCATCAACTACTGAAGATGTAGACAACCCTCGGATCTGCGACTTCGTATGAGCGAAGCGCTTAAAATATTGCCTCAATGTCTCTCCGGGGAGTTGCTTCACCTTGAAAAGGCATCCCGTCTACATTGGAGGCACGAAGGCGCCTTGAAAATTGCTTACGAACTTCTTCTTCAGCTGCCCCCATGAATTAATTGATCCTGGCTTCAAAGACCAGAACCACCTTAATGCCACTCCTTGAAGAGCTAAGGGGAAGAATTTTGCCATGGTATCTCGAACTCCTCCACTAGCTTCAATTGCTAGGGTATAAGAATGGACAAACTCTCCAGGATCTTCATCTCCAGCATACTTACAGAGCTTCGAAGTCTTAAACTTCGGGTCAAAGCGAACTTTCTGCAGCTCAGGATGCAACGGAGATTCAGTATCAAAGGAGGCGTTCTCCGGGGCTTCAGGATAAATGGGTTCGTCGTCTTCAGGCACTTCTGGGATAGTTGTGATGTCTTGAGAGCGAAGCCTGTTCGCAGCTTCTTGCCGCCATCTTGCTACTTCGGCTTGAAGACTGGCCATTTGAGTGGCCATATCTCCAAGATTGTCTTCATCTCCTCCGGAAGGATCTTTCGGGTCTTGAGAAATGAGAGGATCAGTTTGGAGTGGGATTGAAGGTGGAGGAGGGACTCCGGGTGGTCGAAGTATAGAGGGAGTTGGCGGAGGAACTCCGTATGTTCGAGGGATGGAAACTCCTTCCGGAGATTGATGTGGGGGGAATGTCGAAGGCCCTCCGACCTCAACCGTGTCGGATGGTGCCTCTCCGGAGATCCGAGTGGACCTCCGAATAGGGTTACGAGGTGCACTCCGCTTAGGAGGCATGATGTAAGAAGTTGGTAGAGAACGAAGTTTCTTGGACTAAGTTCCCCACGGACGGCGCCAACTGTTGGCGTAAAAGATTACGCTAACAGGTTTCTGTAGATTAGAAACTAACAAATGAAGTGTTTGCGAAGTGAACTGTTCTAAGCCTCCGAAAGGATAACAACTTAGAATAGTTCGAAAGTGTGTATTGAATAACTTGTATTCGGTCCCTATTACAGGGTGAAATGGGGGGTATTTATAGGCCCAAATATTAAGGAAAAGACCTATTCACCCCTCTATTACAACCGACATAGTGGAAACTATTCGGTACCCTTGATAGGGCTAAAATGGTAAAAGATTAATCTAATAAGATAAAAGATAAATCTTCCATCTTAGCTGGCAGAGAATATCACAAAGAGCCTTAGTTCGAAGATATACTCCGAACCAAGGCCCATCTTCATACTTCGAGCTTGACTCAGGGCATCTTCGAAGATGGACGTCTGGAAACCTTCGAATCCACTATCTGCCTTTGTGCTGTTATGGCAATAACCCTGAGGATGGAATATTTTCCTCGAACAGGTGCCAACTTCATCTTCAGAGAAATTTGGGGCCTTTCCTCTCCTAATGTTCTTCTGGATTTCTACTACGTCGGGGTCTTCTTTCTGCACTTCATGGATTTGGTCCATTAAGACAGGCCTTGCTTCAAGTGTAGCGAGGTACTCTCAGGTGGTTATCCCTAGGTTCAGCCTTTCCATTTCCTTGTATAACATAGGGGCCCGATCTTGTACCATGAGGGTGTTGCAATATCCCTTCCAACTTAAAGCATCAACCATTATGTTTGCCTTGCCTGGATGGTAGTGGATGCCTAAGTCATAATCCTTGATTAACTCTAACCATCTTCTTTGCCCATGTTTTAGGTTAGGCTGGGTGAATATGTACTTGAGGCTCTTGTGGTCGGTGAAAACTTCACATCTGTTACCGACAAGATAATGCCTCCTTATCTTCAGCGCATGGACTACTGCTGCCAATTCTAAGTCATGTGTGGGGTAGTTCAGCTTGTGGGGTCTCAATTGTCGAGAGGCGTATGATACCACCTTCCCATCCTGCATGAGAACAAACCTTAATCCTCGACGAGAGGCATCGTAGTAAACATGGAAGTCTTTTCGGATGTCTGGCATAGTCAACACCGGGGTTGATACTAGCTTCCTCTTGAGGGTCTAGAATCTTTCTTCACAGGCTGGAGTCCATTCGAACATTACTTCCTTCTGTGGCAATCTAGTCATGGGCTTGGCGATCTTAGAAAAAAATTTGGTGAATTGTCAGTAATATCCGGCCAGTCCTAGAAAACTCCAAATCTTCGATACATTCTTGGGCCACAACCAGTTTGTTACTGCTTCCACGGTGGTCGGATCCACTACTATCCCTTCGGCATAAATGACATGCCCTAGGAATTTCTCTTCGGACGACCATAATTCACACTTTCTATACTTGGCATATAAATGATGCTCCCATAACTTTCCCAAAGTCATATGAAGGTGGGCTTCATGTTCTTCTTTGTTCTTGGAGTAGACGAGGATGCCATCGATGAATACTACGATGAACTTATCCAAGAATTCCATGAAGATGTTGTTCATCATATTCAAGAAGAATGTGGGGGCATTCGTGAGTCCGAACGACATCACTGTATACTCATACAAGCCATACCATGATCCTGAGCTGATTGTAGCCTGATCGGAGGTCGATCTTGGAGAAGACCGAGGATCCCTTGAGTTGATCAAACAAGTCATCGATCCGTGGTAAAGGGTACTTGTTCTTGATGGTTACATCATTCAAAGCCCTATAGTCCACACACATCCTCATTGTCTTATCCTTCTTCATGGCGAATATGACCGGTGCACCCCAAGGTGAGGTACTTGGTCGGATATATCCCTTCTGCTCAAGCTCTTCAATGTTACTTTGCACTTTGGCTAACTCATTTGCGGCCATCTGATACGGTTGCTTGGAGATGGGCGTGGTTTTGGGGGCAAGTTCGATCCTGAATTCAATGCCCTCTTGGGTGGCATTCCTGGTAATTCTTCTGGAAAAACGTCCGAGTACTCTCGGATCACAGGTACTTCTTCTACTGCCATCTGGTGGAGAGAAGTTCTTCTCAAACCCTGGGTGGCCATCTTAAAGGTGACGGTGACTCCATACTCGTTGGTTACGGTGACAGAGTTGTTGGCACAGTCTATCATTCCCTTCTACTTCATCAACCAAACCAGTTCATACCGAGGATGAGTTCTAGGCCCTTGCAATCTGTAAGGATTGGGTCGGCCTAAAATAATACCCCTTGGGATAAATAGGGTGGCTATGTTTTGGTTGTCGGGGGTGGCAATTACCAAGTGTTTGGGAAGTTGGAGTACTTATAGTCCATTATTTTTCACAAAGTTCGTGGATATGAAAGAGTGTGTTGCTCCCGAGTCGAATAATATTACTGCGGGTATGGAGTTTGCAGTAAACATACTGAGGACGACTTCCAGGGCCTCTTGGGCTTCTTATGCGCTGACGTGGTTGACGCGGGCGTGGATCACCGGGTTGGGAGCAACTCCTTGGGGTTTCTTGGGGTGAGGACATTGATGGTGGTAGTGTCCTTCCTTCCGGTAGTTGAAGCACACGACCGGCTTGTCGTTCGTGTCCCTTAGAGTGTTGGTCTTAGCAGCTAGTGCCCATGGGGCCGATGGAGCTTGTGGGGCTGGGCGGGGGTTCCCTGTGCTCGAGCCGCCAGAGGTGTACTGTGGCCTGAAGGCGGGGTGAGGGTGATGGCTCAGTGCATGGACCGGAGGAGCGAAGCGCGACCTCTACAGGATCCCTTGGTTGTGCTTGAAGGCGATCATCTTCCTCTTCTTGAGGTCCATCTTATTCTGCCCGGTCTCTTGGATGATGGCCTTGTTCACTAACCTTTGGAACTCGGGGTAGTCCACAGCGACGAGTTGGACAGACAGTTCATCCTTCAATCCCTTGAGGAACTTGGCTTAACAGTTGGCGTCAGTGCAAACTTGATCTGGTGCGTACCGGGCCAGCCTATTGAACTCGTGGAGGTATTCCGTGACGGACTTACTCCCCTGCTACAAGTCACATAACTCCTGTTGCTTCATGGTGACAATCCCGGCAGGAACGTGGGCGGCTCGAAATACGGTGGAGAATTCTGCCTAAGTGACTACGTGAGCCTCGGGCTGGGACTCACGGTAGTTGTCCCACCATTCAACAGTCGGACCCTGGAGTTGGTGGGCTGGGAATGCCACTCACTCTGCATTAGAGCAAGGGAGGAGGTCCAATTTCTTCCCCATGGTCCTCAACCAATCCCCTACCTCCATCGGGTTGGTCATGCTTGAGAACGTGGGAGGCCTCACGCGTAGGAACTCTGAAAGTTGAGTAGCAAGGGCCGGTGCGGGGGCTTGACGGCGTGGGGGGCTTGACGACATTTGAGAAACAAAGAGCGGTGATGAGTTGGTTCTGGGTGGCCATCATCTCAGCCAGCATACGAATGTTGGCGATGGGTGCTCCGGTATGACGTTGTCCTGGAGCCTCTCCGTTTGGTACCGCATTAAATGTGGTACAAAACAGTTCGTTACATTTCATCTCTTATTTTTACCTCACCCATAGCACAAACAAGAAAAAATAAAACAAGTGTCGAAACTATCATCAATCGTAGCTACTCGCCATCAGAGGAAGTCTCGGTACTCTCCGATCCACGAGCATCACGGGGAACGTTGGGCTCAATGAAGTTCTCTATCAAGGGGTCCGAAGCGTTGACCGGTCCAGAAGAAGCGGTGCTAGAGGAGGAAGGTCCGAAGTGTTTCAGGGGTGGGGTGACCCGCTTAGGCCGAGGGGTGGGCTTCCTGATAGCCTTCTTCTTGTGGGGAGTAGTGGCACCAATTCTTCGACGTACTTCTTGAGCTCCTAGATATGACACCGGAGCTTGGCGTTCTCGGCGACACTCTGTTGTAGCTCGATGACCTTGCGCTGCAGTTCTCCATTATCCCGAATCAGGTTGTTTGCCGTGTGGCGATAGAAGTCGATGGTATTGTGCTGATCGTCAGCGTCAAGCACGGCCTCAGTGTGAAGGTAATCCATGGCCTAAATAATACAAGTGCTCCTAGCCATGGCGGTGTCACGGTCAGAGAGAATGTCGGCGTAGATGTTGCAGTGGGCTCCCAGAGTGCGCATCGGTACATAACGGAAGGAGGTGTCTCGAAGCTGAACATTGTAAATCAGCCTCAACTCGGTGAGGGCCTGGAAAGCGGCACACTGACACGCCACCTCGAAGGTTAGGCCTCCGATAGCTGATATGAAGAAGGGGGGTGTTCTCCGGAGGAACGAATGGTGATGGTGACATCACAAGCGCCTGCAAATTCTTTTGGGTAATTACTTGGAACTGGGGCTCGTGGACGAATCTGAGGAAGGTCACGAGCATCCGAAGCTCGCAGACGAATCAATCAAGGTCCTGAAGGTATCCATGCACATGGTGACCTAGCATCTACAAAGAAGACATAGGTATGGTGTGGGTCTGTTTGGCTTCCTACAGTCAAGTTGGCTCTGATACCATCTTGTAGCGTCCAAAATTTAACAAACTCCGAACTTTATTGAAATTCCAAAGAAAATCAATAATAACAAGATATTCATCACACAACAACGTTCATACGTCAAACATTCTTAGTTCGCAGACCACATTATTACACAAACATTAAAATAAAAGAAACTAGTAGAATAATCTTCGGGATGAATATCTCTTCTAGGCTCGTGTCCTTGACTAGGTCGCTACTCCAAACCATCCTCGTCATAGTAGACTGCCTCTGAAGTGGATTTTCAATGGGTGTGAGTACAAAAGTACTCATCAAGCCATCGAGAATGCAGTAGTAATGCAGGGTAATAACAAAGGAAGGGTAGTGGCTTAAGCGCAGAAAAATACATTTTGTGTTGAAGCTTTTAATGTAGTCAAGTTTATTTGTATAGAAAATTAAATCATGAACGATGTAACATCTTCTAACTCGAGGAGTACAGTCAGCCCTCCTCGCTCAATAGTTCTTACATGTCCATTCATCATGCAACACTTCACAAATATACACTAACTGTGAAATGTCATGCAACCCTCCCTTGAACGTGGGCTTGGCTTTTGAAAAAGATTTAGACTCTGATCAGAGGTGTACCACTAGACCCACAAGGCACTTTTTCCTGCACACCGCAGTCTGTTCAAATGACCGAAGTCACAGGAACTCATGCCAAAACCTTTAGCATGAAGCACTCCAACCCAATGACACACACTATAGGTTTTGCCGGTGCGCCAGCGCACTGGACCAACGTCGCGCCCCCTTTTGTGCCAAATGGTACAAGTCACCCACAGGTGCTACTTGCCCCTCTCCACATAGTGTCTCGACTTGGAAAATCCCATACCTCCAGTTAAGACTTACCAACTGGACTTGTGGTTGGTACGGAAGTGTATTGTAATGGATCTCATAGACCAGTCCTTATAGTGCCCCGGGTGCAATTAACCAATGCCCTCTCTTGCACCCGGAACCCACCATGCTAACTTAAATAACCAAAACTCTATCAGTAATAGAATTCCAGGGGGAGAGAAAATCACGGGGATCATATAATAGAACCAAAGTATCTACGACTCATTTTTAAACCTATAGCAGTTGTGTCGATACATTGGACACTATATAATAATATTATTAGTATGGTGACAAGGAGTTTAGGCTCGATAGCATGGCTTGGGTTTGTACATCAGGGTTGGGAATCTAAATAATTATATTGTAAGGATGTTAATTTGACTAATGTAATTATAACCTATGGGTTTTAGTGATATTTTATTTAAAACTGGGTTCAATATGCTCAAAAATGGGTTGGTGACTTGCGTTGTTCAGCAAAGGATGGAGGGTGTTGGCGTAAAAGATTACGCTAATAGGTTTAGAGAACTTGAAAGACTGACAAATGAAGTGATTGCTTATGAGGACTATTCCAAGCCTCCGAATTGGATAATAGCTTGAGATAGTTCGAAGTGTGTCTTGAATATCTGAGTATTTGATTCCCCTTACAGAGCGAAGAGGGGGATTTATAGATGAAATACATTAGGAAAATACTCCTTTACCCTCTAATTACAACCGACTTAAAAGATATTGTTTAATATTCTTCATAGGGTTAAAAGGGTAAAAGACTAATTTAACAGTGAGAAAGTAATTCTTCTGTCCTTGCTGGCAGTACCCCTTCAGGTAAAGAGGCTCTGGGATTCTTCGTCACGCCGAAGCCTTGACGGAGGCTTTCATTGTAGAAGGCTCCAAATACAGCGAAGCCTTGATGCTTTTAGGACCTTAGGAGACCAAAGCTTTTGACTTTGTTTCTTCTGATTGTGTTGATGTTGAGGTTATCTTAATCCCTAGAGGATGAAATATTTTCTCCCAACAGTAGCCCCTTGAATACTTCTCTCCGAATTGCCTGTGCAGTGAAGATTGCAGTATATGCAAGAAATAATTTCATGTCTAAAATTTGGAAAAAAGAAGTCTGAAAGCCCTTACAACCATTAGAAATAATATCTTCAGAGGTAAAGGATCTACGGACCCAAAACATGTTCAGAGGCATCCAAAGAAGTGGCTTCGGAATCAAAGTTCTTTCGGAGCCAAACGAGCTGTTAGTTCTCAGAGACGTTAGACCCAAATTAGAGCCGTTACTCTCTGAGAAGGCTAATGGTCGCACGATCTCACGGCGGTTGCAAATCTTCATTTAGATGACCCTGCATGTCATAACGGCGTCAAAACTGAAACAGAGCAACCCAAACGTTGCTCCATAACGTACAGTACAAGGGACTTCAGGGTTTATAAAAGGAGGAGGAAAAGTGAATTTAGGCAATTTACCGATTGCTTCTGTAGACTTGCATTCTTCTTCCTGAGCGCACACTTCTAGTTTCCTAGTTTTCTCCAATGGCAAAAACCAGCAACAAAGTTCCCGCGCCGGCTTCGGCTTTGGCCCGACAACAAGCAATGGCGGCGGCAGTGGCGGTGGGACCTTCAGAGAATCCTTGACCTGTTGGTCCTCACAATATCTGACCGGCGTCCGCCAAGTATATGGGCCAGTCATATAGCTTGGGGCATCAAACTGCTCGAAGAAGACGATCACTGTGGAAGTGGCCAGGAAGCTTGGGCCCAGAGTGAAGGTGCGATCCCCCAGGAAAGAGGTTATTCTAGTGCCGCATGCGGGAGAGGTCGTAGTATTTGAAGCCTTCTTCTAAGCCAGACTCGGGCTCCCTACGGTGGACTTCTTGGCGGAGGTATTGGATTCATTCCATGTAAAGCTCCCCAACTTTCCCCCAATGCAATTGCTCGTTTGGCCATCTTTGAATAGGCCATGCGGGCCGAAGGGTGTGCGGGGAGAGCAGAGATCTTCGCTGCTCTCCATAAGGCATCATGTCAGCCGAAGATGTAAACTAGACCCGGAGGGGAGAAGATGGTGGTAGCCTTCGGAAGTATAAACCTCCAGCTTCGCGATGAGTTCCAAGACCGATTTCCAGCGAAGGCCATCAACGACCGGTGGTACTCCGACTAGATCCTCCGCTGGTTCTATGCGGAGGTTGGGATGACTTGTGCCTTGGCGGGGCCCGTGGAGGAGATCTTATACTGGAGGGAGGCGGAGAGTCCTGATCTAAGTCAGCTTCAGGTACGTCTTGGGCTGTTATACTCCGTGAGTCGATGCATGAGCATGTGTGACTTAGCGGAGGAATTCATTGGCCTCCGAATTCCTCCCCTGATGGCCGCTTAGCCAATTCACTTCGAAGAGAACCCGGAGGGAGGACTTCGAGAAATCCCTTCAAACTCCGTAGATAGGCTTTCTGCACATCCTGCAACAAGGTGTTTCATACACAAATATCGATTTAATTTCATTGAATTAATCGGATGATATCTTATCTTTTAGCTCCGCACATGACTTGGACTCCAGAGCAAATTGTCCGAGCTGCGGAGAAGGTCCTCGGAGCCCCTACGATTGTAGTAAAGGAGCGGGGGTGAAGCTGGTAGGGACTTGGAAGTGATTCAACGGAGTATGGAGTGTACTCAGAGTTGAGCCCCCGACCCTTCCAGACTGGTCCACAATGGATCAGGCTCTGAGGAAGAGGAAGACTGAGGCTGGGACTTCTGGCCCGGTGAAGACACCAGTGAAGAAAGTGACCCTTAAGCTGAAGCCTCGTGTTCCTTCAAAATCGCATGTTTCATCGCCAGAGCAATCCGATGAGGAAGACGACGTGGACATATAGATGGAGGAGGAGTTCGAAGCTCTTCTTGCGGGTGATGAAGGGTCTCGGATGGAAATCAAGACCTTTGTCCAGAATGGTGTGGAGGTGGCACTAGCCGAAGAGGGGGGCGAACCTAGGCAGGTGGATGCCGAAGTTGCTCCATCAGGTGGGGCAGACGCTCCAATTTTGGATCAAGGCGGAGTTGAGGCCGAAAGGGTTCAGACCCTGGATGTGGAGGCCTTAGCTATGGACGAAGTGGTTGTTACTGCAACTGAGGAAACTCCAGTAGTTGTTGCTTCAATTTGATCTCTGTAGTCAAAGGAAGACTTCGATTAGATGTTTGAGCTTCCGAGCAATCCTGTGCTCGTCCGACAACAAGGTGTCGGAGGTATATCTTGACCGAAGATTTTTTCACTTTCTTTTACCTACAACATTTAAATAACAGCATATACATTTGAATTCATAGAATCAGCTCTGATGGAGGTGGCCCCGGCTAAGGAGGTGGTCCTGGAGCTTTAGACAGCTTCGGCACCATTGCCGACTTCGATGCAGGAGATAGCTCTGGCACTGGAAGTGGCTCCGATGGAAGAGTCAACTCCGGCACACAAGATAGCTCCAAAGTAGGTGACGGGACCTGGAAAGGGCAAAGGTAAATCTAGGCTGATGTCGGCCCCTACAGCAGGGTGGACTCCATCGGAGTCGACTGATGGAAGCTAGTCGACAGAGGCTTCGGAAGATGCTTCTCTTCACTCCAACCCTTCTCCCACTAACGACGATCGAAGTGCCTTAACGAGGCTCTCCCTTCTGGCCCATATTCTTGAAAGAAGGATGGGACTTCAGACTTTGCTAGAGCCTCTGTCTCGGGCTAGCCGGGAAGTGGGGGAGACTGAATTGGTCTCCATCATAGTCGAGGCTGAAGGGTCAGAGATTGACGCCGCCCTTGAATGGGCAGTGTTGGCGTAAAAGATTACGCTAACAGGTTTCTGTAGATTAGAAACTAACAAACGAAGTGTTTGCGAAGTGAACTGTTCTAAGCCTCCGAAAGGATAATAACTTAGAATAGTTCGAATGTATGTATTGAATAACTTGTATTCGATCCCTATTACAGGGTGAAATGGGGGGTATTTATAGGCCCAAATATTAAGGAAAAGACCTATTTACCCCTCTATTACAACCGACATAGTGGAAACTATTCGGTACCCTTGATAGGGCTAAAATGGTAAAAGACTAATCTAATAATATAAAAGATAAATCTGCCATCTTAGCTGGCAATAAAGATCTCAAAAAGCCTTAGTTCGAAGATGTACTTCGAACCAATTCCTATCTTCGTACTTCGAGCTTGACTCAGGGTATCTTCGAAGATGGACGTCTAGAAACCTTCGAATCCATTATCTGCTTTTGTGCTGTTACGGCAATAACCCCGAAGATGGGATATTTTCCCCCAACAGTAGCCCGTCGAATACGCTTCTCCGTTTAACCTGTAATGTTAGGAGAGCAGTATACGGAAGGAAAAAATAACCAGACATAGGGGTTATTAGATTTTAATTTATCTCCGAAATGTACGAAGATATAAAACTCCGAATCAGTCTTAAGACAATTACTTTCGAACTATCTTAGAACTGACTCAGGAAGTTCGAAAGTCTTTTAGACTTAGAAGAAATAGCTGTTAGCTTTCTTCTCCTAACGGAAACCGTAGAATGCGTTAATTTCGGAGAAAAATAACGGGCAGGAATGCGAAACGGCATGGACTAACGGTAAAAATGTAAAGTCTAGGCTATAAATAGAGGGCCTAGAACATTTCTGTTTACCTTTCCACTGCTCTCTTGCAAACAAACACCTTCTGAGCCCTTTGAGTCCTTTGAGCCCTAGCCTCCATTTTTCCCCCAAAGTAACCCAGTAACTGCAATGGCGAAAACCAAGAGTTCTGGAGCTCCTTCGGCCTTGGCTCGGCAGCAGGCGGCTGCAGGAGCAGCGGCTGCGGCGTTGGCGATGGCACCTCCAACACCCGCAACGACATCCATGGCGGCAGGAGGGAGAAATCCCCAAAATGTTGATGATCAAGGTCTCTGCCCGCCATCAACGAAGTACTTGGATCAATCCTTTCAACTGGGATCTTCTACCTGCAAGAGGGAATCACTGGCAATCGCAGTAGAAGGGAGGATTAGCACCGGAGTTATGATCCGCAAGCCTGGAAAAGAACTCATCCCGTCGCCAAGGCCCGGAGAAGTGGTCGTCTTCGAAGCCTTCTTCGAAGCCAGCTTAGGCCTTCCAGCAGTGGACTTCTTGGCGGAGGTATTTGATTTATTTCACGTCACTCTTCCTCAACTGTCTCCGAACGCAGTACCTCATTTGGCTATCATCGAATGGGCGTTGAGAGCCGAAGGCTGTGAGGGGAGGGCAGAGATCTTCGCTGCGCTACACAGAGCTTCATGCCAGCCAAAAACCTTCATAGGCCCCGGAGGTGAAAAAGTGGTAGTAGCCTTCGGAAGTATTAACTTCAGGCTTCGGGATGAATACGCCCTTCAATTTCCTGCTAAAGCCATCAATGCAAGATGGTATACCGACTGGGTCATGAGGTGGTTTTATGCCGAAGTTGGGGCGAGCAATCCTCTGGTCGGACCCCTGAAAGAAATCCAATTCCGAAAAGAAGCCCTAGTGCAACCGGACCAAGGTCAGCTCGAAGCTCGCCTCAGCCTACTTCAGAAGATTAGTCGGAGGTTGAGCATGCGAGACTTAGCCGAAGAATTCCTTGGGTTACAAATCTCTCCGCTTATGGCCAACTGGCCTATCATCTTCGAAGAGGATTCGGAAGGCGGCCTCCGAAAGATCACTTCGACTTCGAGCCCTGCAGGTAACTTCGAAGACAACATGTATTATACATATTCATTCGAAGAAAAACTAACTTGATTCATTTTTAGCTTCTTCAGCCCCTATTACTTCGGAGCAAATCGTAAGGGCTTCGGAGAAGATTTTGGGCGCTCCAACTCCGACCGAAAAAGAATGGAGAATCAAGCTAGTCGGGAGTTGGGAGAGATTTAACAGAGTGTGGGGAATGCTGGAAATCGTTCCGCCCACTTTGATAGATTGGGTGCCTTCGGAGAAAGGACCCAAAAAGAGGAAAGCCGAAGCTGGGACTTCGAGCTCTGCCAAGACTCCAGTGAAGAAGGTGGCTCGAAAGCCAAAAAATCCTGCACCTTCGAATCTTGCACCTTCGAGCTCAAGGGCTTCAGTCTCTGACTCCCAAGAGGACGAAGGGAGGTTGCTTGTGCGTCTGATAGACGAAGATGAAACTCAAAGGACTGCACAAGCCGAAGTACCTGCGAACGTGCCGGAGTCTCAAGATAACCTTGAGCAACCAAGGACTTCGGCAGTTCAAGGAGATTTACCTCAGGACGAAGTTCCTGTGAATGAGAGTGGGGTCGAAGTTACTATGGCTTCGATTCCTGAAGAGGCAACAAGGACTGCTCAGGACGATACTCCTGCAGTCGAAGACTTAACGGCTGATTCGGACGAAGATCTCGCCTTCGATCCGCCGAACAGTCCGATGATTACCCCTCTCCAAAATGTCAAAGGTAGACTTCGAAAAATTCTTTCATGTTTATTTTCTGTATTTATACAATGTATAATACTTTTTTTTACAGAGTCCACTCCTATGGAAGAGGTCCGCCAGGAAGAAATAATTCCTGGACCTTCGACGACTTCGGAGCCAACCCAGAGAGCTACTCAAATGGGACCTGGAAGAGGCAAAAGGAATATAGAACCCCTCCCCGCTGCGAGTTACGGATCAACTCCGTCTGATTCAACAGACGAGAGCCAATCTTCCGAGGAGGGCCAGTCTCTAGGGGCTCCGAAGACCACAAGCCAACGCTCCGGCCCTTCACTGGACGAAGATGACCAACAAGCAATAAGTATGCTCCCCCTGCTAGCTCCTTTCTTAGGGCAAACAACCGGTCTTCGGACTTTGCTCGAACCTTTGGATCGAGCTAGCCGCGACAAAGGGGAGACCAACTTAGTGGCCATTCTGAGCAAGGCGGACAGGACGGAGCTTAATGCTGCTATAGAACGCGCAGCTTACCAGGTACGAAGCATCTACGAAATAACATAGAATTCATCTACGAATAAATATTTACCTTGGTTTTTTCTTTTTGCAGCAAACTTTCTTGGCCCGAGCTGCGAATATATCTAATGATGAAGAGATCGCTCGTCTTCGGGAGGAAAATAACGTCCTTCAACGGAATCTTAGCATCTCCGAAAGCCGAGTGGTTCAAATGGATAATATAGTGTCAACGGAGCGTAGGGCCAGACAAGGTTTGGAGGCTGCGAATAAAGAGCTCGAAGCAGAGAGAATTGTGCTTCGAGCAGAAATTGAAAAATTGCGGGCGGAGCACGCTACTGCGGGGACCGAACTTGTCAGACTCCAAGAGGAAGCTAGCCAGCTGTTGAACCAAAAGAATATTTTGACCACTGAAACGGCTAGACTTTCTGGGGTTCTTGGAGAAGTAACTTCGTTGAAGGATGCACTGAACGAAGACAAGCTGAAGTCCGAGAAGGTGGCTGTGGAAGTTATGAATCAGTTGCTAGGTGTCCTGGAGTACTTCGGTACTACTGGGACACTTCCTTCTGATGATAACATCACTCTTCTGCGCCGGTTGAAAAGGATCCAAGGAGTGGCGAAGCAGATGAAGACAGCGGGCATTCGATATGGAGAACTCTCTGGACAAGTGGCTGCTGTCGGCCTACTTCGCTACTACGAAGATCTGGGCCAATCGATAACTCCGGACGCAGGAGGGGGCCCAATTACCTTCGACGACGAGCGACTTCTGACTCCTTCCGAAGGTGTGGCTGCTGCCTGGCGAGCCTTCCAAACTTCATGGAGAGCCGAAGGTCGTTCTGCGATCAAGGCTTGGATCGACGAAGGTCAATGCCAGAAGAAAGTTCGGACCCAAGCTTCAAGCAGTCAGCCTCCTCCGAACCCGCAGGTTTAGAAATACCTTAGGATTTTTGGCTATGTAAAGCTTTATGCTTATGAACATTTATCAATGAAAATTTGTTTATCATATTTTTAGGCTTTGTCTCATACTGAAGATATCGAAGTGTTAGACATTAACGATGAACTTCGCTCATTATGGACCACCTTCGATCTTCTAAAAGCTTATAAGTGCCCTCGATTTCTAATTCCTCGAGATAGCTCCGGTGTAATTGTGCCCGAAGTAATCAAAGATATACTATCTTATATTAAAGAGGAAGAAAAAGAGGTTAACTTGAACACTTCGTCTTCTGAAGACGTTATATGGTCTGAAGACGAAGATGAAGTTCGAAATGAAAAACCTGAAGAACTTGGAAGCTGGGAAAGGAGCCCCGAACGACTTCGAACTTGGGCCGAGCTTCAACAAGAACAGAAGGACTTTAGAGCTTCGAAGGGAGGCAAGAGAGTTAAACGCAAAGTTGTTAGAACTCCCGGCACTGGAACTAGTCGTTCCAACCCTAGCTCTAGAGACCGAAGAGGTCTTCGATTCCTTCTTGGTATAGATACCAATTTTTCATGATGTAATTTGTAAACATATTCGTTCGAATAATGAATACCGATTTAAAATTGTCTCCATATTTACTAGCCCCTCTTTGGGTATAAGCAACTTCGAACTGTATTCAAAGATGGTTATGCACAAAGAAAAAACTTCGGAGTACAATTTTTTTGGGGGTTCGGAGCCCCTCTGCAATTTAAAGATCTTTTAAAATCTTATAAAATGTCTTTGACTATTTGTAGTCTGAAGAATGGCAACTTAGTACCCTTGTTTTTTGAAAGAAATCACTTGAGATAACTTTCAAGATACCTTAGTATCTTAGATAATTTGTCACTTTGGACTATGTTAACAGACATTCGAAGCTCATGGCTCAAACTCTGTTTTGCTTTGGCCACCTTCGGCTCATTTTTGCGATCTCTGTCGAACCAATGGTTCGGAGTTTGCAATGGTCTCTTTGGACTCTTTTTACGGATGTGTACCAGCCAATGGCTTGGACTCCGTATATTTTGGCCACCTTCGGCTCTTTTTGCGGAAGTCTACCAGCCAATGGCTTGGACTTCGCATGTTTTGGCCACCTTCGGCTCTTTTTACGGAAGTCTACCAGCCAATGGCTTGGACTCCGCATGTTTTGGCCACCTTCGGCTCTTTTTACGGAAGTCTACCAGCCAATGGCTTGGACTCCGTATGATGTGGTTTTGGGCTCTTTTACGGATGCCTACAAGCCGGTGGCTTGGACTCCGGATTATGTCAGCCCCCACGTCGGAAGCTTCGAACCAATGGTTCGAAGTCCGAAAATACGATTCAGCTTCATGACACTTCCCTCTCGGTCAACCCCGCGGTTCTAGTGCGTCCACTCGGAAGCTGGAAGTCTATGAGGGGAAGGCATTATTTGGACCATATGCTTTATTAATTCAGAAGATGATTACAAGTGAATTACAAGGAGCCCTTATGCGAAGTATCGCTTGAGGTGTTCCGCATGCCAAGTATGTGCTAACTCTTCACCTTCTAAATTAGCTAACTTAAAAGAGCCAGTGCGTCCTGAACGAACAATTAGATATGGACCTTCCCATTTATTTCCTAACTTCCCTGGCGCTATAATGCTTCGTAGAACAAGATGACCCGGTCTTAGTTCATTGAGCTTAACCTTCGGGTCAAACCAAGCCTTCGTCTGCTGATGATACTTTGATAAATTTGCCACAGCTCGAAGTCTTGTTTCTTCTGATAAATCTAGCGAAGCTTGTCTTTCTTCTTCGATCTCCGGTTCAGTGCTGCGAAACGATCCTCCTTTGAGCTCCGTTGGAGTCATAGCTTCATCTCCGAATAGTAGTCTGAATGGAGTAAAACCCGTGGACCTTGTTTGTGTAGTCCGAATGGACCACAAAATCTTCGGAAGCTCTTCGGTCCACAGTCCTTTTGCTAGTCCTACTATCCTTCGATTTAGCCCTGACAAAATATTCCCATTGGCTCTTTCTACGGCTCCATTAGACTGCGGATGCCTCACTGCAGCAAAACATAACTGAATGCCTAGATCTTCGCAAAACTTCCTGAAAGGTTCTGCATCGAACTGTGTTCCATTATCAACTGTGAGTTGTCTAGGCACTCCGAACCGGCAAATGATATTCTTCCAAAAGAATTTCTGTACATTGTTCGAAGTGATAGCTGTTAAGGGTTCTGCTTCTACCCACTTGGAAAAATACTCAATAGCTACCACTGCAAACTTCAAATTTCCCTTGGCTACTGGAAAGGGACCAATTAAATCCATACCCCATCTGGCCATAGGCCATACCGGAGCAATGACTTGAAGAGCTGTTGGTGGGCGATGACTTCGTCGACCCATCCACTGACATCCTTGACAAGTGCGGACTAAGCTCTCCGCATCAGCTGTTATTGTAGGCCAATAAAGCCCCTGGCGAAGTGTTTTTCCTGCCAAAGCTCGAGGGGCTAAATGGCTACCGCAAAGGCCTTCATGAATTTCTCGAAGAATTTCTTGACCTTCGGCTTGAGATATACATCGGAGTAAAGGGGAACATACTCCGGCCTTGTATAAAATACCGTTGATTATTTGATAATTTCTAGCTCTAAGCTTCAATGTTGACAGCTGTGGCTCTTCGGGCAAATTTGTTCCTCCCTGTAAAAGTTCCATGATCGAATTTTTCCAATCTGCACTAGGAATGCAAAGAATCTCTGCAGAGGGAATTTATGGCACTGAAGGTATACTGAGCTCCTCATAGAAAGCTTCTTCTGGTACATCCACAGCTCCGGCTGCAGCTTTTGCTAAGATGTCCGCTTGCACATTTTCTGCTCTTGGTATACTCCGAATGGAAATACCCTTGAAGTGTGCTTCGATTTTACGGATTTCTTCTAAGTACTTTGCAAGATGTGGATGCCAAACCTGGAAACTTTTATCTACGTGCCCTGCTACTATCTGTGAATCTGTCTTTATAATAACTCTTGTAGCCCCTAGAGCACGTGCTTTTCGGAGTCCCAGTAAAATCCCTTCATACTCCGCTATATTATTGGTAGACTTAAAGTTGAGTCTTGCGGAGTACATTGCTCTTTGCCCTGAAGGCGAAATTAATACTGCTCCAATACCTGCTCCAGATGCTTGGAAAGCCCCATCAGAATAAACAGTCCAAACTCCGTCACTTGACTTCTCCAGAACCAAATTTGCAGGTGGAGTCCATTCTGCTACAAAATCTGCTAAAACTTGCGATTTGATTGCTGTCCTTGCTAGAAAAGATATGCCGAAGGGTGCTAGCTCAACTGCCCACTTCCCAATCCTTCCAGTGGAATCCTTAATTCGAAGCATATCTCCAAAAGGATACGAAGTTGGTACAATTACATTGTGTGCCAAAAAATAATGTCTTAATTTCCTCGAAGCCATTATCAAAGCATAAACGAACTTCTCGAGTTCGGAATATCTTGTCTTCGCTCCTGATAATGCTTCGGATACAAAATAAATAGGATTTTGGACCAACTTCCCATTGAAATCCATTTCTCTGACAAGGACTGCACTGACAGCAGAACCTATAGTTGCAAGGTAAAGGAGTAGGGTTTCGTCCGCAGTAGGCACCGTGAGTGTAGCAAGATTACTGAGATACTCTTTAATATCTTCGAAGCTTTACTGACACTCTGGTGTCCATGCAAAATCTTTGGACCCTTTCAATGCTTTAAATATAGGCAAGCTTCTCTCCGCAGACCTTGATAAAAACCTGCTAAGTGCTGCCAGACGCCCAGTCAGCTTTTGCACTTGCTTTAAATTCTCCGGAGGAGCCATCTTTTGTAGCGCAGTTATTTGAGTAGGGCTAGCTTCAATCCCCCTGCTTGAAACTAAATACCCTAACAACTTTCCAGCCTTAGCTCCGAAGATACATTTTTTGGGGTTAAGACGGATCCCGCATGCCCGAAGGCTATTAAATGTTTCTGCTAAGTCTAGGCTATGTTGGTGCTTTAAAGCCCTCTTTATTACAATATCATCCATATAGGCCTCCACATTGCGACCTAATTGATGAGCTAGAGCCTTAGCAACTAACCTCGAAAAAGTAGCCCCGGCATTTCTTAAGCCAAAAGGCATTCTTACATAGCAAAAGACTCCCGAAGGAGTTATGAAGCTTGTCTTGATCTCATCTTCGCGCTTCAACCATATTTGATGATAACCAGAATACGCGTCAAGGAAGCTTAATAACTCCGAACCTGCGGTGGAGTCGACCAATTGATCAATTCGGGGCATGGGGTAGGGGTCACGAGGGCATGCTTTATTCAAGGATGTGAAATCAATGCACATGCGCCACTTTCCGGAAGACTTCTTTCTGACGAAGACTGGGTTGGCTAACCATTCTGTGTGAGCCACTTCTCTGATAATCCCAGCCTTCAACAATTTCTCAACTTCGTATTTTGCTAGAGCAGCTCTTTCTGCAGACATTTTCCGGAGTCCTTGCAGAACAGGACGGGCCTTCGGGTTTACAAGTAAACTATGTTCAATGATATCCCGATCGACTCCGGTGATATCTTCGTCAGACCAAGCGAAGACATCTAAATTCTCTTCCACCACCTTTGCCAAGGAGGTTGCAACTTCTGGGGGTAAATCTTTACCAACTTGAAATGTATATTCTTTACCATCTTTAACAATGACCTTCGCTGCAATCTCTCCTTCAGGACTTGGTCTCGGAAAGGATTTCGTTGATGCTTCGGAAGGGACTGAAAAATTTTCTTGATTATCTTGCACATTGTTTACTTGTCTTGGATCAAGAGGGGGGCCATGACCATATTCCGCTCTTCGGGCAATAGCTTGATCTCCGAAGACAGTAAGGACTCCTGCTTGTGTGGGCATCTTCATGCACAAATAATTGTGATGCACCACAGCTCCGAACTGGTTTAGCATGCCTCTTCCGAAGATGACGTTGTAAGCATACGGGGCATCTACAACATCGAAGATTACTTCCTCAGTTCGGGCCAACAAACCTTCTCCAAAGGTAACTTCTAGGCCTATTTGGCCGAGTGCATCAAGCGGAGGTCCTGCGAAGCCTTGCAAAGGACGAGCCGCTTGAAGGAGATGCTTTCTGGAGATGCACAATTGATCGAAGGCTTGAACAAAAATGATGTCTGTCGAACTACCTCCGTCAATCAACACCCTTCGAACTTCGGTGCCCGCAATATCAGCAGTAATAACAAGTGGGTCTGCATGCGGGAATTTAATGCCAGCTGTGTCCTCCGCAGAAAAGGATATTGGTACATGAGACCACTCCGGCATAGCAGCTGCAGATGACGAAGTCCCAATATGGCCTACTTCTCTGACGTAGTCTCTTCGCTGTCTTTTTGACATGCTTCCGAGGGTACCCCCTCCGGAGATGGGGAGGACTACCCTTTTCCCTCGGTCTTTCCCTTCCTCTTGCTTCGGGGGTGGCATAACATTGGCCACTAGAGGGTGTCTTGCGGCATCAAAGTTTTCTATCCGCGCCACAGCCTGGACCGGCTTTGGGCGCGCTGCAGCTGGAACTCAGTCGGTAGTACCTCGACCCGAATTTCTTTCTAGATACTCTCCTCTTAGAGTAAGTATAGCCTTGCAAGTATCAGTTGCATGGCTTCGATTTTCACCATGGATGCAGTAGAAAAGGGTCTGGCCTTTGCCAGCTGTTTTCCCTGGCGGCCTCCAGCCACTGGCCTTGTTCCCCGAAGACTGTGGAGCTCTCTGTGTAAACTTCTGTGGGGGTGCGATATTCAAGACTTCAGAACAAGAGTGCTTTTGCCCCTTCTCCGATCATGTTGAACTTCGAAGACTGGTTCTTGCGGCTGTGCCGAAGTTTTTACTTCTACTTTAACTTCTTGCAATATGGATGAAGTAGCTGCAGTTCTTCGAAGCCAACCCTCTTCCGACCTCGCATACTCCTCGAAGTATGACATCAGCTGAGAGACCGAGGATATGCTTTTCCGATGAAGCTTATCCAGGAGGCCTTGATGAGTGACGCATTCCCGAGCTGCATCAACTACCGAAGATGCAGACAACCCCCGGATCTGCGACTTCGTATGAGCGAAGCACTTGAAATATTGCCTTAATGTCTCTCCGGGGAGCTGCTTCACCTGGAAAAGGCTTCCCGTTGACGTTGGAGGCACGAAGGTGCCTCGAAAATTGCTTACAAACTTCTTCTTCAGCTGCCCCCATGAATTAATGGATCCTGGCTTCAAAGACCAGAACCACCTTAATGCCACTCCTTGAAGAGCTAAGGGGAAGCACTTTGCCATGGTGTCTCGAACTCCTCCGCTAGCTTCAATTGCTAGGGCATAAGAACGAACGAACTCTCCGGGATCTTCATCTCCAGCATACTTACAGAGCTTCGAAGTTTTAAACTTCGAATCAAAGCGAACTTTCTGCAGCTCAGGATGCAGCGGAGATTCATTATCGAAGGAGGCGTTCTCTTGGGCTTCGGGATAACCGGGTTCGTCGTCTTCAGGCACTTCTGGGATAGCTGGGATGGCTTGAGAGCGAAGCCTGTTCGCAGACTCTTGTCGCCATCTTGCTACTTCAGCTTGAAGGTTGGCCATTTGAGTGGCCATATCTCCAAGATTGTCTTCATCTCCTCTGGAAGGATCTTCCGGGTCTTGAGAACTAGTAGGATCAGTTCGAAGTGGGATGGAAGGTGGGAGAGGGATTCCAGGTGGTCGAAGTATGGAAGGATTTGGCGGAGAAGCTCCGTATGTTCGAGGGATGGAAACTCCTTCCGGAGTTTGAGGTGGAGGGAATGTCGAAGGCCCTCCAACTTCAACCGTGTCGGATGGTGTCTCTCCGGAGATCCGAGAGGACCTCCGAACAGGGTTACGGGGTGCGCTCCGCTTAGGAGGCATGATGTAAGAAGTTGGTAGAGAACGAAGTTTTTGGACTAGGTTCCCCACGGACGGCGCCAACTGTTGGCGTAAAAGATTACGCTAACAGGTTTCTGTAGATTAGAAACTAACAAACGAAGTGTTTGCGAAGTGAACTGTTCTAAGCCTCCGAAAGGATAATAACTTAGAATAGTTCGAATGTATGTATTGAATAACTTGTATTCGATCCCTATTACAGGGTGAAATGGGGGGTATTTATAGGCCCAAATATTATGGAAAAGACCTATTTACCCCTCTATTACAACCGACATAGTGGAAACTATTCGGTACCCTTGATAGGGCTAAAATGGTAAAAGATTGGGTATCTTTGAAGATGGACGTCTGGAAACCTTCGAATCCATTATCTGCTTTTGTGCTGTTACGGCAATAACCCCGAAGATGGGATATTTTCCCCCAACAGGCAGCTTCCTAGGTACAAAGCACCTACAAAAGTCATTTTCATTTAAAGTATATATATAACATACTCACCTTGCTCTTCTTTTCCTTTTGTCAGCACACTGTTTTAGCTCATGCAGTTGCTGTTTCCAATGAGCACGAATGCAATCGGCTCAAAGAGAATGTGACTACACTCCAAGAGAGCCTTGCTGACTTCGAGAACCAGGCCTCGATCTTGGATGAGATAGCTCACGCAGAGCGAAGCGCAAAAGCGTAGCTGGAGGCCGCGAAGGAAGAGCATGCGGTTGAGCAAGTGGTGTTCCGAACTTAAGTAGAAAGGCTTCGAGAGGAGCAAGCATCCTCCATAGCTGAGGCTGTAAGGCTTCGGGAGGATCGACAACGTTTGGCTGACGACGTAAGGGTGTTTCTTGGGCAGAAGACTGTCCTTATGACAAAGACAGCCAAGCTCTCCACTTTGATCCGCGACATGAAGCGCTCGACTGAGGCCTTGATCGTGGAGAAGACAAAGTGTTACAACGTGGCCTCCGAGACCATGGATGTCCTTCGGGGCGTCTTGGAATATTTTGGGACTTCTTGTGCCTCTTTGTCATCGGCCAACGATACCTTAATTTGGAAATTGAAGATGATCCAAGTAGTGGCGAAGACGATGAAGACTTCGGGTACTCGGTACGAAGATGTAACACCCCAGAAATTAAAAAGAAGTAAAATAAAAAGAAAATATTATTTAAATCATTTCTGAATTTATTATTAAAGGAAAAATCCCAAAAGAACCCAAATAAAGCCAGACAGGGAGAAATACTTAAAATCTGGACTTGGAAATTTTATGAGATAACCTAGAGACCAAAATATAATTTTAGGAATTTTTACAAATTTTTATCAACAGTGATTCAACCCTTAATCAAATATTCGAATTTCTGGAATTATTTTAAATCAGAAAAGAATTTAAAATGCTTATTGGGCCCCAACCCCGAAACCTCCCTCCTAAAGCCTTTTAGGCCCAGCCCAACACCGCCCTCTCACTGACAAGCGGGACCCGCCTGTCGGCGCCGCTCCCCTCTCTCCTCCCGCTCGCACCCCGCCTCGGCCCCACCAGTCAGCCTCTGTGCGCCCGCGTTCGCCCACTGACTGCCGTGGCCCACCTGTCGGCCCTTCCTTTTCTGGCTCGGTCGCTGACAGGTGGGGGCCACCTGTCAGGACCTTCGTCTCCGATGGAAGGGGATCGCTCCCCTTCTCTTCTCCGGTGATCTCCTTCCTGTTTCGCCGCCGGCCGCCCGCATTCGCCTGGATCTGCCTCGGATCACTTTCCCCAACCGCCAATGATCCCTTTCCATGTAATCCCGACGCGTTTTGCCGTTTATGGGAGCTCGGCCGAGAGTTAGGAAACCCTCGCCGGAGTTCTTGGAAACCTTCGGTTTCCTTCCGTTTAGGCGCCGCCGGTGACCCCTATAAGTACCCCTCTGCTCACCGCACTCTGCCCACACCGCCTAAGCCCTAGCCTTCGCCCTCCAGAGCGCCGCTGCGGTTTTTGCGAGCCCCTCCTCTGCTCCACCTCCGGCGAGACATCGCCGCCACCTCCAGCCTCCTCCGCCTTAGCCACCGCCACCGACGAGACCGCCGGAGCCCGCTCGTCATCGGCCACCCCTCCGTCGGTCGTGAAGACCACCGGATCGCCGTCGCCGTCGAGCACCCGAAGCCTCCCCGCCGTCTACGCTCGCCGCCGGTCACCTCCGGGCCCCCTTCATCGCCACCGGAGGTACCATCACGATCACCACCTCCTCCTCTTTCCGTTTTCGCCATAAGCTAGGATCCTAGGCCCTCGCCGCCGTCGCCACGATCGCACCCGTGCGCCACCGTCGCCGGAGAAGAAGGGTGCGTGACCCCCTTAGCTGCGTGCCGTGCCGGACGAGCCCCTGGCCATCCGATCCAGATCGGAGGGCTAGGATTAAATCCCTTTGGGATCTAATCCAGGCCCTCGGATCCGGTCAAAGCGGTACCACGCGATCGTAGCCATCGGATTTAACTTAAAAACGTGACTTAATCCTGTGCGTCCACGCGTACCCCTTCGGTATGTTTTAATCTGGGCCGTTGAAACTCATTTAAAACCCCCGCCTCGCATCTGGCCGCTTGATCCAGATCCAACGGCCCAGATCGCTCGGGTCCACGCGCATAGTCACGTGTTCACGGTGAACCTGGTTCACCGTGGACCAGGGACTGTTTTCTGTTTAAATAAAATTCCAGAAAATTGTTTAAACTTCAAAAATTCATATCTTGCTCATTTTAACTCCAAATTTCACCATTCAAATTTTGTTAGAACCAGAATATTATTCTCTACACATTAATGCCATAAAAACAGTATGTTTCTGTTACCCAAAATATTATTAATAAATAAATAAAAAAAACCCTTAGGGTTAAAATTAATAATACAGAAAATAAATTGGGAAAAATTCTAAAATATTAAACTTTACTGTTTTGTACAAAACCTTGACATATTAAAAATATTACTTCACATAATAAAACCCACAAATGTGTATGTTTAATATTTGGTGAGTTTTATCTGTTTATTGAATGTATTGTTTATTTTCCGTATCGAGAAGACTACGAGTTCGTCGAGGAGCAGGAGTTCTACCCCGAGGTTCCTCCATCCCCATTTGCTGAGCAAGGCAAGTCATCGACCACCTTTGTGGACACAGTTGATCATTATTGAGCCCATGATTCAATAAATTATCGCTATAACTCATAGGTTAATATTGCATTAGTCAAATATCAAGCCCTACACTTATATTTATTAGATCCCCGTCCTTGTGTGCAAACCCAAGCCATGCTTATTGAGCCTCAACTCCTTGTCACTCTACAAATATTATATTAGCTAGTGCCCAATGTACCGACACAACTGCTATAGGATATAAAGAATGAGTCGTAGAATAGATGAATTCTGGTATATGAAATACCCCGTTATTCTTGTCTCTGGACTCTGTTGGAGTTAGGTATGTTATAAGTATGGTGGGTTCCGGGTGCAAGCTCGGGTTTTGGTATGTCGCACCTGGGGCACTATAAGGACCGGTCTGCGGGATCTGTTGCAAAGCACTTCCGTACCAACCACAAGTCTAATGGGTAAGTCCTAACTGGAAGTGTGGAACACTCCGTCTCACGGCACCATAGTGGAGGGGGCAAGGGGCTAGCCCTCAGGGCGCCTTGTACCGACGATGGCTCAAGAGGGGGTATTGTGGAAACTCGACATGGCGAGACACGGTACGAAACCTATAAGAGGGTGCTGTTGAGTCGGGGAAGACCATATGGAAGGTTTTGGCACGAGTTCCCGTGTGATGGGTCATCTCGTTACACTTCGGTGTAGGTGATGAGTGCGTGCCTTGTGGGTACAGTGGTACATCTCTGATCAGAGTAATTCAATCTTTTCGAAAAGCCGAGCCCACGGTCAAGGGCGGGTTGTGTGACTACTCGCAGTTAGTTTACAAATTGTTTGAATGGATGAGTTATTCATGGCATGTAAGGACTGTTGTGCGAGGAGGTGAAACGTACTCCTCGAGTTAGAAGGTGATGATGCATTCACATGTTTACCTTTCCGTACTAATAAATTGCTCACATTTAAATGCTTTACAAATATGCTGCTTCCGCAAAACTAGCCACTATCTCCCTTGTTATTACCTTGCATTATATTTGCATTCGGTGGCTTGCTGAGTACATCTGTACTCACCCCGTTGACTTACAACATCAGAGCCCGTATACTACGAGGAGGATGAAGGTCTGGAGTAGCGACCCAGTCAAGGCGAGACTGGAAGGAGGCGTTCATCTAGGACCCTTGAATTTATTAGTTTCTCTTCACTTTCATTCACTTTTGTATTAATGCGGTCTACGAACCATGAATGATTGCCCGTATTGTACGTGGTCGCTTTATGAACGTCTTGGTTTATTGATTTTCTTTGGAATTTCAATAAAGGTCCTGATTTATTAAATCGGGGCGCGACAAGATGGTATCAGAGCCGACTTGACTGTAGGAAGCCAAACAGACCTGACCTTAGGACTTATATATATTCACTATATTTTACAAAAGATTACTTATCCTCTCATCTCCCGAGGTTTTCACAAAATTTTCTCTCTTTTGTAGATGCCGGTTCACACCATGAGCGGGACTCTTCGTGATGAGGCCGGATTCATCCGCGAGCTTCGCGTGCTCGTCGACTTTTTGGGGTTCCCCCATGAGCCTGCGTTCCACGGGATCTTTCCCGATGCGAACGAGAGCTACTGCGAGGTCACGGTTGTGATCCGCCCCTCCTCCACGCAGCCACCCTTCTACACCCATGGAGTTGGAGGACCTTCATTCGTGGTGGCCAGCCAGCGAGCCGCTCTCCAGTCCCTCGCCGAGCTTCGACTGGTCTACGACTGCCACCTTCGCGACACCGTCTACCGCTTCATGCCCATGCGCACACCCGGGAGTCACCGCAGCATCTACATCAGTCCCCTCACCCAGAGCAGCTCCGCCATCACTCGCACGATGAGACTCTTGGAGGCCATGGACAACCTCCACACAGAGGCCGTCCTCGACGCAGACAGCCAGCACGACACCATCGACTTCTACTGCCACACTTCGGAGAACCTGACCAGGGAGAATGCCGAGCTCCGTCGACAGCTTGAGCAGAACCCTCTGTTGACCCTTAAGGTAGAGGAGTTGAGGTGTCAGAACGAGATCCTACGCCAGGGCGCCATGGTCCATGCCCAGCTCCATCAGCAGCTGAGAGAGTTGAAGAAGGACGTAGAGGAGATCGCGCCTCTTCCGCCTCGCAGGAAGAAACCCCTTCAGACTCCCACTGTGAGGCCCAAGAGGATCTCCCGCAGCGCACCACCCGCTGGACCGTCCAGTTCCTCGACCCCGACCGTCTCCCACGAGCCCGAGATCGAGCCGTCCCCCGAGCTGCCATAGACGTAGTTTTACGATTGATTGATATTTTTATTGCTTGCTTGTATTAGCATTCATGTCAAAATATAAGGTATGAATGAGAGAATAAATAAATGTAACCGCAAGAACGGTACCCTTTTTAAATAAAATATAAAGAAGTTCACCAAAATAAATGTGTATACGTTGAAAATTCCAGGATGACCAACACTCAAGGATCAGACGCTCCTCAGAACGGAGGGGATAGTGGCAACCTGCCACAATGGGGAGCCACCGGGCAAAGGCAAGCCCCGGTCGCCAACCACCCCACCTTGGCCGAAATGATGGCCACTCAGAATCAGTTGGTCTCAGCCCTCTTGCACCAGATGCAGCAGCAGCAGCAGCAGATGCAAGAGCAGCAGGCTCACCTCTTTCGCCTCCACCAACAGCCCGAGCTGCCTCGACCTGCCACCCCAGCTCCCGCTCCCGCATCACAGCTCTCGGAGTTCCTCCGAGTCCGCCCGCCGACCTTCTCTAGTACCACCAACCCCATGGAGGCTGGGGATTGGTTGCGGGCGATCGAGAAGAAGCTCGATCTCCTGACCTGCACTGAGCAGGAGAGGGTGGCCTTCGCCACCCACCAGCTTCATGGTCCCGCCGCAGAATGGTGGGACAATCATCGTGAGACCCTGCCCGAGGGCCACGCCCCCACTTGGGCGGAGTTCTCGGCCGCCTTTCGTGCCGCCCACATCCCCGACGGCATCGTTGCCCAGAAACAACAAGAGTTCCGAGATCTGCAGCAGGGGATCAGATCTGTCACTGAGTATCTACACGAGTTTAACCGGCTGGCCCGGTACGCACCAGAGGAGGTCCGTACGGATGCGGCCAGACATGCCAAGTTCCTTAGGGGACTGAAGGACGAGTTGTCCCTACAACTCATCTCCGGAGACTTCGCCAACTTTCAAAAGTTGGTAAACAAAGCTATTATGCAGGAGACCCAACAGAATAAAGTTGACCTGAAGAAGAAGAGGATGATAGCCTTCAGGCAGAACCAGGGTATGGCCCAGAGACCCCGTTTTGCTCCACCCCCGCCAGCGCCACAGTACCACCCCCGGCCAGTGTATCGCCCGGCGCCACCAGCTGCCAATGCCGGAGCCAGCCAACCTCGTGCCGCTCCAGCCGCACCGACCGCCCCAGCTGCCCTGGCCAAGAAGGCAGAGATCCTGCGCGACAAGCACGGCAAGCCCGTGGTATGTTTCAACTGCCGTCAGGAGGGGCATTACTCCAATTCTTGCCCCCATCCTAAGCGCGTCCAAGGAGTTGCCGTGAACCCCGCCATCCGCGCCCGAGTCAATCACGTCACCGCTGAAGAAGCTCAGGCCGCACCAGAGATAGTGATGGGTAAGTTCTTGGTACATTCAGCACTTGCAGTGGTTTTATTTGACACTGGAGCTACGCACTCCTTCATATCAACTGATTTTGTGGAAAAGAACAATCTAAACACCGAAGATTTACCCAGAGCCGTACAAATAGTCACCCCGGGAAAACAAACTCTAGCCCTATCATATAGCCCAAAGGTATGGATAGATATCCACGGCACCTTATTCTGGGCCGACCCCATCCTAATAGAATGCCAAGGCCTAGATCTCATTCTAGGAATGGATTGGTTAAATAAATACCAAGGCGTGATAGAATGTGCCCAGAGAAAAGTGACTGTGACCAGCGAAGAAGGGACTGCCGTCACGTTTCAGATGCCAAGACTAAAGATCAGAAGACCAAGACTGCACCAGATTACCCTGGAAGAAATACCAATAGTCTGTGAGTACCCGGACGTGTTTCCAGAGGATTTACCCGGAATGCCACCCAAGAGGGACATCGAGTTTAGGATTGACTTGGTACCTGGAACCACCCCTATATACAAACGACCATACCGAATGGCCGCCAACGAATTAGCTGAGATGAAGCAACAGTTGGAGGATCTTGAGAAGAAAGGCTATATCAGACCAAGCACATCACCGTGGGGTGCCCCCGTCATCTTCGTCGAGAAGAAAGAAGACAAGGCCAAGCGTATGTGTGTAGATTATCGCGCCTTGAATGAGGTAACAATCAAGAATAAGTATTCGTTGCCACGGATCGATGATCTCTTCGACCAGCTCAAAGGAGCTACGGTATTCTCGAAGATCGACCTGCGGTCTGGTTACCATCAGTTGAGGATTCGAGAAGAAGATATACCCAAGACGGCCTTCACTACCCGTTATGGATTATATGAGTGCACGGTTATGTCCTTTGGATTGACCAACGCCCCTGCATTCTTCATGAATATGATGAATAAAGTGTTCATGGAGTATTTGGACAAGTTCATAGTGGTTTTCATCGACGACATCCTCATTTATTCCAAGGACCAGAAGGAGCACGAGACTCACCTCCGGTTAACCTTAGGAAAGTTAAGGGAACACCAACTGTATGCCAAGTACAGAAAATGCAAGTTTTGGACGGCAGAAGTAAAGTTCCTAGGACACATCATCTCTGCGCAAGGAATCGCAGTAGACCCCGCCACCGTAGAAGCAGTTACGGATTGGTTGCCACCCACGAACGTATCTGAGATACGAAGTTTTCTGGGTTTGGCCGGATATTACCGAAGATTCATCGAGAATTTTTCTAAGATAGCCAAGCCAATGACCAAGTTGTTGCAGAAAGGAGAGAAGTTCGAATGGACTCCTGAATGCGAGGAAAGTTTCCGCACCCTCAAGACCCGTTTGGTGTCTGCACCTATACTGACCCTACCGGATATCCGCAAAGACTTCCATGTCTATTGCGACGCGTCTCGCCAAGGATTGGGATGTGTTCTTATGCAAGATGGAAAAGTTATCTCTTATGCCTCCCGTCAGTTGAGACCTCATGAGTTGAATTATCCGACCCATGATTTGGAATTAGCCGCCGTAGTGCACGCCCTCAAGATTTGGAGGCATTATTTGGTTGGAAATCGCTGTGAGATCTTTACGGATCACAAGAGTTTGAAGTATATCTTCACACAGCCTGACCTTAATCTGAGGCAAAGACGATGGTTGGAACTAATCAAGG
The DNA here is from genome assembly GCA_019279435.1 of Zizania palustris. Taxonomy (NCBI): domain Eukaryota; kingdom Viridiplantae; phylum Streptophyta; class Magnoliopsida; order Poales; family Poaceae; genus Zizania; species Zizania palustris. The sequence continues at coordinate 67,825,790 of JAAALK010000289.1, read as the reverse complement.
ACTATGACTTGGGTATCCACTACCACCCCGGAAAAGCAAATGTGGTAGCGGATGCATTAAGTCGCAAGGGATATTGCACAGCCATGATGATTCAAGAACACGCACCCTCGTTATGTAAGGAGATGGAAAAGTTGAACCTTGGACTAACCACAAAAGCATACCTAGCCACCTTGGAGACCCAACCTGTCTTGTTTGAGCAGATCCGTGAAGCTCAGTTAGAGGACCCGGATATAGCTGCCATTAAGAAGAACATGAGACAAGGAAAAGCCCCCGGATTTTCGGAGGACGAGAGTGGCACCATATGGTTTGGAACTCGGATATGTGTGCCGGATAAACCTGAAATAAAGACTCTTATCTTAAGAGAAGCCCATGAGACATTGTACTCCATTCATCCCGGCAGTACCAAGATGTACCAAGATCTGAAGGAACGTTATTGGTGGGTTAGCATGAAAAGAGAGATTGCCCAGTTCGTCGCCGAATGTGACACCTGCAGAAGAGTAAAAGCTGAACATCAGAGACCTGCAGGATTGTTACAGCCACTTAAAGTGCCGGAATGGAAGTGGGAAGAGATCGGAATGGATTTCATCACCGGATTACCAAAGACCCAACTTGGGTATGATTCTATTTGGGTGATCATCGATCGGCTTACGAAAGTAGCTCATTTCATAGCCGTCAAGACGACCTTCAGTGGCCCTAAGCTAGCAGAGCTATATATGGCCCGGATAGTATGTCTTCATGGAGTGCCCAAGAAGATAGTGTCTGACCGAGGAAGTCAGTTTACCTCTCGTTTTTGGAAGAACCTCCAAGAGGAGATGGGCACGAGATTAAATTTCAGTACCGCCTACCATCCTCAGACAGATGGACAAACAGAGAGGGTAAATCAGATACTAGAGGATATGCTTCGAGCATGTGTTTTGGATTTTGGAGCCACGTGGGACAAGAGCTTGCCGTATGCTGAGTTTTCATACAACAATAGTTACCAAGCCAGCCTTCAGATGTCTCCTTTTGAAGCACTATATGGACGTAAGTGCAGAACGCCTCTACTTTGGGACCAAACTGGTGAATCCCAAGTATTCGGAACCGACATTCTTCGTGAAGCTGAAGAGAAGGTACGGATCATCAGAGACCGACTCAAGACAGCCCAATCGCGACAGAAGAGCTACGCAGATAATCGCCGTCGAGACCTAGCCTTTGAAGAAGGAGATCATGTCTACCTTCGGGTTACACCTCTTCGTGGAACTCAACGGTTTAACATGAGAGGAAAGTTGGCCCCTCGATATGTTGGACCATTTCCCATTGTTCGACGCCAAGGCGAAGTTGCATATCAGTTGGCATTACCGCCCTCATTGGCTGGAGTGCATGACGTGTTTCATGTTTCCCAACTCAAGAAGTGTCTCCGCGTCCCTACAGAACAAGTGGACCTTCAGCAGTTGGAAGTCCAAGAGGATCTGACCTATGTGGAAAAGCCGGTCAAGATATTGGAAGTCAAAGAAAGGACCACCAGGAGTAGAGTCATCCGCTTCTGCAAAGTGCAGTGGAGCAATCATCCAGTAGAGGAAGCTACATGGGAAAAAGAAGATGAACTCAAGGCACAACATCCTAAACTATTCGAGGATTGAGCCGAATCTCGAGGACGAGATTCTCTGTAAGGGGGATAGGATTGTAACACCCCAGAAATTAAAAAGAAATAAAATAAAAAGAAAATATTATTTAAATCATTTCTGAATTTATTATTAAAGGAAAAATCCCAAAAGAACCCAAATAAAGCCAAACAGGGAGAAATACTTAAAATCTGGACTTGGAAATTTTATGAGATAACCTAGAGACCAAAATATAATTTTAGGAATTTTTACAAATTTTTATCAACAGTGATTCAACCCTTAATCAAATATTCGAATTTCTGGAATTATTTTAAATCAGAAAAGAATTTAAAATGCTTATTGGGCCCCAACCCCGAAACCTCCCTCCTAAAGCCTTTTAGGCCCAGCCCAACACCGCCCTCTCACTGACAAGCGGGACCCGCCTGTCGGCGCCGCTCCCCTCTCTCCTCCCGCTCGCACCCCGCCTCGGCCCCACCAGTCAGCCTCCGTGCGCCCGCGTTCGCCCACTGACTGCCGTGGCCCACCTGTCGGCCCTTCCTTTTCTGGCTCGGTCGCTGACAGGTGGGGGCCACCTGTCAGGACCTTCGTCTCCGATGGAAGGGGATCGCTCCCCTTCTCTTCTCCGGCGATCTCCTTCCTGTTTCGCCGCCGGCCGCCCGCATTCGCCTGGATCTGCCTCGGATCACTTTCCCCAACCGCCAATGATCCCTTTCCATGTAATCCCGACGCGTTTTGCCGTTTATGGGAGCTCGGCCGAGAGTTAGGAAACCCTCGCTGGAGTTCTTGGAAACCTTCGGTTTCCTTCCGTTTAGGCGCCGCCGGTGACCCCTATAAGTACCCCTCTGCTCACCGCACTCTGCCCACACTGCCTAAGCCCTAGCCTTCGCCCTCCAGAGCGCCGCTGCGGTTTTTGCGAGCCCCTCCTCTGCTCCACCTCTGGCGAGACATCGCCACCACCTCCGGCCTCCTCCGCCTTAGCCACCGCCACCGACGAGACCGCCGGAGCCCGCTCGTCATCGGCCACCCCTCCGTCGGTCGTGAAGACCACCGGATCGCCGTCGCCGTCGAGCACCCGAAGCCTCCCCGCCGTCTACGCTCGCCGTCGGTCACCTCCGGGCCCCCTTCATCGCCACCGGAGGTACCATCATGATCACCACCTCCTCCTCTTTCCGTTTTCGCCATAAGCTAGGATCCTAGGCCCTCGCCGCCGTCGCCACGATCGCACCCGTGCGCCACCGTCGCCGGAGAAGAAGGGTGCGTGACCCCCTTAGCTGCGTGTCATGCCGGACGAGCCCCTGGCCGTCCGATCCAGATCGGAGGGCTAGGATTAAATCCCTTCGGGATCTAATCCAGGCCCTCGGATCCGGTCAAAGCGGTACCACGCGATCGTAGCCGTCGGATTTAACTTAAAAACGTGACTTAATCCTGTGCGTCCACGCGTACCCCTTCGGTATGTTTTAATCTGGGCCGTTGAAACTCATTTAAAACCCCCGCCTCGCATCTGGCCGCTGGATCCAGATCCAACGGCCCAGATCGCTCGGGTCCACGCGCATAGTCACGGGTTCACGGTGAACCTGGTTCACCGTGGACCAGGGACTGTTTTCTGTTTAAATAAAATTCCAGAAAATTGTTTAAACTTCAAAAATTCATATCTTGCTCATTTTAACTCCAAATTTCACCATTCAAATTTTGTTAGAACCAGAATATTATTCTCTACACATTAATGCCATAAAAACAGTATGTTTCTGTTACCAAAAATATTATTAATAAATAAATAAAAAAACCCTTAGGGTTAAAATTAATAATACAGAAAATAAATTGGGAAAAATTCTAAAATATTAAACTTTACTGTTTTGTACAAAACCTTGACATATTAAAAATATTACTTCACATAATAAAACCCACAAATGTGTATGTTTAATATTTGGTGAGTTTTATCTGTTTATTGAATGTATTGTTTATTTTCCGTATCGAGAAGACTACGAGTTCGTCGAGGAGCAGGAGTTCTACCCCGAGGTTCCTCCATCCCCATTTGCTGAGCAAGGCAAGTCATCGACCACCTTTGTGGACACAGTTGATCATTATTGAGCCCATGATTCAATAAATTATCGCTATAACTCATAGGTTAATATTGCATTAGTCAAAGATCAAGCCCTACACTTATATTTATTAGATCCCCATCCTTGTGTGCAAACCCAAGCCATGCTTATTGAGCCTCAACTCCTTGTCACTCTACAAATATTATATTAGCTAGTGCCCAATGTACCGGCACAACTGCTATAGGATATAAAGAATGAGTCGTAGAATAGATGAATTCTGGTATATGAAATACCCCGTTATTCTTGTCTCTGGACTTTGTTGGAGTTAGGTATGTTATAAGTATGGTGGGTTCCGGGTGCAAGCTCGGGTTTTGGTATGTCGCACCCGGGGCACTATAAGGACCGGTCTGCGGGATCTGTTGCAAAGCACTTCCATACCAACCACAAGTCTAATGGGTAAGTCCTAACTGGAAGTGTGGAACACTCCGTCTCACGGCACCATAGTGGAGGGGGCAAGGGGCTAGCCCTCAGGGCGCCTTGTACCGATGATGGCTCAAGAGGGGGTATTGTGGAAACTCGACATGGCGAGACACGGTACGAAACCTATAAGAGGGTGCTGTTGAGTCGGGGAAGACCATATGGAAGGTTTTGGCACGAGTTCCCGTGTGATGGGTCATCTCGTTACACTTCGGTGTAGGTGATGAGTGCGTGCCTTGTGGGTACAGTGGTACATCTCTGATCAGAGTAATTCAATCTTTTCGAAAAGCCGAGCCCACGGTCAAGGGCGGGTTGTGTGACTACTCGCAGTTAGTTTACAAATTGTTTGAATGGATGAGTTATTCATGGCATGTAAGGACTGTTGTGTGAGGAGGTGAAACGTACTCCTCGAGTTAGAAGGTGATGATGCATTCACATGTTTACCTTTCTGTACTAATAAATTGCTCACATTTAAATGCTTTACAAATATGCTGCTTCCGCAAAACTAGCCACTATCTCCCTTGTTATTACCTTGCATTATATTTGCATTCGGTGGCTTGCTGAGTACATCTGTACTCACCCCGTTGACTTACAACATCAGAGCCCGTCTACTACGAGGAGGATGAAGGTCTGGAGTAGCGACCCAGTCAAGGCGAGACTGGAAGGAGGCGTTCATCTAGGACCCTTGAATTTATTAGTTTCTCTTCACTTTCATTCACTTTTGTATTAATGCGGTCTACGAACCGTGAATGATTGCCCGTATTGTACGTGGTCGCTTTATGAACGTCTTGGTTTATTGATTTTCTTTGGAATTTCAATAAAGGTCCTGATTTATTAAATCGGGGCACGACAGAAGAGATCTTCGGACAAGTAGCCGCTCTCGGAGTACTTCGCCACTTCGAGGACATTGGAATTTCTGTTTCACCGAACCCCAGAGTAGCTCCAGCTAGCTTTGGCGACGACCGGCTATTGACCCCTTCATCTGACATCATCGTAGCTTGGGAGGCTTTTCAAGCATCCTAGAAAGCTGATGGTCGGACAACGGTGAAGACATGGATCGATGAAGACCACTGTAAAAAGCAAGCACAGACGCTGCATTCGACTAGCATGCCCCCTCCGGACCTGAAGGTCTAGCTCTCCTTAGGGTTCCATTATGTAAAAAAACTTGTGTTTCTATCTTTCTTTGAATGAAAAAGACTTATTTGGAAATGTTTTTAGGATTTGCCACATTTTTTGGATGATGAACTCGAAGTATTAGAAGTTAACGAAGGGCTCCGTCAACAGTGTGCTACCTTCGAAAACTTAAGGCCTCACATGCGTCCTCGATTTTCAATTCCTCGAGGGAGCCATGGAGAGGTTACCCGAAATTTGTAAAGAAGTATTATCTTATATTAAGGAGAAAAAGGGGGGAAAGAGGTTGTAAATTTAACATCTTCATCTTTGGAGGACGTCGACTGGTCCGAAGAGGAGTGGTCTGGTGAAGATCAAGCGAAGACCAGCCCCGAATGACTTCAGACCTAGGCCAAGCTTCATCAAGAACAAAGGACTTACGGGCTTCGAAGAAAGGGAAGAGGATTAAACGTAAAGTTCTGAAGATTCCAGGCTCAGGAACAAGTCGCCCTCAAAGTCGGGCTAAATCCGAATCTAGTCTTGGGGACTGAAGGGGTCTTCATTTTCTTCTTGGCTTAGACAGTTAAATGCTTCGAAATTGTGCCTTTACCTCCTAGCCCCTCTTTGAGGGTGAGTGCCTTCGATTATAAAGGAAAGACGGTCGCGCACAACGATTGTCATGCCTGCTAAGAGTACAATTTCAATAAAGTTTTTGATTTTGGATGCTCGGAGCCCCTTATTATATTGAATAAGAATTTGGAACTAGTGGTTCGAAATCCGAGTAATGGTCGTTATGGACCTCGTAGGGCTCTTTGAACCTATAGGTCCGAAATCCGTAAATGGTAGCTTAGTACTCTTTTTCGGATGTATTGGAATCCGATTATTTTGGTCGCTTCGGACACTTTTTCAGATGATTTCAAGACAATGGCTCAGAATCCATGTATTTTTGTTGCCTTCGACTCTTTTTACAGATGCTTTCAAGCCAATGGCTCAAAATCCGTTTTTCATGGTCACCTCCGACTCTTTTCTGGATGCTTTCAAGCCGATGGCTCAGAATCCGTGTATTTTGGTCGCCTTCGACTCTTTTTACGGATGCTTTCAAGCCGATGGCTTAGAATCCGTTTTTCATGGTACTAACCCACCTTGACAGATGCTTCGAGCCAGTGGCTCGAAGTCCGTTGATTGGGTTCGAATGAATAATACTTACCTCCGCAATTAGCTCCGTTCCCCTAGTGCATCCATGTAACAGCCCCAGAATTAAAATAAAATAAAAATGGGTGTTGGCGTAAAAGATTACGCTAACAGGTTTCTGTAGAAAAGAAACTAACAAACGAAGTGTTTGTGAAGCAAACTGTTCTAAGCCTCCGAAAGGATAATAACTTAGAATAGTTCGAAAGTGTGTATTGAATAACTTGTATTCGGTCCCCATTACAGGGTGAAATGGGGGGTATTTATAGGCCCAAACATTAAGGAAAAGACCTATTTACCCCTCTATTACAACCGACATTAAGGAAACTATTCGGTTTCCTTAATAGGGCTAAAATGGTAAAAGACTAATCTAATAAGAAAGAAGATAAGTCTTCCATCTTAGCTGGCAGAAAAGATCCTGAAGGACTTTAGTTCGAAGACATACTTCGAACCAATGCCTATCTTCGTGCTTCGAACGGGGTTCCGGGCATCTTCGAAGATGATCTTCGGAGAATCTTCGAACTGGTTGACTGTCTTTATGCTGCTTCGGCAATAACCCCGAAGATGAGATATTTTCCCCCAACAGTAGCCCCTCGAATACGCTTCTCCGTTCGACCTGTAACGTTAGGAGAGCAGTATACGGAAAGAAAAGATAACCAATCATAGGGGTTATTAGTTTTTATTTTATCTCCGAGATGCATGAAGATATGAACTTCGAATTAGTCTTAAGATAGTTATTTTTCGAACTATCTTAGAACTGACTTAGGAAGTTCGAAAGTATTTTTAGACTTAGAAGAAATAGCCGTTAGTTTCTGTTTCCAACGGAAACTGTAGCAGCCGTTAATTTCGTAGAAGAAGTAACGGCAGGAATGCGAAACGACATGGATTAACGGTAAGAAAATGAAATCTATGCTATAAATAGAGGGCTTAGAAGTTACCCGGTTACCTTTTCACCGCATTCTAGCAATCAAAAACTTTTGAGCCCTTTGAGTTCTTGAGCCCTAACCTCCATTTCCTCAGAGCAATCCAGCGATCGTGATGGTGAAGACCAAGGGATCTGCGCCTCCTTCGGCCTTGGCTCGGCAATAGGCGGCCGCAGCGGCAGCGGCGGCAGCGTTGGCGGCGGCACCTCCGATGCAGGTGGCGACATCCATGGCGGCAGGGAGGAGAAATCCCCAAATCGCCGATGACCAAGGTCTGTGCCCGCCATCGACCAAGTATTTAGATCAGTCTTTCGAGTTGGGGCCTTCTACCTGCAAGAGAGAGTCTTTGGCAATCACAGCAGGGGGAAACATTAGTAATGGAGTCATGATCCGGAAGCCGGGTAAAGAATCGATTCCATCACCAAGACCCGGAGAGGTAGTAGTATTCGAAGCCTTCTTCGAAGCTGGCTTGGGTCTCCCTGCAGTGGACTTCCTGGCGGAGGTACTTGATCTATTCCACGTAACCCTCCCCCAGCTATCTCCGAATGCTGTAGCTAGATTAGCTATCTTTGAATGGGCGCTGAGAGCCGAAGGTTGTGAGGGGAGGGCAGAAATCTTCGCTGCACTTCATAGAGCAACTTGCCAGCCGAAGACCTTCGTAGGCTCCGGAGGTGAAAAAGTGGTTGTATCCTTCAGCTCTATCAACTTTAGGCTTCGGGACGAATATGCTCTTCAGTTTCCTGCCAAGGCCATCAATGCTAGATGGTACACTGATTGGGTCCTGAGGTGGTTCTATGCCGAAGTTGGAGCGAGCAGTCCTCTGGCTGGGCCCCTCAAAGAAATTCAATTCCGGAAAGAAGCCTTAGTGCAGCCTGACGAAGGCCAGCTCGAAGCTCGCCTTAACCTGCTTCAGAAAATTAGCCAAAGGTTAAGCATGCGGGACTTAGCCGAAGAATTCCTCGGACTGCAAATCCCTCCGCTGATGGCCAACTGGCCTATCATCTTCGAGGATGACTCGGAAGGCGGTCTTCGCAAGATCAATTTTACTTCGAGCCCTGCAGGTAACTTCGAAACCAACATGCATTGTACATATTTACTTCGAAGAAAGACTAACTTGAATTATTTTTAGCTTCTTCAGCCCCTATTACTTCAGAGCAAATTGTAAGGGCTTCGGAGAAGATTCTGGGTGCCCCAACTCCGACGGAAAAAGAATGGCGAATTAAATTGGTCGGGAGTTGGGAACGGTTTAACAGAGTATGGGGAATGTTGGAGTTAACTCCGCCCCCTCTGATGGACTGGGTGCCTCTGGAGAAAGGACCCAAGAAAAGAATGGCTGAAGCCGGAGCTTCTAGCTCCGCAAGGACTCCGGTGAAGAAGGTGGCTCGGAAGCCAAAAAATCTCGCACCTTCGAATCATGCGCCTTCGAGCTCAAGAACCTCAATCTCTGGTTCTAAAGAAGATGAAGGTACATTATTAGTGAGATTGATTGATGAAGATGCAGCTCAACGAAATATTTACATTGAAGATACTGCAGGTATACCGGAGCCCCAAGCTAACATTGAAGAAGTAAGAGCTCCGGATACTCAAGAGGAGCAAATCGAAGCCCCTATGGGTGAAGATGAAGTCGAAGTTCCTGCAACTTCAGTTGTGGAGGAAAGGACTTGTCGCGCCCCGATTTAATAAATCAGGACTTTATTGAAATTCCATAGAAAATCAATAACACAAGACGTTCATCATGCGACCACGTACAATACGGGCAATCATTCACGGTTCGTAGACCGCATTAATACAAAAGTGAATAAAGATGAAGAGAAACTAATAAAACAAGGGTCCTAGATGAACGCCTCCTTCCAGTCTCGCCTTGACTGGGTCGCTACTCCAGACCTTCATCCTCCTCGTAGTAGACTGGCTCTGATGTTGTAAGTCAACGGGGTGAGTACAGATGTACTCAGCAAGCCACCGAATGCAAATATAATGCAAGGTAATAACAAGGGAGATAGTGGCTAATTTAGCGGAAGCAGCATATTTGTAAAGCTTTAAATGAGAGCAGTTTATTAGTACGGAAAAGTAAACATGTGCATGTGTATCATCATCTTCTAACTCGAGGGGTACAGTCAGCCCCACCTCGCTCAACAGTCCTTACGTGCCATGAATAACTTGAACATGCAAACAGTTGTAAACTAACTGCGAGTAGTCACACAACCCGCCCTTGACCGTGGGCTCGGCTTTTCGAAAAGTTTAAATTACTCTGATCAGAGATGTACCACTGTACCCACAAGGCACGCACTCATCACCTACACCGAAGTGTAACGAGATGACCCATCACACGGGAACTCGTGCCAAAACCTTCCATATAGTCCTCCCCGACTCAATAGCACCCTCTTATGGGTTTCATATGGTGTCCCGACGCATCGGAGCCCCACCATACCCCCCCTTGAGCCTCGTCGGTACAAGTCGCCCGCAGGCTAGCCCCTTGCCCCCTCCTCTATGGTGCATCAAGCCGGAGTATTCCATACTTCCAGTTAGGACTTACCCATTAGACTTGTGGTTGGTACGGAAGTGCTTTGCAACAGATCCCGCAGACTGGTCCTTATAGTGCCCCGGGTGCGACAAACCAGTGCCCGAGCTTGCACCCGGAACCCACCATACTTATAACCTAGCCAACTCCAACAGAGTCCAGAGACGAGAATAACAGGGAAATTCATATACAGAATCCAGCTATCTACGACTCGTTCTTTTTAACCTATAGCAGTTGTGCCGGTACATTGGGCACTAGCTAATAATTTTATAGTAGAGTGACAAGGAGTTAAGGCTCAATAAGCATGGCTTGGGTTTGCACACAAGGACGGGGATCTAATAAATATAAGTGTAAGGCTTGAGTATTTGACTAATGCAATATTAACCTATGAGTTATAGCGATAATTTATTAAAACATGGGCTCAATTATGATCAACTGTTTCCACAGAGGTGGTCGATGACTTGCCTTGCTCAGCAAATGGGGATGGAGGAACCTCGGGGTAGAACTCCTGCTCCTCGACGAACTCGTAGTCTTCTCGATACGGAAAAATAAACAACACATTCAATAAAACAGATAAAATTCACCAAACAAAAGAACTTACATAGTTTGTGGGTGTTTTTATGTGAAGTAATATTTTAATATTCTGAGTTTTGTATAAAACAGTAAAGCTTAACACTTTAGGATTTTTTTCCAATTTATTTTCTGTATTATTAATTTTAACCCTAAGGGATTTTCATTCATTTATTTATTAATAATATTTTGGGTAACAGAAACATACTGTTTTTATTGCATTAATGTGTAGAGAATATTATTCTGGTTCTAGCAAAATTTGAATGGTGAAATTTGGAGTTAAATTGAGCAAGATATGAATTTTCAAAGTTTAAATCAATTTTCTGGATTTTATTTAAACTAAAAACAGTCTCTGGTCCACGGTGAACCAGGTTCACCGTGAACCCGTGACTATGCGCGTGGACCGGCGGGGAGTAAGTGGGATCCAACGGCCCAGAGCGCCTGATACCCCTTCGGCTTGGATCAACGGCCGGGATTAAATCCCTCAGGGGCTTTAATCTCCATCGCCCGATCACAATCGAACGGCCGGAGATCAATCCGACACGGCACGCGGCGTCGGGGGCATTTTACCCTTCTTCCCCAACTCCGGCGGTACTGCGGCGAGCCATTCCGGCGACGGTGAGGGCCTAGCGCCTAGGCTACCGGCTAAAATGGAACGCGGGGAGGGTGGTGATCACGACGATACCTCGGGTGGCGACGAAGGAGGCCTGGAGGTGACCGGCGGCGAGTGTAGACGGCGGGGAGGCTTCGGGAGCTCGACGGCGACGGCGTTCCGGTGGTCTTCACGACCGACGGAGGGGTGGCCGATGGCGAGCGGGCTCTGGCGGTCTCGTTGGTGGCGGTGGCTAGGGCGGAGGAGGCCGGAGGCGATGGCGAGGTCTCGCCGGAGGTGGAGCAGAGGGAGAAACCGAAAAATGGAGCAGGGACGCTCGAGAGTGCTTCGGCTTGGGCTTAGGAGGTGTGGGGGTGAGGGCGGCGTCCACAGGGGTTTAAATAGGGGTCGCCGGTGGTCGGAACGGAAGGGAATCGAGGAAGCCGAGAGGGCTCCGGCGATCTCTTTCCAAGAGCTCCGGGTGGCTTTCCTAAAGCGTAAAAACGCGTGGGCATCGGATGGAAAGGGGCGGTGGCGGCCAGGGAAAGGGATCCGGGACGATCCAGGCGATCGCGGGCTGCCGGCGGCGAGAAGCAGAAGGTGATCGCCGGGGAAAAGGAAGGGGGCGATCCCCTTCCATCGGAGACGAAGCACCTGACAGGTGGGCTCCACCTGTCAGTGAGCGATCCAAAAAGGAAGGGGGCCGACAGACGGGTCCGGGCGGTCAGTGGCGCGGCGGGGCTGGCAGGTGGGTCCAGGCGGGGCGCGGGCGGGAGGAGAGAGGGGAGGGCGGCGCCGACAGGCGGGCCCCTCCTGTCAGTGGGTGGGTGGCAACGGGCTGGGCCAAAAAGGCCGTCGGGGGAGGTTTCGGGGTTGAGGCCCGTTAAGGATTTAAAATTGATTTTCGATTTAAAATAATTCCAGAAAATCAAGTATTTGATTAAGGGTTGGATCACTGTTGATAAAAATTTGTAAAAATTCCTAAAATTATATCTTGGCTTTTAGTTCATCTCATAAAATTTTCAAGTCCAGATTTTGTTTATTTCTCCCTGTTTGGCTTTATTTGGGTTCTTTTGGTGATTTTTCTTTTAATAACAAATTCAGAAATGATTTAAATAATAGTTTCTTTTTATTTTATTCCTTTTTAATTTCTGGGGTGTTACAATCCTATCCCCCTTACAGAGAATCTCGTCCTCGAGATTCGGATCAATCCTCGAATAGCTCAGGATGCTGTGCCTTGAGTTCATCTTCTTTTTCCCATGTAGCTTCCTCTACCGGATGATTGCTCCACTGCACTTTGCAGAAGCGGATTACTCGACTCCTGGTGGTCCTTTCTTTGACTTCCAGTATCTTGACCGGCTTTTCCACATAAGTCAGATCCTCTTGGACATCCAACTGCTGAAGATCCACTTGCTCCGTGGGGACGCGGAGACACTTCTTGAGTTGAGAAACATGAAACACGTCATGTACTCCAGCCAACGAGGGTGGTAGTTCCAACTGATAAGCCACTTCGCCTTGGCGTCGGACAACGGGAAATGGTCCAACGTATCGAGGGGCCAACTTTCCTCTCATGTTAAACCGTTGAGTCCCACGAAGAGGTGTAACCCGAAGGTAGACATGATCTCCTTCCTCAAAGGCTAGGTCTCGACGGCGATTGTCGGCGTAGCTCTTCTGTCGCGATTGGGCTGTCTTGAGTCGGTCTCTGATGATCCGTACCTTCTCTTCAGCTTCACGAAGAATGTCTGTCCCAAATACTTGGGATTCACCTGTTTGGTCCCAAAGTAGTGGCGTTCTGCACTTACGTCCATATAGGGCCTCAAAAGGAGACATCTGAAGACTGGCTTGATAGCTATTGTTGTATGAAAATTCTGCATATGGCAAGCTCTTGTCCCAAGTGGCTCCAAAATCCAAAACACATGCTCGAAGCATATCCTCTAGTATCTGATTTACCCTTTCTGTTTGTCCATCTGTCTGAGGATGGTAGGCGGTACTGAAATTTAATCTCGTGCCCATCTCCTCTTGGAGGTTCTTCCAAAACCGAGAGGTAAACTGACTTCCTCGGTCAGATACTATCTTCTTGGGCACTCCATGAAGACATACTATCCGGGCCATATATAGCTCTGCTAGCTTAGGGCCACTAAAGGTCGTCTTGACGGCTATGAAATGAGCTACTTTTGTAAGCCGATCAATGATCACCCATATCGAATCATACCCCAGCTGGGTCTTTGGTAATCCGGTGATAAAATCCATACCGATCTCTTCCCACTTCCATTCCGGCACTTTAAGTGGCTGCAACAATCCTGCAGGTCTCTGATGTTCAGCTTTTACTCTTCTGCAGGTGTCACATTCGGCGACGAACTGGGCGATCTCTCTTTTCATGCTAACCCACCAATATCGTTCCTTCAGATCTTGGTACATCTTGGTACTGCCGGGATGAATGGAGTACAACGTCTCATGGGCTTCTCTTAGGATAAGAGTTTTTATTTCAGGTTTATCTGGCACACATATCCGAGTTCCAAACCATAAGGTGCCGTTCTCGTCTTCTGAAAATCCGGGGGCTTTTCCTTGTCTCATGTTCTTCTTAATGGCAGCTATATCCGGGTCCTCTAACTGAGCTTCACGGATCTGCTCAAACAAAACAGGTTGGGTCTCTAAGGTGGCTAGGTATGCCCCAGTGGTTAATCCAAGATTTAATTTTTCCATCTCCCTACATAACAAGGGTGCGTGTTCTTGAATCATCATGGCTGTGCAATATCCCTTGCGACTCAATGCATCAGCTACCACATTAGCTTTTCCGGGGTGGTAGTGAATACCTAAGTCATAGTCCTTTATCAATTCCAACCATCGTCTTTGCCTCAGATTAAGGTCAGGCTGTGTGAAGATATACTTCAGGCTCTTGTGATCCGTAAAGATTTCACAGCGATTTCCAACCAAATAGTGCCTCCAAATCTTGAGGGCGTGCACTACGGCGGCTAATTCCAAATCATGGGTCGGATAATTCAACTCATGGGGTCTCAACTGTCTGGAGGCATAAGAGATAACTTTTCCATCTTGCATAAGAACACATCCCAATCCTTGGCGAGATGCGTCGCAATAGACATGGAAGTCTTTGCGGATATCCGGTAGGGTCAGTATAGGTGCAGACACCAAACGAGTCTTGAGGGTGCGGAAACTTTCCTCGCATTCAGGAGTCCATTCGAACTTTTCTCCTTTCTGCAACAATCTGGTCATTGGCTTGGCTATCTTAGAAAAATTCTCAATGAACCTTCGATAATATCCGGCCAAACCCAGAAAACTTCGTATCTCGGATACGTTCGTGGGTGGCAACCAATCCGTAACTGCTTCTACGGTGGCAGGGTCTACTGCGATTCCTTGAGCAGAGATGATGTGTCCAAGGAACTTTACTTCTGCCGTCCAAAACTTGCATTTGCTGTACTTGGCATATAATTGGTGTTCCCTTAGCTTTCCTAGGGTTAACCGGAGGTGGGTCTCGTGCTCCTTCTGGTCCTTGGAATAGATGAGGATGTCGTCTATAAAGACCACGATGAACTTGTCCAAATATTCCATGAATACTTTATTCATCATATTCATGAAGAATGCAGGGGCGTTGGTCAATCCAAATGACATAACTGTGCACTCATATAATCCATAACGGGTAGTGAAGGCCGTCTTGGGTATATCTTCTTCTCGGATCCTTAACTGATGGTAACCAGACCTCAGGTCGATCTTCGAGAATACTGTAGCTCCTTTTAGCTGGTCGAAGAGATCATCGATCCGAGGCAACGGGTACTTATTCTTGATTGTTACCTCATTCAAGGCGCGGTAATCCACACACATACGCTTGGCCTTGTCTTCTTTCTTCTCGACAAAGATGACGGGGGCACCCCATGGTGACGTGCTAGGCCTGATGTAGCCTTTCCTCTCAAGATCCTCCAACTGTTGCTTCATCTCAGCTAATTCATTGGCGGCCATCCGGTATGGTCGCTTATAGATAGGGGTGGTTCCAGGCACCAAGTCAATCCTGAACTCGATGTCTCTCCTGGGTGGCATTCCCGGTAAGTCCTCTGGAAACACGTCCGGGTACTCACAGACTACTGGTATTTCCTCCAAGGTAATCTGATGTAGTCTTGTCCTTCCGGCCTTCATGCTGGGCATCTGGAACGTGACTATAATCCCTTCTTCATTAGTCACCGTTACTTTTCTCTGGGCACATTCTATCACACCTTGATGTTTGTTTAGCCAATCCATCCCTAGAATGAGGTCCAAACCTTGACATTCTATTAGGATGGGGTCGGCCCAAAATATCGTGCCTTGGATATCTACCCATACCCTTGGACTAAAGGAACAAGCGAGGGTTTGCTTTCCTGGGGTTGCTATTAGTACTGGCCTGGGTAGTTCACTTATGTCCAGTGCATTATTTTCCACAAAAGCAGTTGATATAAAGGAGTGGGTAGCTCCGGTGTCAAATAATACCACTGCATGCGATGAATGAACCATAAACTTACCCATGACAATCTCTGGTGCAGCCTGGGCTTCCTTCGGCGGAGACGTGGTTCACTTTGGCGCGGACGGCGGGGTTGGAGGTGACTCCTTGAGCTCTCTTGGGATGGGGGCACTGGTGGGAGTAGTGTCCCTCTTGACGGCAGTTGAAGCACACCACAGGCTTGCCATGCCTGTCTCTCAAGACCTCCGGCTTCTTGGCCGGGGCGGCTGGAGCGGTAGGTGCGGCTGGAGCGGCGCGAGGTTGGCCGGCTCCGGCGTTGGCAGCTGGTGGCGCGGGGCGATACACTGGCCGGGGGTGGTACTGTGGCGCTGGTGGAGGTGGAGCAAAACGGGGTCTTTGGGCCATACCCTGATTCTGCCTGAAGGCAATCATGCGCTTCTTCTTCAAGTCGACCTTATTTTGTTGGGTCTCTTGCATGATAGCCTTGTTCACCAACTTCTGGAAGTTGGCGAAGTCTCCTGAGATGAGTTGTAGAGACAACTCGTCCTTCAGTCCCCTAAGGAACTTGGCCTGTCTGGCCGCATCCGTACGGACCTCCTCTGGTGCGTACCGGGCCAGACGGTTAAATTCATGCAGATACTCGGTGACAGATCTGCTCCCTTGCTGCAGATCTCTGAATTCCTGTTGCTTCTGAGCAACGATGCCGTCAGGGATGTGGGCGGCACGAAAAGCGGCCGAGAACTCCGCCCAAGTGGGGGCGTGGCCCTCGGGCAGGGTCTCACGATGGTTGTCCCACCACTCTGCGGCGGGACCATGCAGCTGGTGGGTGGCGAAGGCCACCCTCTCCTGCTCAGTGCAGGTCAGGAGATCGAGTTTCTTTTCGATCGCCCGCAACCAATCCCCAGCCTCCATGGGGTTGGTGGTGCTTGAGAAAGTCGGTGGGCGGACTCGGAGGAACTCCGAGAGCTGAGTTGTGGGAGCGGGAGCTGGTGTGGCGGGTCGGGGCAGCTCGGGCTGTTGGTGGAGGCGGAAGAAGTGAGCCTGCTGCTCTTGCATTTGCTGCTGCTGCTGCTGCATCTGGTGCAGGAGGGCTGAGACCAACTGGTTTTGAGTGGCCATCATTTCAGCCACGGTGGGGTGGTTGGCGACCGGGGCCTGCCTCTGCCCGGTGGCTCCCCATTGTGGCAAGTTGCCACTCTCCCCTCCGTTCTGAGGAGCGTCTGATCCCTGGGTGTTGGTCATCCTGGAATTTCCAATGTACACATATTTATTTTGGGTGAACTTCTTTATATTTATTTCAAAAGAATACCGTTCTTGCGGTTACACTTATTTATTTCCTCATTCATGCCTTATATTTTGACATGAATGTTGAATACAAGCAATCAAAATAAAAAGAAAAACAATCAATCGTAATACTACGTCTAAGGCAGCTCGGGGGACGGCTCGATCTCGGGCTCGTGGGAGACGGGCGGGGTCGAGGAACTGGACGGTCCGGCGGGTGGTGCACTGCGGGAGATCCTCTTGGGCCTCACTGTGGGAGTCTGAATGGGTTTCTTCCGGCGAGGCGGAAGAGGTGCGATCTCCTCTATGTCCTTCTTCAGCTCCTCGATCTGGTAGCGGAGGTGCGGGTTGGTGGCGACACGCTGTCGAAGAAGCTCATTCTGACGCCGCAACTCCTCTGCCTCGGCAGCCAAGCGGTGTCCCTGCTGGATGCGGCGACGAAGCTCTCCGTTCTCGCGGTTCAGGTCCTCGGAGGAATGGCGGTAGAAACTGATAGTGTCGCGCTGTCCATTGGCGTCCTGCAGCGCCTCGTAGTGGAGATCATCCATGGCCTCCAACAAGCGCATGGTATGACCAATCGCCGAATGACGCTGGGAGAGGGTGCTGACGAAGACACTGTGTGGGCTCCCTGGGGTGCGAAGAGGTACGAAGCGGAAGTCCGTGTCGTAGAGCTCGCTGTCGTAGATCATCCGGAGCTCCGTAAGCGCCTGGAGAGCGGTGCGCTGACTGGCTACCAGGAAGGTAGGTCCTCCTCCGCGGTAGGTGTGAGCTGTCTGAGGGGAGGGCTGGACGACGACGGTGACCTCGCAGAAGCTCTCTTCCTCGTCGGGGAAGACTCCATGGTACATCGGCTCATGCTCGAATCCGAGGAAACTGACGAGCATGCGTAGCTCGCGGATGAATCCGGCCTCGTCACGAAGGTTCCCATTTACGGTACGGATCGGCATCTACAAAAGAGAGAAAATTTTGTGAAAATCTTTAGAAGATGAGAGGATAAGTAATCTTTTGTAAAATATAGTGAATATATATAAGTCCTAAGGTCAGGTCTGTTTGGCTTCCTACAGTCAAGTCGGCTCTGATACCATCTTGTCGCGCCCCGATTTAATAAATCAGGACTTTATTGAAATTCCATAGAAAATCAATAACACAAGACGTTCATCATGCGACCACGTACAATACGGGCAATCATTCACGGTTCGTAGACCGCATTAATACAAAAGTGAATAAAGATGAAGAGAAACTAATAAAACAAGGGTCCTAGATGAACGCCTCCTTCCAGTCTCGCCTTGACTGGGTCGCTACTCCAGACCTTCATCCTCCTCGTAGTAGACTGGCTCTGATGTTGTAAGTCAACGGGGTGAGTACAGATGTACTCAGCAAGCCACCGAATGCAAATATAATGCAAGGTAATAACAAGGGAGATAGTGGCTAATTTAGCGGAAGCAGCATATTTGTAAAGCTTTAAATGAGAGCAGTTTATTAGTACGGAAAAGTAAACATGTGCATGTGTATCATCATCTTCTAACTCGAGGGGTACAGTCAGCCCCACCTCGCTCAACAGTCCTTACGTGCCATGAATAACTTGAACATGCAAACAGTTGTAAACTAACTGCGAGTAGTCACACAACCCGCCCTTGACCGTGGGCTCGGCTTTTCGAAAAGTTTAAATTACTCTGATCAGAGATGTACCACTGTACCCACAAGGCACGCACTCATCACCTACACCGAAGTGTAACGAGATGACCCATCACACGGGAACTCGTGCCAAAACCTTCCATATAGTCCTCCCCGACTCAATAGCACCCTCTTATGGGTTTCATATGGTGTCCCGACGCATCGGAGCCCCACCATACCCCCCCTTGAGCCTCGTCGGTACAAGTCGCCCGCAGGCTAGCCCCTTGCCCCCTCCTCTATGGTGCATCAAGCCGGAGTATTCCATACTTCCAGTTAGGACTTACCCATTAGACTTGTGGTTGGTACGGAAGTGCTTTGCAACAGATCCCGCAGACCGGTCCTTATAGTGCCCCGGGTGCGACAAACCAGTGCCCGAGCTTGCACCCGGAACCCACCATACTTATAACCTAGCCAACTCCAACAGAGTCCAGAGACGAGAATAACAGGGAAATTCATATACAGAATCCAGCTATCTACGACTCGTTCTTTTTAACCTATAGCAGTTGTGCCGGTACATTGGGCACTAGCTAATATTTTATAGTAGAGTGACAAGGAGTTAAGGCTCAATAAGCATGGCTTGGGTTTGCACACAAGGACGGGGATCTAATAAATATAAGTGTAAGGCTTGAGTATTTGACTAATGCAATATTAACCTATGAGTTATAGCGATAATTTATTAAAACATGGGCTCAATTATGATCAACTGTTTCCACAGAGGTGGTCGATGACTTGCCTTGCTCAGCAAATGGGGATGGAGGAACCTCGGGGTAGAACTCCTGCTCCTCGACGAACTCGTAGTCTTCTCGATACGGAAAAATAAACAACACATTCAATAAAACAGATAAAATTCACCAAACAAAAGAACTTACATAGTTTGTGGGTGTTTTTATGTGAAGTAATATTTTAATATTCTGAGTTTTGTATAAAACAGTAAAGCTTAACACTTTAGGATTTTTTTCCAATTTATTTTCTGTATTATTAATTTTAACCCTAAGGGATTTTCATTCATTTATTTATTAATAATATTTTGGGTAACAGAAACATACTGTTTTTATTGCATTAATGTGTAGAGAATATTATTCTGGTTCTAGCAAAATTTGAATGGTGAAATTTGGAGTTAAATTGAGCAAGATATGAATTTTCAAAGTTTAAATCAATTTTCTGGATTTTATTTAAACTAAAAACAGTCTCTGGTCCACGGTGAACCAGGTTCACCGTGAACCCGTGACTATGCGCGTGGACCGGCGGGGAGTAAGTGGGATCCAACGGCCCAGAGCGCCTGATACCCCTTCGGCTTGGATCAACGGCCGGGATTAAATCCCTCAGGGGCTTTAATCTCCATCGCCCGATCACAATCGAACGGCCGGAGATCAATCCGACACGGCACGCGGCGTCGGGGGCATTTTACCCTTCTTCCCCAACTCCGGCGGTACTGCGGCGAGCCATTCCGGCGACGGTGAGGGCCTAGCGCCTAGGTTACCGGCTAAAATGGAACGCGGGGAGGGTGGTGATCACGACGATACCTCGGGTGGCGACGAAGGAGGCCTGGAGGTGACCGGCGGCGAGTGTAGACGGCGGGGAGGCTTCGGGAGCTCGACGGCGACGGCGTTCCGGTGGTCTTCACGACCGACGGAGGGGTGGCCGATGGCGAGCGGGCTCCGGCGGTCTCGTTGGTGGCGGTGGCTAGGGCGGAGGAGGCCGGAGGCGATGGCGAGGTCTCGCCGGAGGTGGAGCAGAGGGAGAAACCGAAAAATGGAGCAGGGCGCTCGAGAGTGCTTCGGCTTGGGCTTAGGAGGTGTGGGGGTGAGGGCGGCGTCCACAGGGGTTTAAATAGGGGTCGCCGGTGGTCGGAACGGAAGGGAATCGAGGAAGCCGAGAGGGCTCCGGCGATCTCTTTCCAAGAGCTCCGGGTGGCTTTCCTAAAGCGTAAAAACGCGTGGGCATCGGATGGAAAGGGGCGGTGGCGGCCAGGGAAAGGGATCCGGGACGATCCAGGCGATCGCGGGCTGCCGGCGGCGAGAAGCAGAAGGTGATCGCCGGGGAAAAGGAAGGGGGCGATCCCCTTCCATCGGAGACGAAGCACCTGACAGGTGGGCTCCACCTGTCAGTGAGCGATCCAAAAAGGAAGGGGGCCGACAGACGGGTCCGGGCGGTCAGTGGCGCGGCGGGGCTGGCAGGTGGGTCCAGGCGGGGCGCGGGCGGGAGGAGAGAGGGGAGGGCGGCGCCGACAGGGGGGCCCCTCCTGTCAGTGGGTGGGTGGCAACGGGCTGGGCCAAAAAGGCCGTCGGGGGAGGTTTCGGGGTTGAGGCCCGTTAAGGATTTAAAATTGATTTTCGATTTAAAATAATTCCAGAAAATCAAGTATTTGATTAAGGGTTGGATCACTGTTGATAAAAATTTGTAAAAATTCCTAAAATTATATCTTGGCTTTTAGTTCATCTCATAAAATTTTCAAGTCCAGATTTTGTTTATTTCTCCCTGTTTGGCTTTATTTGGGTTCTTTTGGTGATTTTTCTTTTAATAACAAATTCAGAAATGATTTAAATAATAGTTTCTTTTTATTTTATTCCTTTTTAATTTCTGGGGTGTTACAGGACTGCTCACGGAGATGCTCCGACAATGGAAAATTTAACTGTGGATTCAGATGATGACTTCACCTTCGATCCTCCGAGCAGTCCAGTGCTCGATCTCCCGGAGAATGTCGAAGGTAAATTTCGCATAATTCTTTATCATTTTCTTCAAAATTTTACAATGTATAATATTTTTGTTTTCGCAGAGCCTCCTTCGGAAGAAGTACATCACGAAGACACAACTCAAAGGCCTTCGACGACTTCGGAACCGCACCCGGAGGTCACTCAACAAGGGCCTGGAAGTGGTAAAAGACACATAGAGCCTCTCCCTACTCAAGGATCGACTTCGTCTGAGTCAACAGATGAAAGTGAATCAACTGAGGGGGGGCCATCTACTGAAGTTCCAAGGGCCTCAGAAGAACTCTCCGGACCTTCGCTAAGCAGAGCTGATCAGAAGGCTTCAGTAATGCTTCCTCTCTTAACACCTTTTTTGGAGGAGAGAACCAGACTTCGGACTTTGGTTAAACCTTTGGGTCAAGCCAGTCGCAAAGTCGGGGAAACAGAACTGGTAGCCCTCTTAAGCAGGGCGAAAAGTTCGGAGCTTAACATTGCTATAGAAAGAGCAGCCTACCAGGTACAAAGCATCTTCGAACCAAATAGCAAATTATATATGAATAATTTCTTATTTCAGTTTTTCTGTTTTCTTAGCAAGCAGTCTTGGCCCGCGCTGCAGCTTTATCGGGCGAAAATGAAATTGCTCAACTTTGGGAAGAAAACGAAGCTCTTCAAAGAAATTTAAACTTCTCCGAAGGTCGAGTAATTCAGATGGATAATGTAATATTAGCAGAGCGAAGGGCTAGGCAAAGCTTGGAGGCTGCGAAGAAAGAGCTCGAAGCAGAAAGAATTGTGCTTCGAGCAGAGGTTGAAAAACTGCGAAAGGAGGATGCTGCTAAGGGATCCGAACTTGTGAGGCTCCAAGAAGAGGCTGGCCAACTCCTGACTCAAAAGAATACTTTGACTACAGAGAATGCTAGAATTTCTGGAGTTCTAGCAGAAACGACTTCGGCAAAGGATGCACTTATTGAAGAAAAGCTTAAGTCTGAGAAGGTGGCTTCGGATGTCATCGAGCAAATGCTAGGTGTCTTGGAGTACTTCGGTACTACCGGATCACTACCTTCGGATGACAATGTGACTCTGCTGCGCCGGTTAAAGAGGATCCAAGGAGCAGCGAAGCAAATGAAGACTGCAGGCATTCGTTATGGAGAACTCTCCGGACAAGTGTTTGCCCTCGGATTACTTCGTTACTATGAGGATTTGGGCCGAATAATTACTCCGAGCGCAGAGGGCTCCATCACCTTCAATGACGAGAGACTTTTGAATCCTTCCGAAGGCGTGACTGCCGCCTGGCGAGCCTTTCAAACTTCATGGAGAGCCGAAGGTCGTTCTGCGATCAAGGCTTGGATTGATGAAGGCCAACGCTAGAAGCAAGTTCGGAGCCAAGCTTCGAGCAGTCAGCCTCCTCCGAACCCGCAGGTTTAGGAATTATTTAGGATTTTTTGATTATGTAAAACTCATGCTTGTAAACATTTATCAATGAAAGTCTTGTTTGTCATATTTTTAGGCTTTGCCTCTTATGGAAGATATCGAAGTGTTAGAGCTTAACAACGAACTTCGCTCATTGTGGAACACCTTTGAACTTCTAAAGAGTTATAAGCGTCCTCGATTTCTTATTCCTCGAGATGACTCCGGCGTAATTGCGCCCGAAGTAATCAAAGACGTATTGTCTTATATTAAAGAGGAAAATAAAGAGGATGACGCAAACACCTCGTCTTCTGAAGACACTAACTGGTCTGAAGACGAAGGTGAAGCCCAAAATAAAAGATCTGAAGATCTTAGAAGTTGGGAAAGAAGCCCCGAGCGGCTTCGAACTTGGGCCGAGCTTCAACAAGAGCAGAAGGATTTTAGAGCTTCGAGGGGGAGGAAGAGAGTTAAACGTAAAGTTCTTAGAACTTCCGATGTTGGAACTAGTCGTTCCACCCCTAGCTCTCGAGACCGAAGAGGTCTCCGATTCCTTTTTGGTATAGATACCAATTTTTCATAGTGTAATCTGTAAACACATTTATTTCAATAATGAATGCCGATTTAAAATTGTCTCCATATTTACTAGCCCCTCTTTGGGTATAAGCAACTTCGAAATGTATTCAAAGATGGTTATGCGCAAAGAAAAAACTTCGGAGTACAATTTTTTGGGGGTTCGGAGCCCCTCTGTCATTTAAAGATCTTTTGAAATCTTATAAAATGTCTTCGACTTTTTGCAGTCAGAAGAATGATAACTTAGTACCTTTGTTTTACGAAAGAAATCAATTGAGATAACTTTCAGGACACTTTAGTGTCTTAAAAAATTTGTCACTTTGGACTTATGTTAACAGACATTCGAAGCTCATGGCTTAAATGTTGTTTTGCTTTAGCCACCTTCGGCTTGTCTTTGCGATCTCTGACGAACCAATGGCTCGGAGTTTGCAATGGTCTCTTTGGACTCTTTTTACGGATGTCTACCAGCCAATGGCTTGGACTCCGTATAATTTAGCCACCTTCGGCTGTTTTTGCAGAAGTCTACCAGCCAATGGCTTGGACTTCGCAGAATTTGGCCACCTTTGGCTCTTTTTTACGGAAGTCTGCAAGCTGCAGCTTGGACTCCGTAGATTTTGGCCACCTTCGGCTCTTTTTACGGAAGTCTACCAGCCAATGGCTTGGACTCCGTAGAATGTGGTTTTGGGCTCTTTTACGGATGCCTACAAGTTGTGGCCTGGGCTCCGGATTATGTCAGCCACCACGTCGGAGGCTTCGAACTTTATGGGTTCGAAGTCCGAAAATACAACCCAGCTTAATGACACTTCCCTCTCGGTCGACCCCGCGGTTCCAGTGCGTCCACTCGGAAGCTGGAAGTCTATGAGGGGAAGGCAACTATCAGGGTCATATGCTTTATAAATTTAGAGGTGATTACAAGCGAATTACAAGGAGCCCTTATGCGAAGTATCGCTTTAGGTGCTCCGCATGCCAAGTATGTGCTAACTCTTCACCTTCTAAATTAGCTAATTTAAATGAACCAGGGCGCCCCGAGCGGACGATTAGATATGGACCTTCCCATTTATTGCCTAACTTCCCTGGTGCTATAATGCTTCGTAGAACAAGATGACCCGGCCTTAACTCACTGAGCTTAACCTTCGGGTCATACCAAGTCTTCGTCTGCTGATGATACTTTGATAAATTAGCTACAGCCCGAAGTCTTGTTTCTTCTGACAAATCTAACGAAGCTTGTCTTTCTTCTTCAATGTCCGGTTCGGTGCTGCGAAATGATCCCCCTTTGAGCTCCGTTGGAGTCATAGCTTCATCTCCGAATAGTAGTCTGAACGGAGTAAAACCTGTAGACCTTGTTTGCGTAGTCCGAATGGACCACAGAATCTTCGGAAGCTCTTCGGTCCACAGTCCCTTTGAAAATCCTACTATTCTTCGATTTAGCCCTGATAAAATATTTCCATTGGCTCGCTCTACTGCTCCATTCGACTGAGGATATCTCACTGCAGCAAAACATAGTTGAATGCCTAGGTCTTCGCAAAACTTCCTGAAGGGTTCTGCATCGAACTGTGTTCCATTATCAACTGTGAGATATCTAGGCACTCCGAACCGGCAAATAATGTTCTTCCAGAAGAATTTCTGTACATTGTTCGAAGTGATAGCTGTTAAGGGCTCTGCTTCTACCCACTTAGAAAAATATTCAATAGCTACCACTGCGAACTTTAGATTTCCCTTTGCTAACGGAAAGGGACCAATTAGATCCATACCCCATCTGGCCATAGGCCATACCGGAGCAATGACTTGAAGAGCTGTTGGTGGGCGATGACTCCGTCGACCCATCCACTGGCACCCTTGACAAGTGCGGACCAAGCTCTCTGCATCAGCTGTTATTGTGGGCCAATAAAGCCCCTGGCGAAGTGTTTTTCCTGCCAGAGCTCTAGGGGCTAAATGGCTTCCACAAAGGCCTTCGTGAATTTCTCGAAGAATTTCTTGGCCTTCGGCTTGAGATATACATCGGAGTAGAGGGGAACATACTCCGGCCTTGTATAATATACCGTTGATTAACTGATAATTTCTTGCTCTGAGTTTTAATCTTGACAACTGGGGCTCTTCGGGCAAATTTGTTCCTCCTTGCAAGAGTTCTATGATCGAATCTTTCCAATCTGCACTAGGAATGCAAAGAATCTCCGCAGAGGCAATTTGTGGCACCGAAGGTATATTGAGCTCCTCATAGAAAGCTTCTTCAGGCACATCCACAGCTCCGGCTGCAGCCTTCGCTAAAATGTCTGCTTGCACGTTTTCAGCTCTTGGTATACTCCGAATGGAAATACCCTTGAAGTGTGCTTCGATTTTGCGGATTTCTTCTAAGTACTTTGCAAGCTGTGGATGTCGAACTTGAAAACTTTTGTCTACGTGCCCTGCTACTATCTGAGAATCTGTTTTTATAATTATTCTTGTAGCCCCTAGAGCACGTGCTTTCCAGAGTCCCAATAAAATTCCTTCGTACTCCACTATATTATTGGTAGACTTAAAGTTGAGTCTTGCGGAGTACATTGCTCTTTGCCCTGACGGTGAAATCAATACTGCCCCAATGCCTGCTCCGGATGCTTGGAAAGCCCCATCAGAGTAAACAGTCCAAACTCCGTCACTTGATTTCTCTGGAGTCAAAATCGCAGGTGGATTCCACTCTGCTACGAAGTCTGCTAGGACTTGGGATTTGATAGCTGTCCTTGCCAAGAAAGATATGCCGAAGGGTGCTAGCTCGACTGCCCACTTTCCAATCCTTCCAGTGGAATCTTTGCTTCGGAGCATATCTCCTAAGGGATACGAAGTTGGTACAATTACATTGTGAGCCAAAAAATAATGTCTTAGCTTCCTCGAAGCCATTATCAGAGCATAAACGAACTTCTCAAGTTCGGAGTATCTTGTCTTCGCTCCTGACAATGCTTCAGATACAAAATAGACAGGATTTTGGACCAACTTCCCATTGAAATCTATTTCTCTGACAAGGACTGCGCTGACAGCTGAACCTGTAGCTGCAAGATACAGGAGTAGGGTTTCGTCCACAGTAGGCACCGTGAGTGTAGCAAGATTACTGAGATAATCTTTAATATCTTCGAAGCTTTTCTGACACTCCGGTGTCCATGCAAAATCTTCGGACCCTTTCAAAGCTTTGAATATTGGCAAGCTCCTCTCCGCGGACCTTGATAAAAACCTGCTAAGTGCGGCCAGACGTCTAGTCAGCTTTTGCACTTGCTTTAAATTCTCCGGAGGGGCCATCTTCTGCAGCGCAGTTATTTGAGTAGGGCTAGCTTCAATTCCCCTGCTTGAAACTAAATACCCTAACAACTTTCCAGCCTTAGCTCCGAATATACATTTTTCGGGGTTAAGACGGATCCCACATGCCCGAAGGCTATTAAATGTTTCTGCTAAGTCTAGGCTATGCTGGTGCTTTAAAGCACTCTTTATTACAATATCATCCATATAGGCCTCCACATTGTGACCTAATTGATGACCTAGAGCCTTAGCAACTAATCTTGAAAAAGTAGCCCCGGCATTTCTTAGGTCGAAGGGCATTCTTACATAGCAGAAGACTCCCGAAGGAGTTACAAAGCTTGTCTTGATTTCATCTTCGCGCTTCAACCATATTTGATGATAACCAGAATACGCGTCAAGGAAGCTTAGTAACTCCGAACCTGCAGTGGAGTCAACTAGTTGATCAATTCGGGGCATGGGGTAGGGGTCACGTGGGCATGCTTTATTCAGGGATGTGAAATCAATGCACATGCGCCACTTCCCGGAAGACTTCTTCCTGACGAAGACTGGGTTGGCTAACCATTCTGTGTGAGCTACTTCTCTGATAATCCCAGCCTTCAACAGTTTTTCAACTTCATCCTTAGCTAGAGCAGCTCTCTCTGCGGACATCTTCCAGAGTCCTTGTCGAACAGGCCGGGCCTTCGGGTTTACAAGTAAACTGTGCTCAATGATATCCCGATCGACTCCGGTGATATCTTCGTCAGACCAAGCGAAGACATCCAAATTTTCTTCCACTACCTTTTCCAAGGATGTTGCAACTTCAGGAGGTAAATCTTTACCAAATTGAAAAGTGTATTCTTTACCATCTTTAACAATGATCTTCGTTACAATCTCTCCTTCGGGACTTGGTCTCGGAAAAGACTTCTTCGAAGCTTCGGAGGAGGCTGAAAAAATTTCTTCATTATCCTGGACACTATTTACTTGCCTCGGATCAAGAGGAGGACCGTGACCATATTCTGCCCTCCGAGCCATGGCTTGATCTCCGAAGATTGTTAGGACTCCTGCTTGTGTGGGCATCTTCATGCACAAGTAGTTGTGATGCGCCACAGCTCCGAACTGATTCAACATGCCCCGTCCGAAGATGACATTATAAGCATACGGGGCATCTACCACGTCAAAGATAACTTCTTCAGTTCGGGCTAATAAACCTTCTCCGAAGGTTACTTCCAAGCCTATCTGGCCGAGTGCATCAAGCGGAGGTCCTGCGAAGCCTTGCAGAGGACGAGCCGCTGGGAGGAGATGCTTCCTGGAAATGCATAACTGATCGAAGGCTTGCACAAAAATGATATCTGTCGAACTACCTCCGTCAATTAGCACCCTTCGGACTTCAGTCCCTGCAATATCAGCAGTGATAACCAATGGATCTGCATGCGGGAACTTAATACCAGCTGCATCCTCTGCAGAGAAAGATATCGGAACATGAGACCACTCCGGCATTGCAGCTGCAGATGACGAAGTCCCAATATGACCTACTTCCCGAACATACTCTCTTCGTTGTCTCTTGGACATGCTTCCGAGGGTACCTCCTCCGGAGATAGGGAGAACTACTCTCTTTCCTCTATCTTGCCCTTCCTCTTGCTTCGGAGGTGGCATAACATTGGCCACCGGAGGGTGCCTTGCAGCATCAAAATTTTCTATCCGCGCCACAGCCTGGACCGGGTCTGGGCGCGCTGCTGCTGGACTTCGGTCGGTACTGCCTCGACCCGAAGTTCTTTCCAAGTATTCTCCCCTTAGGGTAAGGATAGCCTTGCAAGTGTCAGTTGCATGACTTCGATTTTCTCCATGAATACAGCAAAAAAGGGTCTGGCCCTTGCCAGCCGTTTTCCCTGGCGGCCTCCAGCCGCTGGACTTGTTCCCCGCAGACTGTGGAGCTTTTGGTGCAAATTTCTGTGGGGGTGCAATGTTCAAGACTTCAGAGCGAGGGTGCTTTTGCGCTCTTCTTCGATCATGTTGCACTTCGAAGACTGGTTCCTGCGGCTGTGCCGAAGTCTTCACCTCTGCTTTAACTTCTTGCAATACTGTCGAAGTAGCAGCAGTCCTCCGAAGTCAACCCTCTTCTGACCTCGCATACTCCTCGAAATATGACATCAGCTGTGACACTGAGGAGATGCTCTTCCGATGCAGTTTATCCAGAAGGCCTTGATGACTGACGCCTTCCCGAGCCGCATCAACCACTGAGGATGTGGACAGCCCCCGAATTTGCGACTTCGTATGAGCGAAGCGCTTGAAGTACTGCCTCAATGTTTCTCCGGGGAGCGGTTTCACTTGGAAAAGGCTTCCTGTTGACATAGGAGGCACGAAGGTGCCCTGAAAGTTACTTATAAACTTCCTCTTCAACTGTGACCACGAATTGATTGATCCTGGCTTTAAAGACCAGAACCATCTCAACGCCACTCCTTGAAGAGCTAACGGGAAGCACTTCGCCATAGTGTCTCTGACTCCGCCGCTAGCCTCAATCGCTAGGGCATAAGAACGCGCGAACTCCCCGGGATCTTCATCTCCGGCATACTTGCAGAGCTTCGAAGTTTTAAACTTTGGATCAAAGCGAACCTTCTGTAGCTCAGGATGCAATGGAGATTCATTGTCGTAGGAGGCGTTCTCTGGGGCTTCAGGATAACCAAGATCGTCGTCTTCGGGCACTTCGGGGATAGTTGGGGTGGCTTGAGAGCGAAGCCTGTTCGCAGCTTCTTGTCACCACCTTGCTACCTCAGCTTGAAGGTTGGCCATTTGAGTGTCCATATCTCCAAGGCTATCTTCATCTCCTCCGGAAGGACCTTCCGGGTCTTGAGAACTGGTAGGATCAGTTCGAATCGGGATGGAGGGTGGAGGAGTGACTCCGGGCGATCGGAGTATGGAAGGGGTTGGCGGAGAGGTTTCGTATCCTCGAGGGATAGAAGCCCCTTCCGGAGTTTGAGGTGGAGGGAGAGTCGAAGACCCTCCGACTTCAACTGTGTCGAAGGGTATCTCTCCGGAGATCCGAGAGGACCTTCGAGTGGGATTGCGAGGTGCGCTCCGCTTAGGAGGCATGATGTAAGAAGTTGGTAGAGAACGAAGTTTTTCGGACTAGGTTCCCCACGGACGGCGCCAACTGTTGGCGTAAAAGATTACGCTAACAGGTTTCTGTAGAAAAGAAACTAACAAACGAAGTGTTTGTGAAGCAAACAGTTCTAAGCCTCCGAAAGGATAATAACTTAGAATAGTTCGAAAGTGTGTATTGAATAACTTGTATTCGGTCCCCATTACAGGGTGAAATGGGGGGTATTTATAGGCCCAAACATTAAGGAAAAGACCTATTTACCCCTCTATTACAACCGACATTAAGGAAACTATTCGGTTTCCTTAATAGGGCTAAAATGGTAAAAGACTAATCTAATAAGAAAGAAGATAAGTCTTCCATCTTAGCTGGCAGAAAAGATCCTGAAGGACTTTAGTTCGAAGACATACTTCGAACCAATGCCTATCTTCGTGCTTCGAACGGGGTTCCGGGCATCTTCGAAGATGATCTTCGGAGAATCTTCGAACTGGTTGACTGTCTTTATGCTGCTTCGGCAATAACCCCGAAGATGAGATATTTTCCCCCAACAATGGGGGAAATGAATTTTCTGGAATAAAAGAAATTATTTAACTAAAGAAAAGGCTAAAAGAACTCAATTAAAGCAAATCATGAAGAAATATTTCAAATCTGTATCTGAAAAAATTATGATGAAATCTAGAAGCCAAGAAATATTTTTGAGAATTTTTACAAAATTTTAGCAACAGTGCTTCAAGCCTTAAGCAAATATTTGAATTTCGGGAATTATTTTAAATAGAAATTACATTTTAAAGAGTATTGGGCCGCCTCCCTCCTTTCCTTCCTCGGCCCGGCCCAGTCCAAGACTGCACCCGCTGACATGCGGGGCCGCCCCATCAGCGCTCCCTCCCCTCCCTCTCTCCTCCGCGCACGCCCCGCCAGGCCCACCTGGCAGCCGCATCCCGCGCGCCCTCTTCCCCTCTGACCACTCGGGCCCGCTAGCCAGCCCGCCCCCCTCGCTCTCAGTCTATGACAGGTGGAGCCCACCTGTCATACCTTTCTTCTCCGATGGAAGGGGAAAAATCCCCTTCCATACTGACGGCACCCCTTTCTAATCCCGCCGCCGCCAACTGCCGATTTCCAATTTGAGCCCCTGACAAGACTTACCATACTCCGGTGATCGCCTTCCCTCAAAAAACCATCGCGATCTCGTCCCGATTCAAGGTATCCGCGCACATGGGATGCTTGCCGGCGCAAGTTTGGAAACTCTCGGATTTCCTCCGTTCACCTTCCAAATCCACACCGCCGGTGGTCCTATTTAAACCCTGGCCTTCACCGCAGCTCAGGCCACCCACAATTAGCCTAGCCACGCCTTCCCGAGCCGCCACTTCGGTTTTTAGCTCTTTTGCCCTACTACAACTCCGGCAAGACCTCGCTGGCGCTCCGAGCCACAGCCACCCTCGCCGTCGCCACCGCCGGAACCATCGTCGCCCGGGCATCCTCGGCCTCGCTTCTGTTCGGGTTCCCCCCCACCGGATCATGGGTCGCCATCATCAACCCGAAGAACACCGCCGCCATCTCCTCGGAGCCGACCGTCATCGACCACCATTCGCCATCATCACCGGTACCTACGTGCTCCCCATCCTCCCCTCTCTCCATTTTGGCCGGAAATTAGGGCCTTAGGCCATCGCCGCCGTCGGTGGCCGCTCGCCGTCGTTCGGCCGGCGCTGGGGACGAAGCCCTCGGTTTCCCCCGTGCCGCGTGCGTGCCGGACGAGACCTCTGTCGTACGATCGCGGATGGACGGCTGAGATTAGATCGGCCATGAATTTAATCCTAGCCCTTGGATTGCATTGAATCGGTATCCGTTGATCTGGAGCGTTGGATTTCATTTAAAACCCCGGGCTAATCTCAGACGTCCACGCATACCGGTTAGATTTCTTTTAATCACAGCCGTCCGCTGTGACTTAAGTGCCCCGCCTCGTTGTCGGCCACCCGATCTGGATCGGACGGTCCAGATTCGGCTGGACCAGCGCACAGTGCGCGGGTCCATGGTGGACCTGGCTCACCGTGGACCCACGCCTGATTTCTGGTTTAAAATAAAATTCAGAAAATAGTTTAAAGTTCCAAAATTCATATCTTGCTCATATTAACTCCAAATTTGACCATTTCAATTCTGGAAAATTTGTCTTTTTATTCTCTACACTTTCATGCAATAAAAACAATATGTTTATTTGGCACATAATAATCTTATTAAATAATGAAGAAAATTCCCCTTTAGGATTTAATTAATACTTCAATTAAATAATTCAGAAAAACCCTTAAAAATTTATAAATTAATTTCAGAAGATATAATGGCTCCATTTCACTGTTTTTAATACAATAAAATTAGAATATTTATTTTGCCCACTTTATTCTATTAAATAATATTGCAAAAGCCCCTTTTAGGACATTTTATTAATTCATTTAATGGAAAGTCAACACTTTATGGAAATATCCTAAAAACTTATATAATAACCTCACAAGACATAATAACTTAATTTCACTCTTTTTACTACAATAAAACATTAAGGTTAATTTTATACCTTTTTACTTCATCTCTAAAAAGGGAAGGTAAAATAAAAACCTCCTTAAGGAAAAATACTTAAATCAAGTATTAAAATTCATAAACCTCTTTAAAATTTAATCTTAATATTTAAGTGATAAACTCATAGAACTTAAAAACCCTATCTCCTTTACTTAATCCAACAAAAACATATATGTTGATATGGTTAATTTGTTTTGGATTGTTTATTGAATGTTTTATTTACTTTTCCGTATCGAGAAGACTACGACGTCGTCGAAGATCCGGAGTCCTATTCCGAGGTTCCACCTTCACCCTTTGCTAATCAAGGCAAGTCATCGACCACTCCTGTGGAAATAGTTGATCATCTTTGAGCCCATGTTTTAATAAAATATCGCTATAACTCATACGATAATATTGCATTAGTCCAATATCAAGCCCTACACTTATATTTATTAGATCCTCGTCCTTGTGTGCAAACCCAAGCCATGCTTATTGAGCCTTAACTCCTTGTCACTCTACTATAAAAATATTAGCTAGTGCCCAATGTACCGGCACAACTGCTATAAGATAAAAAGAATGAGTCGTAGATAGATGGATTCTGTTATATGAATTTCCCCGTTATTCTTGTCTCTGGACTCTGTTGGAGTTGGCTATGTTATAAGTATGGTGGGTTCCGGGTGCAAGCTAGGGCATTGGTCGGTCGCACCCGGGGCACTATAAGGACCGGTCTGCGGGATCTGTTGCAAAGCACTTCCGTGCCAACCACAAGTCTAATGGGTAAGTCCTAACTGAAAGTATGGAACAATCTGACTCGATGCACCATAGTGGAGGGGGCAAGGGGCAACCTGTGGGTGACTTGTACCGACGAGGCTCAAGGGGGGTATAGTGGGGCTCCGACGCGTTGGGACACCATATGAAACCTATAAGAGGGTGCTGTTGAGTCGAGGAGGACCATATGGAAGGTT
The DNA here is from genome assembly GCA_019279435.1 of Zizania palustris. Classification (NCBI taxonomy): domain Eukaryota; kingdom Viridiplantae; phylum Streptophyta; class Magnoliopsida; order Poales; family Poaceae; genus Zizania; species Zizania palustris. The sequence continues at coordinate 67,792,872 of JAAALK010000289.1, read as the reverse complement.
TTGGCACGAGTTCCCGTGGTATGGGTCATCTCGTTACACTTTGGTGTAGGTGATGAGTGCGTGCCTTGTGGGTACAGTGGTACATCTCTGATCAGAGTAATTAATCTTTTCAAAAAGTCGAGCCCACGGTCAAGGGCGAGTTGTGTGACTACTCGCAGTTAGTTTACTATTGTTTGAATGGTTGAGTCATTCATGGCATGTAAGGACTGTTGAGCGACGTGGGGCTGACGATACTCCTCGAGTTAGAAGATGATGATGCATACACATGTTTACATTTCAGTACTAATATATTGATCACATTTAATTGCTTTACCAATTACGCTTTTCCGCAAAATTAGCCACTATCTCCCTTGTTATTACTCTTCATTATATTTGCATTCGGTGGCTTGCTGAGTACGTTTGTACTCACCCCCGTTGACTTACACCACCAGAGCCCATCTACTACGAGGAGGATGAAGGTCTGGAGTAGCGACCTAGTCAAGGTGAGACTGGAAGGAGGCGTTCATCTAGGACCCTTGGATTTATTAGTTTCTCTTCATCTTTATTCACTTTTGTACTAATACGGTCTACGAACCATGAATGATTGCTCGTATTGTACGTGGTCGCATGATGAACGTCTTGGTTTATTGATTTTCTATGGAATTTCAATAAAGGTCCTGATTTTTTAAATCGAGGCGCGACAAGATGGTATCAGAGCCGACTTGACTGTAGGAAGCCAAACAGACCTGTCCCTAGGACTTATATTAACCCTAATTTCTTACAAAAATTACTTATCCTCTCATCTTCCGAGATTTTCACAAAATCTTTTCTCTTTTGTAGATGCCGGTCCATACCATGAGCGGGACTCTTCGCGATGAGGCCAGATTCATCCGCGAGCTTCGCGTGCTCGTCGACTTCATGGGATTCTCCCATGAGCCCGCGTTCCACGAGATCTTTCCCGATGCAAGCGAGAGCTACTGCGAGGTCACGGTTGTCATCCTCTCCTCCCCCACGCAGCCTCCCTTCTACACCCATGGAGTCGGAGGACCCTCGTTCGTGGTGGCCAGTCAGCGCGCCGCACTCTAGGCCCTCGCCGAGCTTCGTCTGGTCTACGATTGCCACCTCCGTGACACCGTCTACCGCTTAATGCCCATGCGCACACCAGGGAGTCACCGCAGCATCTACATCAGCCCCCTCACCCAGAGCAACTCCGCCATCGCCCGCACCATGAGGCTTTTGGAGGCCATGGACAACCTTCACACAGAGGCTGTCCTCGACGCAGACAGCCAGCACGACAGCATCGACTTCTACCACCATACCTCGGAGAACCTGAATCGCGAGAATGCTGAGCTTCGTCGACGGGTCCAGCAGAACCCCCAGTTGACCCTCGAGGTAGAGGAGTTGAGGTGTCAGAACGAGCTTCTACACCAAGGTGCCATAGTCAACACCTAGCTCCGACATCAGCTCAAAGAACTGAAGAAGGACATCGAGGAGATCGCACCCCTTCCACCCCGCAAGCGGAAATCACTTCGGATCCCCACCGTGAGGCCCAAGAGGATTTCCCACAGCACACCTCCCGTCGGACCCTCCAGTTCCACCACCCCAACCATTTCCGTCGAGCCCGTGGTTGAGTCGTCCCCTGAGCTACCGTAGACGTAGTTTTTACGATTGATTGTTTTCTTTTACTTGTTTGTATTGCCACCCATGTCAAATATAAGACATGAGTGAAGATTAAATAAAAAAACATAAATGTAATCGCGAGAACGATACATTTTGGAAATAAAGCTTAGTATCATTTCCCTCTTCCTCCTATATCTATTAGGTCATAATCCCAATCTGAAGGAAAGGATCTACCTCCAGCTTCAACTTAACATGATTTGTTCGTCGCCATTCTGCAAGATCAACTCCAATCATGAAGTCAAGAAAAGTTGTCAAGAAAGCCCTAACTTAGCCAAGCCCAATATATGAAGATGTAGACTTAAAGCCTCTAGTGTAAAGAAGTGATTCATAGCTGAAGCATATCCATGGCTTTCCATTTCTAGCCTTTCCAAATCTCGGGACGAGATTCTTGTTAAGGAAGTTAGGATTGTAACACCTTGCTTTTCATCAGGCGTTAAAAATAAAATAAAGTAATTAATAAATAAATTCCAAGAAAAGGAGTCAGTATTAATCAAGAAAGAGGAAAGCTAAAATACAAGCCTAAAAATTTCATTATCTAGAGTATTTTCCTAAAGATTCTTCTAAGCATTAAATTGCGTTCCAAAAAATTGTCTGGAATTTTTTGGAACCAAGGAATTCAATAAACATCATTTCATCTTAAACGTCTAGCACTAATTGATAAAATATGTTACAACATGAATGTTGTGGGAATAAAATACATGATTTATATAAGGCATAAGTATGAAAGTTAATAAGGGACTAAAATAAAATATGTAAACATCTAGGTCAAATTATTCATCTTAGGCAATAAAATCAGTAACAATTCCCCCTTAACTATTGGCACCTTCTTTTTGAACCCTTCAACTTCAGGATGGCCTATGACCAAGGATCAGAAGCCCCACGCGATGGAAACACCTCAGGCAATCTGCCTCAGTGGGGTGCAGCTGGACAACAGCAGACCCCCGTTGCCTATCATCCCACACTAGCGGAGATGATGGCAAAACAAAACCAACTGATCGCCACGCTGCTTACCCAGATGCAACAACAACAAAAACAGATGCAAGAACAGCAGGCACAGTTGTTCCATCTCCAACAACACAAACACGAGCTCTCCCTTCAGCTAATCTATGAGGACTTCACCAACTTTCAGAGAATGGTGAACAAAGCAATTATGCCGGAAACAAGAGTGATTCCACCTCAAGCCCCAACCCCTGCCAAGCCATGAACCACCCTGGGAGGATTAAGCACAGGCATCCCACCCCAAGCACCGCCAGCCGGAAGGACAGCAGTGCAAGATACAAGATACAAGAGGGACAGGAACGGAAACCCAATAGTGTGCTTCAACTGTCGCCAAGAAGGCCACTACTCCTACAAGTGCTCCTACCCCAAGCAGGCACCATCCTCCGTTCCAAGCCCAGAGGGACGTACCCTAGTTCACCACAACTCCGCTCAAGAAAACCAAGATACAACCAAAGACACTCCCAATTTGATCTCAACCAACTCAGTTCCAGATATCACCTTGCCTACTCCTGATGTAACACCTTCTCCTAATCCGGAGCACCTGTAGAACCCCGTCCCCTAGTTTCCCCGAGATTCGCTTTGAATCTCGAGGACGAGATTCTTTGTAAGGGGGATAGGATTGTAACAGCCCCAGAATTAAAATAAAATAAAAATGGGGGAAATGAATTTTCTGGAATAAAAGAAATTATTTAATTAAAGAAAAGGCTAAAAGAACTCAATTAAAGCAAATCATGAAGAAATATTTCAAATCTGTATCTGAAAAATTTATGATGAAATCTAGAAGCCAAGAAATATTTTTGAGAATTTTTACAAAATTTTAGCAACAGTGCTTCAAGCCTTAAGCAAATATTTGAATTTCGGGAATTATTTTAAATAGAAATTACATTTTAAAGAGTATTGGGCCGCCTCCCTCCTTTCCTTCCTCGGCCCGGCCCAGTCCAAGACTGCACCCGCTGACATGCGGGGCCGCCCCATCAGCGCTCCCTCCCCTCCCTCTCTCCTCCGCGCACGCCCCGCCAGGCCCACCTGGCAGCCGCATCCCGCGCGCCCTCTTCCCCTCTGACCACTCGGGCCCGCTAGCCAGCCCGCCCCCCCTCGCTCTCGGTCTATGACAGGTGGAGCCCACCTGTCATACCTTTCTTCTCCGATGGAAGGGGAAAAATCCCCTTCCATACCGACGGCACCCCTTTCTAATCCCGCCGCCGCCAACTGCTGATTTCCAATTTGAGCCCCTGACGAGACTTACCATACTCCGGTGATCGCCTTCCCCCATAAAACCATCGCGATCTCGTCCCGATTCAAGGTATTCGCGCACATGGGATGCTTGCCGGCGCAAGTTTGGAAACTCTCGGATTTCCTCCGTTCACCTTCCAAATCCACAACGCCGGCGATCCTATTTAAACCCTGGCCTGCTTCACCGCAGCTCAGGCCACCCACAATTAGCCTAGCCACGCCTTCCCGAGCCGCCACTTCGGTTTTTAGCTCTTTTGCCCTACTACAACTCCGGCAAGACCTCGCTGGCGCTCCGAGCCACCGCCGCCCTCGCCGTCACCACCGCCGGAACCGTCGTCGCCCGGGCATCTGAGGAGCCATGCTGAATAGCGTGGGCCTCATGGCTCCAGATGTGATGAGTCATTGTCAACGATAGTCAAAGAGGACTGAAAAGAGAGAGATGATCTGCTGCGTCTGGGCCGCGTGTGACTCAGGTACACGGGCAGCGAGCGACTGTCGGGCAGAGGGGCCGCGAAGTCGGGCTGGCCCAATCCGGGTACATGGGCTAGGAGCAGCAGAGGATCCACTGGACTGTTGACCGGGATTGACTCAGGTACACGGGCGGCGAGTGATTGCCGGGCTGAGGGAGCCGCGGAATCGGGCCGGCCCAATCCGGGTACCCGGTGCGAAGACGGTGGACGCTTTGTCAGTTTCGGCGCAAAACTGACGACCGTTGATTTCGGATCTGACCGTCCTGAGGCGAAGGCGTAGCTGCTACGAAAGCTCCGCATCAGGACAAGTTACCTTTATTTAGGTTTTTACTATTTTGTCTTTAGGCCCACAGTCTGTCAGTCGAGTCTGTAAAAATATCCTAAGGGCAGTTTGGTCTTTTCCATTTATTTCAGCGTCTGTAAAAAACCCTAGGGGTGTTTCTGCATTTTCCCCATTTATTGGGCTGCCTATAAAAAGGCCCCAATCCCTAGGGTTAGGGTTAACTCACTTTAATCAAAAATCAGAGTTCAATCCCTTTTGTCCTTGCGTGTGCGCCGCCAGCATTTTGAGTTCCGGTTCATCAAGAGTTTTTCTCCTGTTTTTTCTTCGATCGATTGTTCGTTAATCTTCCATTCAGATTCTGGTATCTCTGCTCTATTCTCAAAATTGTTATGCTGTGAAGTATTAACTCTATCGCCTCGATCTGCGTGTCTATTTGGTATTTTTCTCTTGGTCAGATATTGCTTCATGGAGTTCCTGTTTCTACAATTGTTTATTGATAGGATCTGTGGTCTGGCATAAAAGCTTTCAGATTCCCAAAGCTTAACAGTAATTTTATTAGTTGTTTTGATCTCAAGGAGGATAACGATGCACAAAACATTGTATTATTTAGTATTGTTTTTCTCCTGATACTTGACCAGCTCATTTCTTAATGACTTAGTGTCTGAATGGGTGTTTATTTGCTCTTTCCTGCTTCTAGCAGAGGTACCTTCATAGGATGCAGCTAGGCTTCACATGCTTCCTCTAGCTTGCTGTAGCTTTAGTCTTTCTCATCAAAGCCATCTCTGTTCTCGAAGCTGTTCTGGTTGCTGGTGTATGCTTTTTCGAAGCATCATGTCATGAGTCCCTACTGGTCACCGTGCAGGCTTTGCAGATCAGCAGCTTTTGCAGTGGCATAGTAGCTTTAGACTTCAACTTTCACTCTGTAGCCTCTTTTGCAATTACTGAAGCCTCTTAGACGAAGTCTATTTTTCAATTTATCTGAGTTTTACTTCGAGATTCTTGCCAAGGACTTCGAACATTTTTGAATTACTTCGTTTCTGTGTTCAGTTTTTTCTAAGTAATCATTTCGAGGCAAAGCTTCGTTGCATAGTCTGTTGCCTTCATTAGTAGTCCGTGCTGCCAGCTCTTCGTACATGTATACTTGATTGACTTCGTTTTACGGAGTGTGCATACAGCGAAGTACTTTTCTCTGGCATTTTTGTCCGTGTTCGAAATCTTTCTCTATACTCCGCATCGAAGCTTGGAGCGAAGCTAATTTTCCGGTTGGCTTCGTCCGAAGTATGTTGCGGAGGTAGCTTCGGAGCTACGATCATCAAGCCACATTTTCGGAGTATACACATCGAAGTGGCTTGCTTCGGATAGTTCTCAACGATCAAGACTACAAGCTTCGATACTAAGAAACTTCGACACAGTTTCGAACAAGTTTCGAAGTATTCTGACTACCACCTTCGCACGAAGATTTCGAACAGGCTTCGTCAGGCTTCAAACAGGAGACAACTTTAAACAGTAACCACTCAACTCAAATTAATTGATGTAATTTATTTCTGTGGTATTTTGAACTGCCATGATATGAATGTTTTATTTAAACTGCCTATTAGTACTGAGTTGGTGTCTTTTCGATTAGGACACCGGTTGTTATTAGGCTAGATCTTTTGAGGCTCTGTTGATCAGTTTACTTTTCACTGTTAGTCTGTTGAGGTGCGTTGGGTGTTGGGAGCAGGCCATTGATTCGAAAGAATATTTTAGGCGCCCATTCACCCCCCCTCTGGTCGCTACTTTCGGTCCTACAAGTGGTATCAGAGCCTGGTTAGGGTTTTTCCATACCTTAACCGGTTCTAAACCCCAGTAGTGATCATGACGTCTCCTGGCAAGGTCCCGTCCTTGGAAGCTTATGGCTATAATTATTGGAAGACTCGCATGCGAGCCTATCTCATGAGCCAAAGCTCGGACATCTGGGACATTTGCGTTCACGCTACGTTTGTCATGTTGCCAGTTGCTGAGCGTGATTCTCCTGGTATCATCGCCCAGCATGTGAACAATAGCAAAGCGGTGAACATTTTGTTTTCTGGTTTGGGTCCCACTGAGTTTGAGCGTGTGAGCCATCTCTCCACTGCGAGAGAGATCTGGGCTACCCTCCAGGCACACCATGAGGGGACAGCTCAGGTCAAGGCTCGGCTCTATCAGACCTACCGGCGTGAGTACGAGAACTTCACACAAAAGCCGGGTGAATCTGTTGAAGCATTGTTTTGTCGTTTTCAGTCGATCATAAACAAGCTTCGGGACAACAAGGCTGAGGGTGTTCAGTTGGTCTCAGATCATGAACAGGCGCTCAAGGTTCTTCATACCTTGGACCCAAAGATCTGGGAGATCAAGGTATCCTCTATCATTGAGAGCACTTCTTATGATACCTTGACCATTTCTGATTTGTTTAGCAAGCTGAAGGCCACCGAGGTTGATACCCAGTTGAGATCAAATCTCACTGGCTCTGGATCAAAGTCTCTGGCCCTTGCTACACCTTCTGTTGATCCCTCTTCTGTGAGTTGTGTTGGGTTCTCTTTGATGTCTATCACTGAGGATCAGCTTGAGTCGTTGGGAGATGATGATTTGTGTCTTTTTAACAACCGGGTGCGTCGTGTCTATGATAAGAGGATGTTCAAAAGACACGGCACAAAGACCGGATGCTTTGAGTGTGGTGATCCAGGACACTTCATCGCCGACTGCCCCAAGCGCAATGGCCACAAGAAGGGCACCGGTGGTGGCTTCCACGACTCCGGCAAGCACGACAGCTCCTCCTTCAACAAGGGCAAGCCAAAGACCAGATTCTTCAGAAAGGCCCTGAAGGACTACCGGCGAGAGAACAAGAAGCGCGACAAGGCCTTCTTCGCTGAGATGGAGAAAAGCTACTCCAAGCGGTCCACATCTTCTTCCTCTTCATCGAGCTCAAGCGATGAGGAGATCATCATCAGGAAGGGGAAGGACAAGGACGATCCAGCAGGCCTTTGCTTCATGGCCTTTGGGGACAGACCGAAGAGCCGCTCACATCAGCGCCGAAGATCCCGCAAGAGTTTCTGCTCAATGGCTCTTGGGGATAAGAAAGAGAAGAGCTCCTCCGATGACTCCGACGACGACGACAACGAAAAGGTATCATCCTATGAACGCGAAATCGTTGATTTACTTGAAAGCAATCGTCAGGAGTTAAAGTATCGGGAAAAACTGCTTAGAGGGGCTAAGAAGAGGATAGATGAGTTAAAGAGTGAGCTTGTCGTGGCCAACGGCAGAATTGAGAGTCTATCTTCTTCTCCTTGCTTGGGTGATAGCAGTGAGTGCCCAAAGTGTGAGGTGCTTCTGTGTGACCTGTCGACTCTGAAGTCCAGGTACACAGAAAGGGTTGATGAGAGGGACGCTTTGGCCACTGAGCTTGAAAGCACTCAGCTGGAGCTGAAAGATGCTCAAGCCACCGTCGTCCTACCCTGTGCTGATTGCCCATCACATCTTGCTAGTTTAGCTGAGCTGAAAACTAAGGGCGATGAGTGTCTGGGTGATTTGGAGAGAATGAGAGCTGAGCTGGCGCAGACTAGGCTAGAGCTTGAGACATTGTCAATTCCACCAACTGTCTGTGAGAACTGTCTGTCTCTTAGACTTGAGTTGATTAAGCTAAAAGCCGAGAAGTCTGTCCAGGTAGATAGTGAGTGTGAGACCTGCTTGTCTCAGGTGGAGGTACTAGCTTCCTTGAGAGAGGAGCTAGCTGATTCTCAGAATGAGAACTTTTACCTCCGTTCTATCCTGAGTTGGATCAGTGCCAGGGAGCCACAGCTCGACATGATGATCCAGCAGTTCAAGAGGCAAGATGGGTTTGGGGTAGGTTATACCTACACCAAGGCTGACTTTGAGAGTGCCATTAGCCGGGCAGTGGAGTGGAGTAAAATGACTCCTGAGCAGAGATATCCCAAGACCCATTCCACTGAGTCTTCCCAGGCTTGTCAGCCCAAGGATGGAGTGATCCATGAACCACCCAAAGCTCCACCCAAGAAACCCATCTGGGTTCCAAAGCCCAAACTTCTCCACACTTCTCTAGACTCTCTTCCTGGACCCTCTCAACCCAAGAAGCCGACACCAAACACCACTAAGCCCAAGAACCCCAAGCCTCAACCACATCCCAAGAAGCCCACCTATCATTGTGAGTATTGTCAGAGAGACGGGCATCTTGCGGAGTTTTGCTTCAGGAGGAAGCGGGATGAGAGAGCAGAGCGTGCTCGTGGTGGTCAGGAGCAGTTCTACCAGCAGGGTGGTAGACTGCGTGTTCCTCGACGCGGGGAGAGGCTGGAGGCCAGGCCGCGTCGTGTAGGTGGTGGTAGAGGAGACGGCTTTCATGCCCGTGCTCCAGATGGTGGTGCTCGTTCCGGTAGAGCTCCAGGCCGTTTTGGCTACAGACCTGGACCTCGTAGCCGAAGTTTTAGGCAGAACCGAGGACCGCGCTTTGAGCCGCGTTTTGGTCCAAACTTTTCTGATGATTTCTGCTTTCCGTCTTTTGAGCAGATGGCTCGACACTGGTTTAGCTCGTTTGCTAAACCCGGTGCCGGACCATTTGCTCCCACTTACAACCACTGATTGTGCAGGATCAGGGACTGGAGGACGTTTGGATTATGGACTCAGGATGCTCTCGCCACATGACGGGACATCGCAGATGGTTCTCTAGTCTCACTCCCCCGAGCTCCAAAGAGTACATCACCTTCGGGAACAGTGGTCAAGGGAAAGTAAGTGGCATTGGCTCAATTCGCATTTCAGACCATTTTTCTTTGAAGAACGTTGCTTTGGTTGGAAACTTGAATTTCAATTTGATTTCTGTTTCGCAACTTCTTGAGGATGGTTTGGAGGTGCGGTTTAAGAAGGGCAATTCTTCTGTGTTTGATTCTAGAGGGTCTTTGATTTGCAAGATATTACCTTTCGGTAAAGTTTTTCGGATTGACTTCTCTAGTTCTTTTGGCCCTTCTCGCTGTTTGATTGCTGGATCTTCTTCGGAGCTCTGGAAGTGGCATAGGAGGTTAGGCCATTTGAGTTTTGACCTGCTAGTCAGGTTGAGCTCTATGGACCTCATCCGAGGATTGCCCAAGCTTAAGATGGAGAAGGATCTAGTTTGCCATCCCTGTCGTCACGGGAAAATGGTTGCCGCTTCTCACTCACCTGTGACTCAGGTGATGACTTCGTATCCGGGTGAGCTGTTACACATGGACACTGTCGGTCCAGCTCGGGTACGCTCAGTCGGTGGGAAGTGGTACGCACTTGTGATTGTTGACGACTTTTCTCGATTCTCGTGGGTTTTCTTTTTGGAGTCTAAGGATGAAACTTTTCATTTTGTTCATGACCTGATTTTGAAGCTGAAGAATGAGAACAATGGTCGGATGCGAGCAATTCGCTCCGACAACGGCTCTGAGTTCAAGAACTCTCAGTTCATCAGCTTCTGTAGTGATCAGGGTCTTGACCATCAGTTTTCTGCTCCTTACACTCCCCCACAGAATGGCGTTGTGGAACGAAAGAACCGCACGCTAGTCGAGATGGCCAGGACGATGCTCGATGAGCACAGGACTCCTAGGCGCTTTTGGGCTGAAGCCATGAACACGGCTTGCTATCTGGCCAACCGCATTTTTCTTAGAGCTTACCTTGGTAAGACCTCATATGAGTTGCGGTTTGGCAGACAGCCCAAGGTGAGCCACTTGCGAGCGTTTGGCTGCAAGTGCTTTGTGCTCAAGAAGGGAGGGCATTTGGACAAGTTTGAGTCTCGTTGCTGGGATGGTGTTTTTCTTGGTTACGCTTTGCATTCTCGAGGTTTTCGTGTTTGGAACCTCGACTCCCAGCAGCTTGTCGAGACTTGCGAGGTTTCTTTTGATGAGTCCTTGCCTTCTTCAACTCCTTCTTTTGAGCTTTCTGGTGATGGTGAGCTCGGAGAGTCCATCTTCGAGGAAGATGAGGATACTCCAGCTGCTGATGAGGGTGGGCCTTCTGCACCTCCTGCAGAGCCCACACCTTCTGAGACTTCGACTGAGGACGAGGGCGGACCTCTGATCACTTCTTCCACTTCGATCGAGCCCCCTCAGTCGAGTCCAGAGGTGCCAGCTGCTGACTCCGGTGAGGTGACTTCAGATCACCAGGGATCCCGAGCAGTTCAGCGTGATCACCCCTCAGAGCTCATCATCGGTGATGTGTCTTCAAGAACTTTGCGTTCGTCTGTTGACTCTCTTGCTGTGTTTGCTGAATCTGCTTTTGTTGCATCTTTTGAGCCCAGAGACATTTCTCATGCTCTTTCTGACTCGAACTGGATTAATGCCATGCAAGAAGAGCTTGAGAATTTTGTCCGCAATCGGGTTTGGACTCTAGTAGAGCTGCCACCAGGATGCAACCCCATAGGCACCAAGTGGGTGTTCAAGAACAAGCAAGGTGAAGATGGGGTTGTGGTGCGCAACAAAGCTCGACTAGTTGCCCAGGGTTTCTGCCAGAAGGAAGGTATTGATTTTGAAGAAACTTTCGCCCCTGTTGCCCGTCTTGAGTCCATTCGCATTCTTTTAGCTTTTGCCGCTTCGAAGGGTTTTAAGCTTTTTCAAATGGACGTCAAGAGTGCTTTTCTGAACGGGTACATAGAGGAGGAGGTTTATGTTAGGCAGCCCCCCGGTTTTGAAAACCCCAAGTTTCCTCGACATGTTTTTAAATTGCAGAAAGCTTTATACGGGTTAAAGCAAGCCCCTAGGGCTTGGTATGACCGGTTAAAGCAGTTTTTGTTGGGGAAGGGCTTTGTGATGGGTTCTGTGGATAAGACTCTCTTCTTGCTCAGAGATGCTTCAGAATTTTTAGTCGCTCAGATTTACGTGGACGATATTATCTTTGGCGGTACTACTAACGATCTTGTGTCCAAGTTTTCTGAGCAGATGCACAGCGAGTTCGAGATGAGCCTCATGGGTGAGCTCAAGTACTTTCTAGGGCTCCAGATCAAGCAGACCAAGGACGGCACCTTCATCCACCAAGGTAAGTACACTCGTGACATGCTGAAAAAATTTGACTTTGGTGGAGAGCTGAAGCCACAGATGACCCCAATGGGTACATCTGGGGGCCTGGACAAGGACGAGAGCGGCGTCAAGGTCAATGAGAGAGAGTTTCGAGGGATGATCGGTTCGCTGCTGTACTTGACGGCGACGAGGCCAGACATACAGTTCGCCGTGGGACTGTGCGCGCGCTTCCAGTCTTCACCACGCGCGTCTCATCGGCAAGCTGTCAAGCGCATCTTCAGGTATCTCACTTATGCGCCTGATCTTGGTCTCTACAATTCAGCATCATCTTCTCTTGATTTATCTGGCTTTTCGGACGCTGACTTTGGTGGGTGCCGGTTGGATCGCAAGTCGACTTCCGGTACTTGCCAGTTTCTTGGTTCTTCTCTTGTCTCTTGGTCTTCTCGAAAGCAATCTGGAGTTGCTCTTTCGACCACAGAGGCTGAGTATGTAGCTGCTGCTAGCTGCTGCTCACAGTTGGTTTGGATGATTTCCACTCTAAGAGATTTTGGGTTGTTCTTTCCTACCAGAGTTCCTTTGTTTTGCGACAGCACCAGTGCTATTAGTGTAGGGAAAAACCCATGTCTTCATTCAAAAACCAAACACATTGATGTGCGCTTTCACTTTTTGCGGGATCAATATGAGAAAGGTGTCATTGACCTTGTTCATGTTGATACCCATCATCAGTTGGCTGACATTTTCACCAAACCCCTAGATCAGTCTACATTTGAGCGTTTACGAGGGGATTTGGGTGTTGTGTATCCTTTTTAGGATATTTTGAGTCAGCTCATTTCTTTCTTCTTTACTCTTTTCTTGAGTCTTTTTGTGTGAGTTCATACCATACATATTCACATATCACACTTTTGAGCCTGCTTCTGTTATATGATTGAACTGTTTTACTTATTCTAGCTGGTACATGCTTTTGCTTACTTGTCGATGATCATGCTTTGCTTCAGTTCATTTGATATGTCTGATATCTGTCATATGCATGGTTTTTACACTTTAAACTTGAAAAATGATCACCATTGCTTCTGGTAACTAGCTTGTGTAGGCTGAGTGCATTTGCTATCTGTTACATGCCTTGTAGCTAGTTCATCACATAGATGCAGATATGCAACTTGGACATCTTTATGCTTTAACATGGAAAATGTGCTATAAAAATGATAAAAATCAAAAATGAATGAAAATTCCATGCCTTCTTATGCTTGATTTGAAAAGATCCAAGTGGGTTTGCTTTGTCGCATTGCATTGTTCTGGACTGCTTACCATAGCACTTTGGTATGAACTAGGACAGTGTAGTGTATGCCAAGACCAATGTCTTAAGCTTCTGATGGTCCAGTTCTGGCCTAGGCTTGACTTGGTCGGTTAGCATAAGGTTTGACATGCAAATAACCCTTGGCAAAAATGAAAAAGGAAAATGAAAAAGCCTGAACAATTAAAAGATAACAAGTTTGCTGAAGCACTTTGTTTTGGACAATGCTTATCTTGGTAGATATCAGTTAGCTTTTGCATCTCATGTTTTACCTTGCTGGTTAACTGGAAAATGTGGTGATGCCTTTGTTTGCAAAAACTGAAAAATGCGTGCTAATGACTTTCTTTAGATATCATCTGTTGCACTGATCATGCCATGTGTCTTAGACAGTATGTCTTTTGCTATACTTGTTAGATGTTGTAATTGCAGTCAATCATATCTGAGAAGCATGCTTTCTGCACTCCACCTGCACCCCAGTTGCATTCATTGCATATTTTGAGGGGGAGTTGCATTTCAGGGGGAGTCAGTGTCTTTTTAGAGTGCTTGATGAGTTCACTTGTCAACAAGGGGGAGAAATTTTTGGTATAAGAGTTTAAGGGGGAGTTTTGGCTTTCTCTGGGATTTGTTTCAGGGGGAGTTTTTGTCCTGTTTGTCCTTACTCTTTTGATATCCTTGTTGATGTTTTTGAGATTGCACTCGTTTTCGAGCTTTTACTTTATTCTTCTTCTTCTTTGTTTTCTTGTGTTTTGTTTTCGTGTTTCCACAGTTGATTGCAGGTACTGAAGAGCAGATGAAGAGAAGTGTTGACAATGCACTCATCAAGGGGGAGATTGAGGAGCCATGCTGAATAGCGTGGGCCTCATGGCTCCAGATGTGATGAGTCATTGTCAACGATAGTCAAAGAGGACTGAAAAGAGAGAGATGATCTGCTGCGTCTGGGCCGCGTGTGACTCAGGTACACGGGCAGCGAGCGACTGTCGGGCAGAGGGGCCGCGAAGTCGGGCTGGCCCAATCCGGGTACATGGGCTAGGAGCAGCAGAGGATCCACTGGACTGTTGACCGGGATTGACTCAGGTACACGGGCGGCGAGTGATTGCCGGGCTGAGGGAGCCGCGGAATCGGGCCGGCCCAATCCGGGTACCCGGTGCGAAGACGGTGGACGCTTTGTCAGTTTCGGCGCAAAACTGACGACCGTTGATTTCGGATCTGACCGTCCTGAGGCGAAGGCGTAGCTGCTACGAAAGCTCCGCATCAGGACAAGTTACCTTTATTTAGGTTTTTACTATTTTGCCTTTAGGACCACAGTCTGTCAGTCGAGTCTGTAAAAATATCCTAAGGGCAGTTTGGTCTTTTCCATTTATTTCAGCGTCTGTAAAAAACCCTAGGGGTGTTTCTGCATTTTCCCCATTTATTGGGCTGCCTATAAAAGGCCCCAATCCCTAGGGTTAGGGTTAACTCACTTTAATCAAAAATCAGAGTTCAATCCCTTTTGTCCTTGCGTGTGCGCCGCCAGCATTTTTGAGTTCCGGTTCATCAAGAGTTTTTCTCCTGTTTTTTCTTCGATCGATTGTTCGTTAATCTTCCATTCAGATTCTGGTATCTCTGCTCTATTCTCAAAATTGTTATGCTGTGAAGTATTAACTCTATCGCCTCGATCTGCGTGTCTATTTGGTATTTTTCTCTTGGTCAGATATTGCTTCATGGAGTTCCTGTTTCTACAATTGTTTATTGATTGGATCTGTGGTCTGGCATAAAAGCTTTTAGATTCCCAAAGCTTAACAGTAATTTTATTAGTTGTTTTGATCTCAAGGAGGATAACGATGCACAAAACATTGTATTATTTAGTATTGTTTTTCTCCTGATACTTGACCAGCTCATTTCTTAATGACTTAGTGTCTGAATGGGTGTTTATTTGCTCTTTCCTGCTTCTAGCAGAGGTACCTTCATAGGATGCAGCTAGGCTTCACATGCTTCCTCTAGCTTGCTGTAGCTTTAGTCTTTCTCATCAAAGCCATCTCTGTTCTCGAAGCTGTTCTGGTTGCTGGTGTATGCTTTTTCGAAGCATCATGTCATGAGTCCCTACTGGTCACCGTGCAGGCTTTGCAGATCAGCAGCTTTTGCAGTGGCACAGTAGCTTTAGACTTCAACTTTCACTCTGTAGCCTCTTTTGCAATTACTGAAGCCTCTTAGACGAAGTCTATTTTTCAATTTATCTGAGTTTTACTTCGAGATTCTTGCCAAGGACTTCGAACATTTTTGAATTACTTCGTTTCTGTGTTCAGTTTTTTCTAAGTAATCATTTCGAGGCAAAGCTTCGTTGCATAGTCTGTTGCCTTCATTAGTAGTCCGTGCTGCCAGCTCTTCGTACATGTATACTTGATTGACTTCGTTTTACGGAGTGTGCATACAGCGAAGTACTTTTCTCTGGCATTTTTGTCCGTGTTCGAAATCTTTCTCTATACTCCGCATCGAAGCTTGGAGCGAAGCTAATTTTCCGGTTGGCTTCGTCCGAAGTATGTTGCGGAGGTAGCTTCGGAGCTACGATCATCAAGCCACATTTTCGGAGTATACACATCGAAGTGGCTTGCTTCGGATAGTTCTCAACGATCAAGACTACAAGCTTCGATACTAAGAAACTTCGACACAGTTTCGAACAAGTTTCGAAGTATTCTGACTACCACCTTCGCACGAAGATTTCGAACAGGCTTCGTCAGGCTTCAAACAGGAGACAACTTTAAACAGTAACCACTCAACTCAAATTAATTGATGTAATTTATTTCTGTGGTATTTTGAACTGCCATGATATGAATGTTTTATTTAAACTGCCTATTAGTACTGAGTTGGTGTCTTTTCGATTAGGACACCGGTTGTTATTAGGCTAGATCTTTTGAGGCTCTGTTGATCAGTTTACTTTTCACTGTTAGTCTGTTGAGGTGCGTTGGGTGTTGGGAGCAGGCCATTGATTCGAAAGAATATTTTAGGCGCCCATTCACCCCCCCTCTGGTCGCTACTTTCGGTCCTACAGCATCCTCGGCCTCGCTTCTGTTCGGGTTCCCCACCACCGGATCACCGTCGCCATCATCAACCCGAAGAACACCGCCGCCATCTCCTCGCCGCCGACCGTCATCGACCACCGTTTGTCGTCATCACCAGTACCTACGTGCTCCCATCCTTCCCTCTCTCCGTTTTGGCTGGAAATTAGGGCCTTAGGCCATCGCCGCCGTCGGTGGCCGCTCGCCGTCGTTCGGCCGGCGCTGGGGACGAAGCCCTCGGTTTCCCCCATGCCGCGTGCGTGCCAGACGAGACCTCCGCCGTACGATCGTGGATGGACGGCTGATATTAGATCGGTCACGAATTTAATCCTAGCCCTTGGATCGCACTGAATCGGTATCCGTTGATCTGGAGCGTTGGATTTCATTTAAAACCCCGGGCTAATCTCAGACGTCCACGCATACCGGTTAGATTTCTTTTAATCACAGCTGTCCGCTGTGACGTAAGTGCCCCGACTGGACCAGCGCACAGTGCGCGGGTCCATGGTGGACCTGGCTCATCGTGGACCCACGCCTGATTTCTGGTTTAAAATAAAATTCAGAAAATAGTTTAAAGTTCCAAAATTCATATCTTGCTCATATTAACTCCAAATTTGACCATTTCAATTCTGGAAAATTTGTCTTTTTATTCTCTACACTTTCATGCAATAAAAACAATATGTTTATTTGGCACATAATAATCTTATTAAATAATGAAGAAAATTCCCCTTTAGGATTTAATTAATACTTCAATTAAATAATTCAGAAAAACCCTTAAAATTTATAAATTAATTTCAGAAGATATAATGGCTCCATTTCAATGTTTGTAATACAATAAAAATAGAATATTCATTTTTCCCACTTTATTCTATTAAATAATATTGCAAAAGCCCCTTTTAGGACATTTTATTAATTCATTTAATGGAAAGTCAACACTTTATGGAAATATCCTAAAAACTTATATAATAACCTCACAAGACATAATAACTTAATTTCACTCTTTTTACTACAATAAAACATTAAGGTTAATTTTATACCTTTTTACTTCATCTCTAAAAAGGGAAGGTAAAATAAAAACCTCCTTAAGGAAAAATACTTAAATCAAGTATTAAAATTCATAAACCTCTTTAAAATTTAATCTTAATATTTAAGTGATAAACTCATAGAACTTAAAAACCCTATCTCCTTTACTTAATCCAACAAAAACATATATGTTGATATGGTTAATTTGTTTTGGATTGTTTATTGAATGTTTTATTTACTTTTCCGTATCGAGAAGACTACGATGTCGTCGAAGATCCGGAGTCCTATTCCGAGGTTCCACCTTCACCCTTTGCTAATCAAGGCAAGTCATCGACCACTCCTGTGGAAATAGTTGATCATCTTTGAGCCCATGTTTTAATAAAATATCGCTATAACTCATACGATAATATTGCATTAGTCCAATATCAAGCCCTACACTTATATTTATTAGATCCCCGTCCTTGTGTGCAAACCCAAGCCATGATTATTGAGCCTTAACTCCTTGTCACTCTACTATAAAAATATTAGCTAGTGCCCAATGTACCGGCACAACTGCTATAGGATAAAAAGAATGAGTCGTAGATAGATGGATTCTGTTATATGAATTTCCCCGTTATTCTTGTCTCTGGACTCTGTTGGAGTTGGCTATGTTATAAGTATGGTGGGATCCGGGTGCAAGCTAGGGCATTGGTCGGTCACACCCGAGGCACTATAAGGACCGGTCTGCGGGATCTGTTGCAAAGCACTTCCGTGCCAACCACAAGTCTAATGGGTAAGTCCTAACTGAAAGTATGGAACAATCTGACTCGATGCACCATAGTGGAGGGGGCAAGGGGCAACCTGTGGGTGACTTGTACCGACGAGGCTCAAGGGGGGTATAGTGGGGCTCCGACGCGTTGGGACACCATATGAAACCTATAAGAGGGTGCTGTTGAGTCGAGGAGGACCATATGGAAGGTTTTGGCACGAGTTCCCATGGTATGGGTCATCTCGTTACACTTTGGTGTAGGTGATGAGTGCGTGCCTTGTGGGTACAGTGGTACATCTCTGATCAGAGTAATTAATCTTTTCAAAAAGTCGAGCCCACGGTCAAGGGCGGGTTGTGTGACTACTCGCAGTTAGTTTACTATTGTTTGAATGGTTGAGTCATTCATGGCATGTAAGGACTGTTGAGCGAGGTGGGGCTGACGATACTCCTCGAGTTAGAAGATGATGATGCATACACATGTTTACATTTCAGCACTAATAAATTGATCACATTTAATTGCTTTACCAATTACGCTTTTCCGCAAAATTAGCCAATATCTCCCTTGTTATTACTCTTCATTATATTTGCATTCGGTGGCTTGCTGACCCAGTCAAGGCGAGACTGGAAGGAGGCGTTCATCTAGGACCCTTCGATTTATTAGTTTCTCTTCATCTTTATTCACTTTTGTACTAATACGGTCTACGAACCGTTAATGATTGCTCGTATTGTACGTGGTCGCATGATGAACGTCTTGGTTTATTGATTTTCTATGGAATTTCAATAAAGATCCTGATTTATTAAATCGGGGCGTGATAGTCCACTAGGGGTAGGAATCATCTTGAGAAGCATGCATTATTCGAACCATAAGATTTATTCTTTTAGAAAGGTGTTTACAATCTGTTACAAGGAGCCCCTAAGTGAAGTAGTGTATAAGGTGCTCTGCATGCCATGCATGTTTCAATTCCTCACCTTATAAATTAGCTAATTTAAAAGATTTGGGGCGTCCTGAACGCAAGATGATATATGGTCCTTACCATTTATTTCCTAATTTTCCTGGAGCAATTATGATTCGCAATACTAAATGGCTTGTTTCTTCAGTCAAGTCCAGCAAAGTTTGTCTTTCATTGTCAAGCTCTGGTTTGATGGTGCGGAGGGAACCTCCTTTGAGCTCCGTCAGTGTCATGGCTTCATCTCCAAATAGTAACCGGAAAGGGGTGAACCCTGTAGACCTTGCCTGAGTGGTCCGAATGGACCACAAAATCTTCAAAAGTTCTTTGGTCCACAACCCTTCGCTAATCCTACTATTCTTCGATTTAGGCCCGACAAGATATTACCATTGGCTTACTTGACAGCTGTTGATAGCAAAAAATGGCATTAATGGCTAGATTATCAAAATATCAATTTTTGGTAATTTGGGCCAAAAGTACACATGTCCAGGGTCTGTCCAAAGCCCTACAGGGCCGAAGTCCATCAAGCTATGGGCTCCGAAAGTCTCTATCCAGCCCATGGGCTTCAGCCAGGAAGCCTTCGGAGGCCCACGCTGCCGAAGCTTCGGCCCGGGGAGCAGGCCTCGACGGGCCTGGCCGAAGCCCATGCTGCCGAAGCTTTGGCCCAAGGAGCTAGCCTCGACGGGCCTGGCCGAAGTCCACGCTACCTAACCTTCGGCCCGAGGAGCAGGCCTCAACGGGCCTGGCCGAAGCCCACCTCGGCAGAGATAGAGTTGCACACGTTTCCAGCTCAATCTCTATCTCTATCCAGCCGGTTTAATAGCAGATTAGATTAGGAGTTAACCCCCTATAAATAGAGGGTCCTGGCCGGTGTGGAGAGCCCCCCAAACTCAAACCAAACCAAAGCCATGCTTTGATCGTACCTTTACTTTTACCTTTACTTTTATGTACCTCTTCGTGGGTTTGCCTGGAAGCCCTCCGTACGCCGCTACGGAATAGTGGTAAGCCTTGGTACTTCGCCTGTGAAGTCCACGCTAATCTACGTAATAGATTGCTATCGCCTTGTTACTTCGCCTGTGAAGTATCCACTAATCTGCGTAATAGATTGCTACCTTCGCTACCTCAGGCCGAATTGGTACTTCGCACTCTTCTGTTGCAGGCTTCGCGCTTCTGGAGCCCCCTTCTCCGAAGGTGTCTGGAGCTGAGAGATCGGTTCCGGAGGTCCCCGGGACACCCTTCGACGAGACCGCAGGCTTCGACAACAGGCTTTTCCAGCAGACTCTGGCAAGACAGGCTTCGCCATGACTGTACTCCGCGCCGGACAAAGTTGCACTCGCGCGCAACCTTCACGTCACTACTTTGCAGTTTGTTGTGTCGGAGATCGCACGCCAAACCCCGCTGTTTGGAGGAGATCACTGCGTCTAGACCCGTTTGGAGTCCATCTGCGACCGGATCAGTCCGAACACTGAAGCACCCTTCGGCGGAATAGTTTGCACCAGACACCAAGGGTCGCTGTATCGGAGGTATCACGCCGAACCCCGCTGTTCGGAGGTGATCACTGCGACCAGATCCGTTCGGAGTCCACCTTCGGCCGGATCAGTCCGAATGCCGAAGCACCCTTCGGTGGAGCACTTCGCACCAGACGACGAAGGTACCCTTCGGCGCACCCTTCGCATCAGACTTCGAACCAGACAGGCTCCGACTGGTTTGTTGATTTTATTCTATTTAATCTATTTCTTTCGGCTAATTGGATTATTTTGTAATTTGGTTGCCTGGCAACTCCACCCCCCTTATCACTATTAAGGGTAGTCGGAATGCAATGTCGGTGCCACGTCACTCTTAGGCCTATTCCTAAGTATCCGTGCACTTTTGGATTGTTGGACTGACCCAAGTGCGGGGACACGTTTTTGTGTCAACACACTTTTTGGCGACTCCGCTGGGGAAAGGCTACGCCAACATAATGAGTATGCCTACATCGGCCGCCTGTACATCTACTTCGACTACTACGTCTACACCACCGGTGGACGCAATAGGAGGTGCGGATATAGACAACTGCAACATATTGTCACCTACACTTGAAGATATCTCCGCCGCAGACTGAGCAGAGATCGAGGCAAAGTTAAAGGCGCTCCAAGACGTGATGCTTGGGGGCTACATCAAGACATGTGCAGGCTTCATCAAGCATGACATCATCACCCCCGACCTCGCTCAGGTCCAAGTAACACCTGTATCACCTCGTTTATCTTCTTTAGAAATTGAGAAAAAAATAGTTGCATCAGTGGATCAAGCCGTTAGCACTTCGGTAGCCAACCGTTTAGATTCGGCAGTCAGCTCACAAGTAGAGGCGACTCTTAGAAGGTTCTGCTTTACTGAGGCCGTACCCCCAGTTCCTATTGCTAGCGCACCTCCGACAACACACGTATACAGTAGAACTAACGACAACACTAGCACAGTCATGTCTCTAGCCTCACCACTCATGGTCGAGACCAATCATTATACCTATGGTCAAACTAATACTGCATACCACACAGCACCTGCACCAATACCCGCGCCACCCACACCACGCGCGCAGATGCCCGGACACGAGCACGTTGTACAAATAGCACGTAGGGAAGAAGCACATGGCCGACACGCCGATATCCCACCGCGTGTCGCGCCTCCACACTAGAGGCGCATGCAAACAACCTACCAAGATGATATAGATGAGCGGGTCCGCGCACTATTTAGGGAGTGTGCTGGCTTCGTGCCCAAGGGATGAGTTAGGGTTTACCGTAAGCCCTACCCCGACCATCTTGATGTGGTACCCTACCCCCGCGGCTATAGGATCCCCGAATTCACTATGTTCGATGGCGAAGGTAGCAAGACCACACTAGAGCACGTCAGTCATTTTTTAGCATAGTGTGGAGAGGTTAGAGGGATAGATGCCCTAAAGGTCAGACTATTTTCTCTCTCGCTATCCGGCACTGCTTTCACTTGGTTTTCGGCGCTGCCGCCGAACTCCATCCACACGTGGGACGATTTAGAAAGAAAATTCCATGATTATTTCTACACAGGTGAAATAGAACTTAGGCTTTCGCATTTGACATCGGTTAAACAAAAATCTAGTGAAAGCGCCTCTGAGTATATCAAGCGTTTCAAGGATACTAGAAACTGATGTTTTAGTCTTAATATTTTAGAAAGGGACTTGGCGGAATTAGCTTTTAATGGGTTGCGTTCCGAGCTTAAAGAAAGGTTGGATAACCAAAACTTTTTATAAGTTAGCCAAGTTCTACAGCAGGCTATGGTCCAAGAAGGCCGAGCAAAAGATAAGAAATTTATTAAGACGTTTAGCAAGCCTAGGGCCAAAATCCACATCATGGAATGCTCCGATGAGGAGGAGTC
Source organism: Zizania palustris (assembly GCA_019279435.1). Classification (NCBI taxonomy): domain Eukaryota; kingdom Viridiplantae; phylum Streptophyta; class Magnoliopsida; order Poales; family Poaceae; genus Zizania; species Zizania palustris. Next base: position 67,770,814 of record JAAALK010000289.1, on the reverse strand, counting down.
AGAGGAGGAGGATTCGGCCGACATGTACGCAGCCGAATGGGTCTAGAACACTAAGAATAAACTCGTCACCTACTCCGAGTTACGACCATCCCCAACAAAGAATCGACTCAATGAGGTCAAGTACTCGTTTGATGTAACTAAGTGTGATAAAATATTTGACTTTCTCTTAAAAAGCCAGCTTCTCAGGTTACCCAAAGGTCAAGTCATTCCACCTGCCGACGAGTTAAAGAAACATCCATACTGTAAGTGGCATGATTCACATTCTCATAATACTAATGATTGCAATGTTTTTCGATGGCAGATACAATCGGCCTTAGAGGAAGGACGATTGAAGATAGACCATGATCCTAAGATGAAGATGGATAAATATCCTTTTCTAGTCAACGCCATTGACCTCGGTGAAAGGAAGGTATTGATTAGGCCAGAACAGGCTGAATCTGCTAAAGGGAAAGATGTAATTGTTGGAGAACTGCGCACTCGCACACTCGTGCCAAAGAACCCCGAGGTAGGAGTGTGGAAACAGAACGTCAATACCCCTTCGGCTAAGGCTCACAAGAGGCCGAAGGTAACATATGACATGTTGTTGCACAAACATCAGAGAAGGACCAAAGAAGCAGGTCCACGCACTAAGCTAAAACGGCCGAAGGGGCCAGGACCTTCGAAGGGTAGCTTCGGGCCGAAGCCAGCGAGCCCTTCGCATGAAATCTTCGGTCCACGATGGCCTGATGCTCCGAATGAAGGCTTCGGGCCACGGCAGCCTGATGCTCCGCACGGTGGTTCCGAGCCACAATGGTCGAACCCCCCGTACAACAGCTTCGAGCCCCAGTGGTCGGGTCCCCTTTACAACAACTTCGGCCCCCAATGGCTGAACCCTACACCGCACTGGACTTCTCCGATGGGAGGCTTCGGCCCGCATTGGCCAAACATATCTCTGGCCTAGTAGGATCCTTCGCTGGTGTGGTCGGAGACACCTTCGACTTGGCCGAACCCCCCTCCAGGTGATGGGTTCGGCTCGCAGTGGCCAAGGCCACTAGAGCCACCGATGCCTCCGTCGTATGACTGGGCGGGAACCCCGTGGTCTCCGTACGTATCTGGGTCGGGGTACCCTCCGCAGCCTAACACTATGCCTTACTTTCCTTCAGAGTATTATGGATGGCAGGAGAAAACAGACGCAGCGGAGGGAGGCATCGTCCACAGACTATCCGTGGTGCCTCCGAACTGGACCATGCAGAGCGAAGCAGAAGAGTACAAGCATGCGGAGGCTGAAGTCAGGGAGTCTGAATCCATAACTATTAGAGTTGGGTCTCAGGAAGTCCCAATCCCGAAGACTTTGTCGAACGAGGTCGATCTGTTCGACGGGGTTCGCAGCGAAGCCCCCTTCGAACACATGGGACCCGAGGCCGAAGGGCACACTTTGGCCAGAATTAACAGGAGTCGAACAGTAGCTCTAGGCATCAAGCCGCAGCCATCTTGGGCTCCTACGGGCATGTCCAAATCACAAAAGATACGCCTACAAAGGCTGCGGGCACAGGAGATGCGCGAGAAAAAGGCCGAGGCCGAGTGCGATGCTATCTTCGAAGAGATCCACCCTCGTCCAGTTACGAAGCAGGTATGGAGAGAGAAGCCAGTTGAGATAACCAACTCGGCTCCTAGTCCAAGCAACGACGACAACATGCTTGACGACGATTACTCGCCCATCTCTGAAGGGCCCGCACCCCAGGTGATGGACGTCAACATCGTCACATTACCTTCCGAGTTCACCCTACCGCATGACGAGGCCGAGGTCGCTCAATTGAACCTCGGCCCGTGCAATGCCATCTTCGAGAAGCCTGAGGACTCGGCTCGCCATCTAAAGCCCCTCTATGTCAGAGGTCACATCGATGGGAAGCCGATCTCTTGGATGCTCGTCGACGGTGGCGCCACTGTTAACCTAATGCCTTATGCATTGTTGAAGAAACTTGGCAGGGATGAAGATGACCTAAAGAAGACTAACTTGATGCTCAACGGTTTCAACGGCGAGAGTTCCGAGGCCAAGGGAGTACTCTCTATGGAGTTGACGGTGGGCAACAAGACACTGCCGACAGCATTCTTCGTCGTCGATGTACAAGGTAACTATAGTGTGTTACTCAGATGCGATTGGATTCACACAAACTGTTGCATTCCCTCTACTCTACACCAGTGCCTGATACAGTGGGACGGCGATGAGGTGGAGGTCATCCCCGCGGATACTTCGCCCAAGTAGCTCTGGCCGATGTGTTGATTGACGCCGTCCATAACAAAGTAGAGTGTCTGTCAGGTAAAGATCTTTCGGATTACGACTTTGTTAGCGTATTTGGAAGATGATTTGTACCAGTGTCTGTAAAGCCGGCTGGAGTAGCACGGCTATTTTTGTATTAGTGGTCATGTCTAGCAAGAGTAATCTAGATTGGCTAAAGTCTCGTGTGGAGCAGTATCGGTCTAATAAAGACGGTATTGCCGAAGCCATCGAGGACTTTAGCGAGGTAGAAAAATTTGGACAATGTTTTGCGTCGGCTGATCCCTTGGAGGAAGTTGATATAGGTGATGGTAGCATCTCAAGGCCAACTTTGTAAACCAACATTTACAGCCCGATGAAAAGGCTGAAGTAATAAAATTACTTCGGTCGTACGTCGATTGTTTTGCATAGGAGTATAGCGAAATGCCAGGGCTAAGCCGCAAGCTCGTGGAGCATCGGCTGCCCATCAAGTCCGGATTTAGGCCTTATAAACAGCCTCCCCGCCGCTTTAATTCGGCCATCTATGACCGAGTTAAAGAAGAAGTGGAGCGGCTACTCAAGGCTGAATTTATTAGGCCATGCAGGTACGCGGAATGGGTTGCTAACATTGTGCCTATAGAGAAGAAAGGGAGCGGCAAGATACGGGTATGCATTGATTTTAGGGATCTGAACAGAGCCACTCCAAAGGACGAGTATCCAATGCTGATAGCCGACATGCTGAGCAACGATGCTTTTGGACACAAGGTACTAAGTTTTCTTGATGGCAATGCCGGTTATAATCAAATCTTTATGGCCGAAGAGGAAGTCTATAAGACTGCCTTTCGATGCCCTTGTTTTGTCGGTTTGTTCGAGTGGGTCGTCATGACTTTTGGTTTGAAAAATGTTGGCACCACGTATCAGCACGCTATGAACTTGATCTTTCATGACTTGCTAGGGGTCATGTTAGAAGTTTACATCGATGATGTCGTGGTCAAATCAGACACTATGGGAAACCATTTAGCTTATTTGAAGGTTGCTTTCGATAGAATGCGACAGTATGGGTTGAAGATGAACCCACTCAAGTGTGCTTTTGGTGTGTCGGCGGGTAAGTTCTTAGGTTTCATGATTCATGAGAGAGGCATATAAATTGATCCTAAGAGACTTGAAAAGATTAGAAACGTGGCAGCGCAGACATGCAAGAAGGATGTGAAAAAGTTGCTAGGCAAGTTGAACTATTTACGTCGCTTTATATCCAACTTGTCCGGCAAGATTGATGTCTTTGTCCCCATACTCCAGCTGAAAAACGAAGCCGAGTTCGCTTGGGGGGGCAAGCCAGCAAAGTGCTTTTGAAAAGATCAAGGAATGCTTGTCATCGCCACCCGTGGTGAGAGCACCCAAGGCCAGGATTCCGTTTTGGCTATACATCGCCGCTGAAGATGGTGTGATTGGAGCCGTGCTAACCCAGGAGGTGGAGGGAAAGGAATGCATCATCACATTCTTGATCCGCCGCCTGCTGGACGCCAAACCAGGTACGCATTTGTGGAGCGCTTATGTTTGTCACTTTATTACGCGTGCGCCAAGTTACACCATTATCTTCTCCCCACCACATGCGTCGTCGTTTGCCAAACTGATGTTATAAAGCACATGTTACAGAAGCCGATTCTAAGTGGAAGAATTTAAAAATGGGCTTACGCGTTGATTGAGTATGATTTGGCCTATGAGCCCCTAAGAGCGATGAAAGGCCAAGTCGTAGCCAACTTTATAGTTGATCATCACATAGATATTAGCTGGAATGATACTATTGCCCTAGTTGAGGTAGTGCCATGGAAAATCTATTTTGATGGTTCGGCTTGCAAAAGTGGCCAAGGTATTGGAGTGGTTCTCATATCGCCTAACGGTATGTGCTTTGAGACCTCGGCCCAACTAGAGTTTTCTTCCACTAATAACCAAGCCGAATACGAGGCTTTATTACTAGGTCTTGAACTACTAGAGTCTGCAGGCGCTAAGCATGTTCACGCGTATGGTGATTCGTTATTAGTAGTACAACAAGTAGCTAAGAGTGCTCAATGTTTTAATGGCTTGCTGAATAGCTACTTGGACAAATGCCTAGACATAGTTGCCACTTTTGATGATTTCAAAATATCTCACGTGTCAAGAGAAGCCAATTCAATCGCCAATGATTTGGCTCAGCAAGCATCTGGCTATCAAGTCAAGAGAGGGAAATTTTCTGTATTGGAAAAGCCGATGTTTGGTCTCACTACCGAAGCCAGTAATGGACATGCGCACCCTTCGGGTCAAACCCCTCGGGTCACCGAAGGCCACTGCACGCCGAAGCCCCTGGATCGGAGTGCCCCGCCCACCAAGGGATCCAGCACGCCGGAGTCTATAGTCCGAAGCCCCTCGGATGGAGAAGGCTCCCCAGGGTTCGAACCCTCCGAAGGGCTTCGGCCCAGCACACTCCGGACGGCCACCTCGCCCAGGCTTCGGGAGGAGCTGGAAGGGCTCGGGGGGCACCCCGAAGCCAGTGTTTTAGAGGTTTTTTCGGAAGGTGTACTAGCAAAGCCCTCTGAAACCCATAAGGGAGATTGGAGAATCCCAATCGTCTAGTATTTGAGAGGCCCTAGCCGAAGGGTTGATCAGAAGGTTCGGCGACAAGCGTTCAAATTCATGTTGATAGACGACGCATTGTATCGCCGAACCATTGACGGAGTGCTATTAAAGTGTTTAAACTATGAGCAGTCCCAAGTGGCTACAGGAGAAGTCCATGAGGGGCTTTGCGGCACTCACCAGTCGGCCCAAAAGATGAGTTGGATGCTCAAAAGAGCGGGTTTTTATTGGCCGACTATGACTGAAGATTGTTTCAAGTACTACAGAGGGTGTGAGGCATGTCAGAAGTTTGGCAACATCCAGTTAGCTCCTGCCTCATTGCTCAATCCTATTGTCAAGCCATGGCCGTTTCGAGGTTGGGGTTTAGACTTCATCGGCCAGATCTACCCTCCTTCTTCAAAGGGGCATCGGTTCGTGTTGATGGCGACGGATTACTTCACCAAATGGACCGAGGCCGTACCTCTCAAGAATATGACCCATAATGAGGTACACGATTTTATTTTAAAGCACATCATACATAGATTCGGCATCCCTCAAACTCTTACTACGGATCAAGGTAGTTCATTTGTTTCTAAAGAAGTAAGGGACTTCGCCGAATACTATGTCATTATGTTGATAAACTCTTCACCTTACTATGCTCAGGCCAATGGTCAGGCTGAGTCTAGTAATAAAACTGTGATTAAGCTTATTAAGAGTAAAATTGAAGAGTTTCCTAAAAGGTGGCATGAAGTGCTTTCCGAGGCGTTATGGGCTTGTAGGATTGCAAAGCACGGTGCCACCAAGGTCAGTCCATATGAGTTGGTGTACGGACAAGAGGTCGTTCTGCCTGTAGAGGTAGATCTTGGCTCCTTAAGAGTGTTAAAGCAAGACGGCTTATCGGTTGATGAGTATGAGGCTCTTCTGAAAGATAATCTGGAGGAAGTGACCGATAAGAGACTAAGAGCTTTAGAAGCCATAGAAGTAGACAAGAAGAGAGTAGCTAGAGCCTACAATAAGAAGGTTAAACCAAAATCGTTTCAAATAGGAGACTTGGTATGGAAGACGATTTTGCCTTTAGGCACGAAGAGTCCCAAATTTGGCAAGTGGTCACCTAGATGGGAAGGACCCTTTAAGATAGTCGAAATCGCTCCCGGCAACGCATACGTGTTGGAATCCCTGCAGGGAGAGCGGTTTCGAAGAGCTTTGAATGGTAGATACTTGAAAAGGTATTTCCCAAGTGTGTGGCAAATGTCATAAAGTGTCGGAAAGCCGATACGAATGGTATCGTCTTCAACTCGTTGTGCTTTTAGTTCACTAGTTCACTAAAAGGCAGGGGCGCATGTGTTGATAGCAAAAAAATGGCATTAATGGCTAGATTATCAAAATATCAATTTTTGGTAATTTGGGCCAAAAGTACACATGTCCAGGGTCTGTCCGAAGCCCTACAGGGCCGAAGTCCATCAAGCTATGGGCTCCGAAAGTATCTAGCCAGCCCATGGGCTTCGGCCAGGAAGCCTTCGGAGGCCCACGCTGCCGAAGCTTTGGCCCAAGGAGCAGGCCTCGATGGGCCTGGCCGAAGCCCACGCTGCCGAAGCTTCGGCCCGAGGAGCTAGCCTCGACGGGCCTGGTCGAAGTCCATGCTACCGAACCTTTGGCCCGAGGAGCAGGCCTCAACGGGCCTGGCTGAAGCCCACCTCGGCAGAGATAGAGTTGCACATGTTTCCAACTCAATCTCTATCTCTATCCGGCCAGTTTAATAGCAGATTAGATTAGGAGTTAACCCCCTATAAATAGAGGGGCCTGGCCGACGTGGAGAGCCCCCCCCCCCCCCCCCGCAAACTCAAACCAAACCAAAGCCATGCTTTGATCGTACCTTTTCTTTTACCTTTACTTTTCTGTACCTCTTCGTGGGTTTGCCTGGAAGCCCTCCATCAGCCTCTATGGAACAGTGGTAAGCCTTGGTACTTCGCCTGTGAAGTCCCCGTTAATCTACATAACAGATTGCTATCGCCTTGTTACTTCGCCTGTGAAGTATCCGCTAATCTGCGTAATAGATTGCTACCTTCGCTACCCGTGCAACACTTAGCAAAATTTGGTCCTCAGGCCAAATTGGTACTTCGCACTCTTCTATTGCAGGCTTCACGCTTCCGGAGCCCCCTTCGCCGAAGGTGTCCGGAGCTGAGAGATCGGTTCCGGAGGTCCCCAGGACACCCTTCGACGAGACCGCAGGCTTTGACAACAGGCTTCGCCAGCAGACTCTAGCAAGACAGGCTTCGCCACGACCGTACTCCGCGCTGGACGAAGTTGCACTCACGCGCGACCTTCGCGTCACTACTTCACAGTTTGCTATGTCGGAGATCGCACGCCGAACCCCGCTGTGTGGAGGAGATCACTGCGTCTAGACCCGTTCGGAGTCCGTCTGTGACCAGATCAGTCCGAACGCCGAAGCACCCTTCGGTGGAATACTTTGCACCAGACACCAAGGGTCGTTGTATCAGAGGTAACACGCCGAACCCCGCTGTTCGGAGGTGATCACTACGACTAGATCCGTTCGGAGTCCACCTTTGGCCGGATCAGTCCGAACGCTGAAGCACCCTTCGGCGGAGCACTTCGCACCAGACGCCGAAGGTACCCTTCGGCGCACCCTTCGCATCAGACTTCGAACCAGACGAGCTCCGACTAGTTTGTTGATTTTATTCTATTTAATCTATTTCTTTCGGCTAATTGGATTATTTTGTAATCTGGTTGCCTGGCGGCTCCACCCCCTTATCACTATTAAGGCTAGTCGGAACGCGACGTCGGTGCCACATCACGCTTAGGCCTGTTCCTAAGTATCCGTGCACTTTTGGATCGTTGGACTGACCCAAGTGCGAGGACACGTTTTCGTGTCAACAATGGCTCCGTTAGATTGGGGATGACGGACAGCTGCAAAGCACATTTGGATACCGAGACCTTCATAGAATTCTCTAAAAGGTTCGGCAACGAACTGAGTGCCATTATCAATTGTCAGCTGCCTAGGCTCTCCGAATCTGCAAATAATATTTTGCCAAAAATTTTTTTGCACATTTCTTAGAAGTGATAGCGGTCAGGGGTTCGACTTCGACCCACTTAGAAAAATACTCAATTGCTACCACTACAAATTGCAGGCTGCCTTTTGCCATTGGGAAGGGGCCAATGAGATCCATTCCCTACCGAGCCATTGGCCATATGTAGCGCCCAGATTTATTAAAACCCAGACTTTATTGAAATTCCATATAAATTAAATAATCACAAGATGTTCATCACACGACAACGCGCATACGTCAAACATTCATGGCTCGTAGACCACATTATTACACAAAGGTTAAAATAAAAGAAACTATGAAAATAATAAATTCGATGAACATCTTCTCCAGGGTCGCTTCCTTAACTAGGTCGCTACTCCAGACCATCCTCATCGTAGTATGCCTCTAAAGTGGTTTTTCCAATGGGTGAGTACAAACATACTCAACAAGCCACCGAGAAAATGCAATAATAATGCAAGGTAATAACAAAGAGAGGTAATGGTTTAAAGTGCGGAAAAGTAAATTTTTATCTTGTAGCCTTTAATGTGAGTCAGGTTTATTTATACAAAATATTTAAATCATGGATGACGCCACATATTCTAACTCAAGGAGTACAGTCATCCCTCCTCGCTCAACAGTCCTTACATGCCCAAATCATTATGCAACACTTCTCAAACATAGACTAACTGTGGGATGTCACTCCACTCGCCCTTGACCGTGGGCTCGGCTTTTTGAAAAGATTTAACTCTGATCAGAGGTGTACCACTATACCCGCAAGGCACTCATTCCCGCACACCACAGTGTGTCAAATGACCCAAGTCACATGAACTTATGCTGAAACCGTTTGCATGAATTGCTCCAACTCAATGACACACACTATAGGTTTCGCCGGCGTGCGGGCGCACCAAACCAAAGTCGCGCCCCCTTTTGAGAAAGTTATGGATTTCTAAAGTATAAAGTAATTTCAAGAATTTAATTTAGATCCTAATTTAGCATTCGGTCCATGGTGAACCGGGTCCATGGCACTGTGTTGTGAGCCGGCGTGTTTTAAATGAAAATGGATGGCTAAGATGCGCTGATACCCCTTCGATCCAAATGGACGGCTGAGATTAAATCTCGTGTGTGAATTAATCTCCTCCGCCTGATTGAGATCATGCGGCAATGATTGGATCCTACACGACATGGGTAATTACATGTGCCTGTCGTGTTCTCCGACGATGGCATGGGCTTGCGGCGGTTGCGGCGGTGACGATGATGGATAATACTACCCAGCGAAGCTAGAAATGGAATCAGTGCGGTGAGGGGAACATGATGATACCGACATGGTGGCTCGAGACCAACAAAGTGATGTCGGCGACAAGCGGGGGCTGCAGAGCGGTTCGGGGCATCAGCGGGGATGGTGTTCTGGCGATCTTCAGCGAGGACAGAAGGGGTGGCCGGTGTCGGGGAGGCGACGATGGTCACAGTGAGGGCGACGACGAGGTGGATGGCAGACTCTAGCGACGGCGAGCGGCGATTGGAGGTCGAGTAGATGGGCGGTGTGAAAATGCTTAATGTGGCGCTCGGTTCTGTCTAATGGAGGCAATTGAGAGGTGCGTTGGAGGCGGTGTGCCTAAGGGTACTTTTATAGTGCTCTGGTGAGGGTGAGGTGGCTGGGTGCAGTGAAGACCGAGAAGGGGGGATTTAACTCCGGTGAGGTGTTTACAACGATTAAAGGGAGTAATCGCGATGGAATCCAAGGGAAAACGTGCGGAGGATTACAACGACTTAATTCTAGTGATTAACTGGAGCTCAGGCCTAGGGCGGAGGTGATCAAATTTCACTGCGGTGGCCAGGGATCTCGGGCACTTGAGGTTGAAGTCGACTAACAGGGCGGGGCCACCGCTCAGTGAGTGGACGGGGTCCAACGACGCAACGGTCGGCGCAGACAGGTGGGCCTAAGCGCAAGTCATGATGGGAGGAGGCTGACAGGTGGGCCAGGGCTCAAGCGCGAAGCGTAGTGCGCCAACAGGTGGCACCCGCTTGTAAGTGAGAGGGTGTCGTGGTGGATGGGTTGGGCCAGCCAGGGAGAGAGAAATGAGGGGAGCGCCCATTAGCATTTATATTGATTTTCTGAATAAAAATAATTGCAGATATTGATTTTTAAATTATGGACTAGCATCCAAGGTTGGAAAATTTTGTAAAAATTCCCAAAATTGTATCTTGATCTTAGGAACATAACATAAATTTTGCAAACCATGATTTGAATTATTTCTTTGGATTCTATTTATTTAGGCATTTATGACCTTTATGAGAATTAAAATAAAGCCTTTTTTCTGAAAATTCTGATTTTTCTGAGTTTATATTATTGCTCTAAAATTTGGGGTGTTACACCATACTAGAGTGATAACTTGAAGAGGTGTTGGTGGATGATGACTCTATCTTCCTATCCATTGACAACCCTGACAAGTGCGGACTAATGGCTCCGCATCAGCTACTATAGTAGACCAATAGAGCCCCTGGCGAAGTGTTTTGCCTGCTAAAGCCCGAGGGGCAAGATGGCTACCACATAGCCTTCATGAATTTCTCGAAGTATGTCTTGGCCTTCGTCTTGGGAGATACATCGGAGCAGGGGAGAACAGACTCCGGCTTTGTATAAAATACCGTTGATAATATGATAGTTCTGAACCCTCAACTGTAATCTTGATAGCTTTGGGTCTTCGGGAAGATTGCCTTCGTTTTGCAATAAATCCATAATTGGGCTCCGCCAATCACTGTTTGGTATGCAAAGTACCTCAGCAGGAGGGAGTTTAGGCACCGAAGGGTAGGCAAGTTCTATTAAGGTATCCGTGCACGTGGTGACCCGGCATCTACAAAGAAGACAGTTTAAAGAGTAAGGAAGAGAAGAAAAATATGGAGTAGCTTTTTACAAAATAGATTTTGTAAAGCTAGGTATGGGGCGGGTTTGTTTGGCTTCCTATAGTCAAGTCGGCTCTGATTCCATCTTATTGCGTCCAGAATTTAACAAACTCCAACTTTTATTGAAATTCCAAAGAAAATCAATAATAACAAGATATTCATCACACGACAACGTTCATATGTCAAACATTCGTGGTTCGTAGACCACATTATTACACAAACATTAAAATAAAAGAAACTAGTAGAATAATCTTCGGGATGAACATCTCTTCCAGGCTCGCGTCCTTGACTAGGTCGCTACTCCAGACCATCCTCATCGTAGTAGACCGCCTCTGAAGTGGATTTTCAACAGGTATGAGTACAAAAGTACTCAACAAGTCACCGAGAATGCAGTAGTAATGCAGGGTAATAACAAAGGAAGGGTAATGGTTTAAGCGCAGAAAAGTACATTTTGTGTTGAAGCTTTTAATGTAGTAAAGTTTATTTGTACAGAAAATTAAATCATGAACGATGCAACATCTTCTAACTCGAGGAGTACAGCCAACCCTCCTCGCTCAATAGTCCTTAGATGTCCATTCATCATGCAACACTTCACAAGTATACACTAACTGTGGGATGTCACGCAACCCGCCCTTGACCATGCACTTGGATTTTCGAAAAGATTTAGACTCTGATCATACATGTATCACTGGACCCACAAGGCACTTATACCTGCACACCGCAGTGTGTTCAGATGACCCAAGTCACATGAACTCATGACAAACCTTTAGCAAGAAGCGCACTAACCAAATGACGCACACTATAGGTTTCGTCGGCGTGCCAGTGCACTGGATCAACATTGTGCCCCCATTTGTGCCACATGGTACAAGTCACCCACAGGTGCTACTTGCCCCTCTCTATATAGTGTCTCGAGTTGGAACATCCCATACCTTCAGTTAAGCCTTATCCACTAGACTTCTGGTTGGTACGGAAGTGTATTGCAATGGATCCCACAGACCGGTCCTTATAGTGCCCCGTGTGCGACTAACCAATACCCTCGCTTGCACCCAGAACCCACCATGCTAACTTAAATAACCAAAACTCTATCACTAATAGAATTCTAGGGGGAGAGAAAATCACAGGGATCATATAATAGAACCAAAGTATCTACGACTCATTTTTAAACTTATAGCAGTTGTGTCGATACATTTGACACTATCTAATAATAGTATTAGTATGGTGACAAGGAGTTTAGCTCGATAGCATGTCTTGGGTTTGCACATCAAGGTCGAGGATCTAAATAATTTTATTGTAAGGCTATTAATTTGACTAATACAATTATAACCTATGGGTTTTAGTGATATTTAATTTAAAACTGGGTTGAATATGCTCAAAAATGGGTTGGTGACTTGCCTTGTTCAGCAAAGAATGGAGGGGAAACCTTAGGAAAATATTCTGACTCCTCGACGGCGTCGTAATCTTCTCGTCACGCAAAACGATAAAGAACAAACAATTAAAACAATATAAAATCATAGTACAAGCACTTAAATTTTATTGGATAAACATGAGGATAACAAAAAGATAAATTTTCTGTAATTTGAATGGTCAATTTTAGAGGTAATTCAATGAAGTTATGAATTTTTGAAGTTTAAAATGATTTCTCAAATTTTATTTTAATTCCAATTAAAACAATATAAAAGTTCAGTATAAACATATAAATTTTATTGGATGAATATTAATAGAATAAAAGGAGAAACTTTCTGAATTTTGAATGGTCAAATTTGGAGTTGATTTGAAGAAGTTATGAATTTTTAAAGTTCAAATCAATTTCTCGAATATTTTTTAAATTTTAATTCAGCCTCTGGTCCACGGTAGACTGAGTTCACGGTGAACCAGCACCATGTGCTGTGAACCGGGCGAACCAGAGCCGTTGGATCGAGATCTGGCGGCCACAGAACGTGTGGGGGTTTTAAATGAAGATCAATGGCTAATATCCACTGATACCCCTTCGATCTATCTGAATGGCCCAGATTAAACTGATCGATGATCTAATCCTGATTGTCCAGATTGGATCGTGCGGCCGTGAAGTGATCAGAGATGGCACAGGGTATTTACCTGTGCCGGTCGTCTTCTCCGGCGACGGTGGAGTGTGGCAGTGGCCCTAGCGATGGCGGAGTGTGGCGGCGGCCCTAGCGATGGCGGCGGTGGCCTAAAGCCCTATCTAAGCACGAAAATGGAATTAGGGCAGTGAGAGGATGATGATGGTACCGGTGTGGTAGCTCGGGATCGACGGAGCGAGGCTGATGATGAGAGGGGGCGATGGTGGAGCTTCGGGTCCTTGTCGGCGATGTGGTTCCGGTGGCGAGGAGCTTGAGCGGAGTGGTGGCCGGGGTCAGGGAGGTGACAGTGATCACAAAGAAGTGGTCGACGGTGACGAGGACGTGCTTTGGCGACGGCGAGCGGCGGCTAGAGGCAGAACAGGGGGCGGCGCAAAAATTGGCAGTGGGAGCGCTCAGTTCTGGCTAAGGGAGGCAGGAGTGGTGTGGACTAGACGCGGTGTGCTGAGGGGGCTTTTTATAGCGCTCCGGCAGCGAGGGGAGGGGTCGGGCGCTGTGAATGCCGAGAGGGAGGAGTAACTCTGGCGAGGTGATAACCGCACTTGATTACAGTGATTAAGCGGCTTAATGTGATGGCATCCGAGGGGGAACGTGTGACGGTATAACAGTGAGTAATTCCTCAACGTTAAATTGAGCTCAGGCCCACGGCGGAGCCGGAATGGAGAGTTAGGGTGGCGGCTGGGGATCTCGGGTGTGCGAGGGCTCGGGGAAGACGAAGCTGACAGGTGGGCTCTACCGGTAAGCGACGAGCGAGGGTGAGGGCGCAACGATCGGTGCCAACAGGTGGGCCAGGGCGCGCACGGAGAGAGGGGGAGGGGGCTGACAGGTGGGCCAAGGGCTCGGGCGCAAGGCTGAGAGTGCCAATAGGTGGGGTCTACACGTCAGTGAGAGGTTGTGGGGGTAAACGGGTTGGCCTGGTCTGAGAGAGAGAAAAGTGGGTTGTGGCCTAATGCTATTTAAAATTTATTTCTGAATAAAAATAATTGCTAAAAATAGTTTAAAAATTATGAGCTACTTGCAACGGCTATAAAAATTTGTAAAAATTCCCAAAAATATGTCTTGCCTCAAGATCATAATGTAATTTTCTCAGACCTTGGTTTGGATTAATTATCTAGATTTTATTTATTTGGATATTTTCAGCTTTATAGAAAATCAAAAATAATCCCTTTTCAGAAAAGTATATTTATTAATTTTTATTTTTACCTTTGGAAATTTGGGTTGTTACAGTTACATCTGATAATCTGTCATGGTACACAACACAATATCCACCTTCACCAATTACATTATCCTTTGAAAGATGATTGTTGCAAGCTCCAGATTTCTGAGAGTGAACCAACGGTACTATTTGGCACTGTTTGATCATTCTTTTAACTAAGTAATAAGAAAATTAAGATCAGTCGATAAAATTAAGAAAATATATAACTGGATTAAGCATAGTCTTGGTTTACCGTATGAAAAACAACATCAATTATGCTCTATGTGTCATAAGAGCAGTGGGTAGTGGTGACAAGATATATAAAGAAACCAATAAATCCTCAATGAGCTCAAATATCATGGAAAATGAAAATGTATGACAACTTAATTAGAAATTTCACTACCTGCGGGCAGTTCTCCTCAACCACAATAAGAGATATCATTCCAAAACTCTATTTCAAATGATGAGCATTCATGTATTCCAGCTACTTAAAATGAGAAGTGTTTACTTTAGAACACACCAAACTATCATGGCAATGGAGTAATTACACTTTCAGCAGAATGTTTCTCTAACTCATAGTAATGTAGACCTATCAATAAGGTATGTCACAATATATTCCGGGTTTCTTCCACTCAATTGGTTCATAAAATCTGAAAGTATAATTTTTTCTTAACTTAGCAAGTTCGAGAAGTCCTTCCATTGCATTCCGCAAATCATCAATCAGATCATAGATCACCTTGTACAGTTGAATCTCCACATTTTTCTTCTTAGCATAGTTTTTAAATGATCCTGGATCGTTGACATTAAAACCAAATATAATTCCTTATGAAGAAACAGCCAGATCAATATCACTCACACTCACATCTCGTGGAACATGAAGTAAGAACCTCATGCAGACATTTTCTCGAGGCAGAACTTGAATATCTTGACTAATTGCCTCAATTGAACCCTATTTTGATCAATTTTTTCCATACTTAGCAACAGAGGATGAATAGTTCGGAACTATAAAGCAACATAATTTGCAAGGGCAGTGGGTACCTGAAAATCAACTCTAAGGATGACATTAAGGTCATGTGTATCAACTGTACCTGAAAAGCAACATAATTTGCAAGGGCATTGTTCAAGTGTTCAGAAGGTTGTAGAAAGATAGTGACAGAGCATTAACATACATACACAAAGTCACTAAATAGGATAATAGTAAGAATAAAAGGAAACAACATATAGCACTGTGTAAGTGTTCAAACGCTTAGCATGTGCTCGAGGTGGTATAAGTAGTGGAAAAAGGAAAAGAACTCAGTAGCCACTAGAGCACACAACTTATATAGCTTCTAGAGAGCTCAGTGGGAGTAAGCGGTGTAGCACAATGCACCTGCAAGACAACACCGCTTAGAAAAGTCATCTCACCGCTTTAGGTACAGAGAGTAAACTCACCATGTAGCCACCGCTATGGGATGCACTGAACCGTGCAGCCGCACATCTCCCAATGGTCAGCAGGGGCCCACACACGGAAAAAAAAAGTTACCTAGTGAAGAGAAGAGCACGCATAGGAACCGAGGCCGCCGCCGACCACCGCCGGCCACAATGGGCATGGTAGTGTCAGGCATTGACGAGTGACCTCCTGGTAGGCGATGATGAGTCGCCAAAAGTGGAAAAGGGAACATAGAGACATAGGAGTGCAGATCTGAGTGATAGTGGGCATGAGTGGAGCACGGCGCGGCTGCCGATGACCGGCATGTCGATGACGGGGGGCGAGGAGGCACCGGCAGCCGAGGCCATGCCGAGCGGAGGTGTCGGTGACGATCCAGGCTAGGAGATGCAACGATGGGGTAGGGATGCCTAGATGGCTAGGGACGACGTAACTGGTGGGGAGAGGGAGGGACAGGGAGGGGAGTGAGTTGTGGCGGTGACTGGCTAAACCGGGGGAGGTGACGGTGACTGGCCAAGCAGGAAGAGTCGACAACGAACAGCAAGGGAGGGGAGGCAGCAGCTATAACACCCCAAAATTTCACAATTTCGAGTCTATTGAATTTCCTTAAGCAAATCAATTAACAAAATGGTCATCGAGCGACAACGTCTTACGAAAAACAAAATATAGCTCAATGGCTATTTTATTACACTGAAGATAATCTAATAAAATAAAAGACTCCAAAACGACGAACATCTCGCTCCTAGAATTGTGCCTCGACTAGGACAATTTAATCCGGACCTTCTTCTTCTATAAACTCAGCATTTAAAAAGGGTTATTCAAAAATGATGAGCACAAAATGTACCCAACAAGCCACCGAATACAATATAAATGTAAATGTAATATCGAAGGATGGGCATATGGCTTGTTTTGCATAAAAGTACATTTTTAGTAGTTAAGCAATTATAGTGAATAGGTTTAATGAACAATAAGTAAATAAACATGTGATAAACCATTCACTACCTCGAGTAGCACAACATTACTTCATCTACTCATCATTCACATTCAAGTTAATTAAGGTAACTGCAGAGAACATCACTTGGCCCGCCTTTAACCGTAGGCACGACTTTTCAAAAAGATTATATTCCGATGAGAGGTGTACAAATTTACCCACAATGCAAGAATTCAGTAGATCATTACAAAATTCCTGCCAAAACCCTTTGACATAGACCGTTTCAGCAGAAGGACAACCACACTAGATTTCGCCGGCGCTCCAACACTTGGATTACGTCGAGCCCCCTTTTGTGCCTCGTGTCTAGTCAATAAAAAGGAAACAAGGCACCCTTTATTCTCAACTCTCCTGACCCACCGCTCGGTGCATTCTGCTGAAGTGACTTATACGCTAGGTTAGGCCTTACCCACTAGACTTATGGCTTGTACAGAAATGTTTTGCAACAGATCCCATAAATAGGTTCTTATAGTGCCCTGGGTGCTACCAACCAGTACACTTGCTTGCACCCGGAAACCTACCTTTACCATTAACTTAGCCATTTTCTAAACATTGCTTCCATCTTTTAGAACCATGATAAGAGACATATCTATGGAATATAAACAAGAATAAAGTATTCAGTCTAGTCCACGACTCATTTTTAGCAATATTAAGTAAGTGTGCCAATAATAGGGCACTAACTAGTGTTGTAGTATTCAGGAGAAAAGGGAAAATGGATCAAAATCATGGCTTCGGTTTGCACAACAAGGTCAAGGGATCTAAATAAATATAACTGTAGGTTTTAATTAGACTAATGCAATTAATTCCTATGTGTTATAGCGATAACTAATTTGAAAACATGGGATCAATATGGCCAAGGCAAGGGGTGTGACTTGCTTGGATCGATAAAGGACGGAGACAGGTCCCCGACAAAAGACTCGGGCTCATCGATAGCTTTAAATTCTAAAAGCACGCAAAACAAGGAAAACACCAATTAAACGGAGAAAAATAAATAGTACAATTCATGAAATTAAATTAGTCCATGTTGTAGAGAAAATTATGGGGATCAAAATGGAATTTGAATGGTTGAATTTGGAGATAGAATGCGAGAGACATAAATTTTTGAAGTTTGAATCAATTATGGAATCATTTTTAAACTGAAAAACAGAAAAAGTCCACGGTGAACCTGCGCACTAGACCGGGCGGCATATGGCCATCAAATCCTGATTAGACGGCGTAGGGCGAGGCGGGGGATTTAAGTTGTGATGGACGTCCCAAATATAAACATGTGAACCGGTATGCGATAACGCACCAGATTGAGCCACGTCACGAGTTTAATCAGGATCGCACGCCATAGATCAGATGGCCAGGAATCAATCTGGCACATGGATCGTTGTTGGTAGTGACAGAGCACAGCGACGAGCGATTCTGGTGACGGCGAGCGACGACGAGGTAATTAGAAGGCAAAACCAGAACTAGAATAGGATGGGGATCACTCTGGTACCTACGATGGTCACCGGTGATGACGGACGGCGACCAGCAGTGAGCGGAGAAGGGGAGTACTCCTCAAGTTCATGACTCTAGTGAAATTCGGTGACGGGATGGCCGATCAGGGTCGATGTCGAGGATGAGGAGGTGATGGCGGTCATGGTGGTGCTGGTGGTGGGAACTTGCGGGGTCACCGACGGCGAGGGAGGCTGCCGGAGTTAAAATAGAGCAGGGGCAAACAATATGGCGATCACTAGCGGCGAGGCGACAATCGATAAGGCTAAGGGTGGATACGAATTGGGGGCATCAAGGTGGGGGTTTATATAGGGGTGGCATGGCCAGAGGTGTCGGATAGAGGTGCTAGGGTTGGCTACGGCTACGGGATTTTGGGGATTCCGGCGAGAGTATGAGGTGGAGACGACATGTCTGACAGGAGAGGGCCACGGGTTAGCGAGGGCGGTGAACGTGCGAGGCTGGCAGGCGGGGTCCACGCAGCAGATAGGGCGAGCGTGCGCGTGTAGAGGCTAGCGCTGATAGGCAGGGTCCACATGTCAGCGAGAGCCGAGAGCACGGGAATGGGTTGGGCCATGGAAAGAGATCGGAGGGAGGCGGCCCAACAAGAATTAAAATTCATTTTTCAATTAAAATAATTGCTAAAATACATTTGTAATTTCTATGCTAGTTGCAAAAGTCCTAAAAATTTGGGAAAAATCCTAAAATATTATTTTGACTTGGAGAATTTAACAAAAAAATTCCAACCCAAAATGTGGATTATTTCTTAAGATTTTTAATTCTTTTACATCTTTTCACAATTTGAATAATCTTTTTCTAAATTTTATTTTCTCAGAAATAATATTTGGCAAAAATTAAGGATGTTACAGCAGCGGGCTAGGGATTGCAGACCTGGACGCTCTCTCCCGTATCTCTCCTACCCATACCCACGCGCTGGACCTGAAAGGAAATAAATGAAAACATCATGACCTTTTTGCAAAAATGATTGTACAGTACATGCCACATCGCCGCACGTGGAAGTGTCCATGCCACTTAAAATTCCCTAGAGGCTCGAATCAGGGGGATGTTTAAATCTATACAATGTTTGTTTGAGTCATTTTGCTCATATCATGTTCATGCATGTTCCTGCTTATGTGTGTTATGTATTACTGTTGGGGGAAAATACTTCATCCCAAGGATCTTCAAGGTTACAAGACAAAGACAATTCACCAGACCGAAGTTCAAGACTTGTCTCCGGCTTGGCATAGGATTAAGTCCAGAGGATCTGTCCAGACTCCCGTTCAAAGATACACTTCGAAGGCTCAATCTCCGCAGTGGACAACTGCCAGCGAGGACAGAAGACTTATCTTCTTTCTGATTAAATTAGTCTTTTACCATTTTAGCCCTATTAGGGGTACCAAAATAGTTTCAACTATGTCGGTTGTAACTGAGGGGTAAAAAGGTCTTTTCCTTAAAGTTTTTACCTATAAATACCCACATTCTCACCCTATAATGGGGATCGAATACTCAGATATTCAATACACAACTTCGAACTACTTCAAGCTATTATCCAATACGGAAGCTTGAAATAGTCCGCTTCACAAACTCTTCGTTTGTTAGTTCTTAATCTTCGAGAACCTGTTAGCGTAATCTTTTACGCCAACAGTTGGCGCCGTCTGTGGGGAACCTAGTCCGAAAACTTCGTTCTCTACCAACTTTCTAGAGCCATGCCTCCTAAACGGAGCTCAGGTGGTAGTCCCCTTCGGAGGTCCCTCGGACCTCTGGAGTGAGATCTTCGAATACGGTTGAGGTCGGAGGACCTTCTGTAGTTGCCCCACCTCAGACCCCCGAAGTGAATATTCTCCCTCGAACATATGAAGCCCCTTCAGGGACTCCGTCTATGCTTCGAATCGACGGAGCTTCTCCTGCACCTCCAACTGTACTCTGAACTGACCTGTTCAGTTCTCAAGACCTGGAAACTCCTTCTGGAAGAAATGAAGATAGCCTTGGCGATGTGGTGACCCAGATAGCCAGTCTCCAAGCTGAAGTGACAAGGTGGAGGCAGGAAGCGGCAGATAGGCATCGTCCTCAAGTTACCCTTGTCATTCTGGAGGTGCCTCAAGACGATGACCCTCTTTTTTATCCCGAAGCCCCCGAGAATGCTTCCTTTGTTAGCGAGTCTCCGCTGTACCCTGATTTACAAAAGGTGTGCTTTGACCCCAAGTTCAAAACTTCGAAGCTCTGTAAGTACTCCGAGGAAGAGGATCTAGGGGAGTTCTCACGTCCGTATGCTTTAGCGATTGAAGTCAGCGGAGGGGTTCGGGATACAATGGCTAAGTGCTTCCCCCTTGCGCTTGAAGGAGTTGCTTTGCGTTGGTTCTGGTCCTTGAAGCCAAGAGCAATTAAAACCTGGGAGCAGTTAAGAAAAAAATTTATAAGTAACTTTCAGGGTACTTTTGTGCCCCCTATGTCTACGGGAAGTCTCTTTCAGGTGAAGAACCAACCGGGAGAAACTTTGAAGCAGTTCTTTAAGTGCTTTGCTCATACGAAGTCGTAGATAAGAGGATTGTCTGCATCATCAATCATCGATGCATCCTGAGAAGGAGTCACCCATGCAGGCCTCCTTGACAAGCTTCACCAGAAGAAGATATCCTCCGTAGCACAGTTGATGGCTTATTTTGAAGAGTATGCTAGGTCGAAGGAAGGATGGCTTCGAAGAATAGCCTCGTCTTCACCAATTATCCAAGAAGTCAAGCTCAAGGTGAAGGCTTCAACACCTTCGCAAGGGCCCAACTTCGACAGCCAGCATGACAGACGTCGAGGATAGAAGCATCCTCGCTCTGAAGTCCTAAACATTGCTCCTTCTCTGTAAAAATTTTCCCCCAAGAGTCCACAAGCTTCGGGAATCAAGGTCAGCGGCTGGAGGCCGCCAAGGAAGCCGGCTGGCAAGGGCCAAGCATTCTTCTGTTGTGTTCATGGAAAAAACCGAATACATGCTTCCGATGCATGCAAGTCTATACTAGCTTTAAGAAGCGAGTACCTTGAAAGGAGCTCTGGTCGAGGAACTACTAACCGAGTCCCACCTGAGGCACATCCAGAGCCTGTGCAGGATGTCGTACGTGTAGACAACTTCGACCCCCCAAGACAACCTCTGGTGGCCAGTGTTATGCCACCCCCGAAGGAAGAAGATGGTCAAGACTGGGGCAAATGAGTGGTCCTTCCTATCTTTGGAGGAGGAACTCTAGGCAGCATGTCAAAAAGACAATGGAGAGAGTATGTTCGAGAAGTAGGCCATATTGGAACCTCTTCGTCGGCAGCTGCAATGCCCGAGTGGTCCCATGTGCCTATATCTTTTTCTGCAGCTGATGCAGCAGGTATAAAATTCCCCCATGTGAATCCCCTTGTCATCACTACCAATATTGTAGGAACAGAAGTTCGGAGAGTGCTGGTTGATGGCGGAAGTTCTGCGGATATTATCTTTGTTCAAGCCTTCGATCAGTTCTGCATCTCCTGGAAGCATCTCCTCCCCGTAGCTCGTCCCCTTCAAGGCTTTGCAGGACCTCCTCTTGATGCCCTCGGCCAAATAGGTCTTGAGGTTGCCTTCGGAGAGGGGCTCTTGGCAAGAATGGAGGAAGTAATTTTCAATGTTGTGGATGCCCCTTACACTTATAATGTCATCTTCGAAAGGGGCATGTTAAATCAATTCGGAGTTGTGGTGCACCATAATTATTTATGCATGAAGATACCCACGCAAGCAGGAGTACTTACTGTCTTCGGTGATCAAGCCACTGCACGAAGAGCAGAATCCGGCCATGGCCCCCTCTTGATCCAAGACAAGTGAATAATGTGCAAGGCAAGGCCCCCCTCTTGATGCAAGACAAGTGAATAATGTGCAAGGCAATTCGGAGGATATCCCTGCATCAAGTGAATCTTCTAAGAAATCCTTCCCAAGACCAAGTCCAGAAGGAGAAATCATAACGAAGATTATTGTTAAGGACGGTAAAGACTATCCCTTTCAGTTTGGCAAAGATTTGCCTTCGGAAATCGCTACTTCATTGGAAGAAGTAGTTAGAGAGAATTTGGATGTCTTTGCTTGGTCCGATGAAGACATTCCGGGAGTTACCCGAGATATCATTGAGCATAGTTTGCTTGTGAACCCAATGGTTCGGCCTGTTCAGCAGGGGCTCCAAAAGTTATCAGCAGAGAGGGCAAGCCTTGCTAAGGCAGAAGTGGAAAAATTGTTAAAAGCTGGGATTATCAGAGAAGTAGCTCATACGGAGTGGCTAGCCAACCCAGTCTTCGTCAAAAAGAAGGCCTCTGGAAAATAGCGCATGTGTATTGATTTTACATCTTTGAATAAAGCATGCTCACGTGACCCCTACCCCATGCCTTGTATAGATCAATTAGTTGACTCCACTGCTGGTTCGGAGTTATTGAGTTTCCTCGACGCATATTTCGGTTATCATCAAATATGGTAAAAGCGTGAAGACGAAATCAAAACAAGCTTCGTAACTCCTTCAGGAGTCTTCTGCTATGTAAGAATGCCCTTCGGCCTGAGAAATGTCGGGGCAATTTTTTCAAGATTAATTGCTAAGGCTCTAGGTCACCAAATAGGCTGTAATGTAGAAGTCTATATGGATGATATTGTAATAAAGAGTGTTTTAAAGCACCAACATAGCCTAGACTTAGTGGAAACATTTGCGAGCCTCCGAGCATGTGGAGTCCGCCTCAACCCCGAAAAATGCATCTTCGGGGCTCAAGCTAGAAAACTGTTAGGGTATCTAGTTTCGAGCAGGGGAATCGAAGCTAGTCTAACTCAAATAACTGCACTGCAAAGAATGGCTCCACCAGAGAATTTAAAACAGGTAGAGAAGCTTACTGGACGCCTTGCAGCACTCAGTAAATTTCTAGCAAGGTCCGCAGAACAAACCCTACCCATATTCAAAGCATTGAAAGGGTCCGAAGATTTTTGCATGGACACCGGAGTGCCAAAAGAGTTTCGATGATATTAAAGATTATCTCAGCAACCTCGCAACACTCACTGTGCCCATGGTAGATGGAACCCTTCTTCTTTACCTTGCAGTTACCGGCTTTGCTGTTAGTGTAGTCCTTGTTAGAGAAGTGGATTTCAATGGGAAGTTGGTACAGAATCCAGTATATTTTGTATCTGAAGCTTTATCTAGAGCAAAAACAAGATATTCCGAGCTCGAAAAGTTCACTTATGCTCTGGTAATGGCTTCACAGAAACTACGACATTATTTCTTAGCACATAATGTAATTGTACCGACTTCTTATCCTTTGTGAGATATGATCCAAAGTAAAGATTCTACGGGGAGAATTGGAAAATAGGCCGTCGAGCTAGCACCCTTCGGCATCTCCTTTGTAGCAAGGACAACAATCAAATCACAAGTGGTGGCAGATTTTGTAGCAGAATGGACTCCATCTGCAGTCTGGGCTCCGGAAAAATCAAGCAAAGGAATTTGGACCATATACTCCGATGGAACTTTTCAAGCATCCAGAGCAGGTATTGGAGCAGTGATAATTTCACCTTCAGGGCAAAGAGCGATGTACTCCGCAAGGCTCAATTTTAAGTCCACCAATAATATAGCGGAGTATGAAGGAATTTTGTTAGGATTCCGAAAGGCGCGTGCTCTTGGTGCTACAAGAGTTGTTATAAAAACGGATTCTCAAATTGTAGTAGGGCACGTTGACAAAAGTTTTCAAGTCCGGCATCTACAACTTGCAAAATATCTAGAAGAGATCCGTAAGATCGAAGCAGCATTCAAGGGGATTTCTGTCCAAAGTATACCAAGAGGTAACAATGCACAAGCCGATATCCTAGTAAAAGCTGCAGCCAGAGCCATAGATATTCTGGAAGGGGCTTTTCATGAAAAGCTTACTTCGCCTTCAGTGCCTCAAATCCCTCCTGCGGAGGTCCTTTGCATTCCAAACACTGACTGGCGAAGTTTGATCATGGAATTACTACAAGGTGAAGCAACCTTACCTGAAGGACCAAAAATTTCAATATTGCAGCTAAGAGTCCGGAATTATCACATTATCAACGGTATTCTTTACAAAGCTGGAGTATGTTCCCCCCTACTCCGATGTATCTCTCAAGCCGAAGGCCAAGATATACTCCGAGAAATTCATGAAGGCCTTTGTGGTAGCCACCTTGCCCCTCGAGCTTTGGCAGGAAAAACACTTCGCCAGGGGTTTTATTGGGCTACAATAGTAGCTGATGTGGAGGCCTTGGTCTGCACTTGCCAAGATTGTCAATGGAAGGGAAGACAAAGCCATCGTCCGCCTACATCTCTTCAAGTTATTGCTCCAGTTTGGCCCATGGCCAGATAGGGCATGGATCTCATTGGCCCTTTTCCAATGGCAAAAGGAAGTTTAAAATTTGCGGTGGTAGTAATTGAATATTTTTTCCAAGTGGGTCAAAGCAAAACCACTCATAGCTATCACTTGGAAAAATGTACAAAATTTCTTCTGGAAGAATATTATATGCAGGTTCGGAGTGCCTCGATAGCTCACAATCGACAATGGCACCCAATTTGATGTCGAACCATTCAGAGAGTTCTGCGAAGGTCTTGGCATAGAAATGTGTTTTGCAGCTGTTCGTCATCCTCAATCTAATAGAGCCATCGAGTGAGCTAATGGTAACATTTTATCAGGCCTGAATCGAAGGATAGTAGGATTGTCAAAGGGGCTATGGACTGAAGAGCTCCCTAAGATTCTATGGTCCATTCGGACAACTCAAGCAAGGTCCACAGGTTTTACTCCTTTCAGATTACTATTCGGAGATGAAGCCATGACGCCGATGGAGCTTAAAGGAGGATCTCTTTGCACCATCGAACCTGAAAAAGAAGATGAAAGACAAGCCTCGCTGGATCTAATGGAAGAAACAAGGCTTCGGGCTGTTGCAAATTTGACAAAGTATCAACATCAGACGAAGGCTTGGTATGACCCGAAGATTAAACTCAATGAACTTAAACTAGGTCATTTAGTTTTGCGAAGCATCATAGCGCCAAGGAAATTAGGAAACAAGTGGGAAGGTCCATATATCATCCTTCGTTCAGTATGCCCTGGCTCTTTTAAGTTAGCTAATTTAGAAGGTGAAGAGTTAAAGCATGCCTGGCATGCGGAGCACCTTAAGCGATATTTTGCATAGGGGATCCTTGTAATCATCTGTAAATGCCTTCTGAATAAATAAAGCTCATGGTTCGAATAATGCCTACTTCTCAAACATTCCCTACTTCTAGTGGACGCACTGGAAGAACGGAGTTGGTTGCGAAGGAAGTGTCATTCATTTGAACCAATTTTACGGACTTTGAACCATTGGTTCGAAGCTTCCGACGAGGTGGGAAAGCCACAAAAAATGGATTCCAAGCCACCAGCTTGAAAGCATCTATAAAAAGAGTCCAATGAGACCAAATGATACAGATTCCAAGCTTCGGCTTGAAAGCATCCGTAAAAAGAGTCCAATGAGACCAGAAAAGCGGATTCCAAACCACCGGTTTGATAGCATCCGTAAAAAGAGTCGAAGGAGACCAAAAAACAGACTCCGAGCTAATAGCTTGAAAATGTCTGTAAAAAGAGTCCAAAGTGACCATTGTAATCGGATTCTAATGTGTCCGAAAAGGAGTCCAAAGTGACAACATTCAAAAAAAGGTACTAAGTTACCAGTTTTCAGATTCCAAATTAATAGAGTCGAAGACATTTTCGAGGTCTTTAATGACCATTGTTGGACTTAGTCCTTAATCTTTAATATGATAAGGGGCTCCGAGCCTCCAAAATTTTACTCCTAACTAACGTTATCTTCGTTGTGCGTAACCACCTTCGATCAAATTTCGGAGATGCTTACACCCAAAGGGGCTGGGAAGTAGTGAGACGATTTTGAAACTTTTTAGTTTATATCATTCAAACAGATTACATTACATCATGAAAAATCTGTATCTATACCAAGAAGGAAACGAAAATCTCTTCGATCCCTAGAACTGCTATCAAAACTAGCACGACTTCGAAGACGACTTGTCCCGAAGCCTGGAGTTTTTAGAACTTTGCGCTTAACCCTCTTCCCTTCTTTCAAAGCTCAGAAGTCCTTTTGTTCTTGCTGAAGTTCAGCCCAGGTCCGAAGTCGTTTGGGGCTTCTTTCCCAGCTTCGAAGTCGTTCAGGGCTCTTTTCTACTTGTTCTTTATCAGCATTTTCTTCTTCGGACCATTCAATGTCCTTAGAAGATGAAGTTTCTAAACTAACTTCCTTTTCCTCCTTTTTAATATAAGCTAATACTTCTTTACATATATCGGGTATAACATCCCCAAAGCTTCCCCGAGGAATTGAAAATTGAGGACACTTGTGAGGTCTTAGAGCTTCGAAGGTGGACCATTACAGGCGAAGCTCTTCGTTAATCTCTAACACTTCGAGATCATCCAAAAATGGTTGGGAAGCCTAAAAACATTTCCAAATAAGTCCTTTCATTCATAAAAGAATAGAAGCATAAGTTTTTACATAATTGTGGTCCGAAGGAGGCTGGCTGCTCCAAGGCTGCAACCACGCTTGTTTTTTATGGAGTCCTTCATCAATTCATGTCTTGATAGCAGATTGGCCTTCAGCTCTCCAAGATGGTTGAAAGGCCTCCCAAGTCACAGCTACATCAACGGAGGGAGTCAGGAGCCGGACGTCGCTGAAATTGACGGGGGCTACTTTAGGCTCCGGTGCAACAGATAGCCCTATATCTTCGTAGTAACGACGCACTCCGAGAACAGCTACTTGGCCGAAGATCTCTCCATACCGAATACCCGCTATCTTCATGGTCTTCGCTGCTACTTGGATCATTTTCAGTCTCCGCAGTAGAGGAACATCGCCAGTCAAAGAAGAAGCACGAGAAGTGCCAAAGTATTCGAAGATACCCCAAAGGTTGTCCACGGTGCCCAAAGCCACTTTCTCGCACTTAATATTGTCTTCAGACAAAGCATTCTTCGATGAAGACAGCTCGTCTGTCAAGGATGAGAGTCTAGTTGCCTCTGCCATCAAAGAATTCTTTTGTCCGAGCAAGTTGTTGGCCTCCTCCATCAATTTCAGCTGCTCTTCTCGGAGCTTGACCAGTTCAACTCCCGCAGTCGCTTGTTCTCCCCGCAGCCTTTCTACTTCGGCCCAAAGCATGACCCGTTCAGCCTTGAGCTTATTGTTGGTAGCTTCCAAGCTAGTCCTAACCTTTCTTTCTGTGGCCACCATTTCTTCCAAGCTCGAGGTCCAAATCTCGGAGCTAACAAGACTCCCTTGAAGAGT
Source organism: Zizania palustris (assembly GCA_019279435.1). NCBI lineage: Eukaryota > Viridiplantae > Streptophyta > Magnoliopsida > Poales > Poaceae > Zizania > Zizania palustris. The sequence goes on along the minus strand of JAAALK010000289.1, from coordinate 67,743,601 downwards.
TGTTACTTTTTCCTTGAGTCAGTTGCACTCTCTCTCATGTGATACAGCCACAGCTGGAGCTAGGACTATTTGCTGTGAAGAAAGAAAAAAGAGCAATGTAAGTAAATTATTTACATATGTTTGAACTAATTCTATTGTTGCAGATACTTCGTACCTGGTAGACTGCCTGCTCCAAAGTTGCGTCAAGCTCCGACCCCTTAGCTTCCCCAAGAATGGAAACCAAGTCAGTCTCCCCAACTTCACGACTAACCCGAGCTAGAGGCTCTAGCAAAGTCTGAAGTCCAGTCCTTTGCTCCAGAAAAGGAGCTAGGAGAAGGAGCCTCGACAAGGCACTCTAGTCGTATTCGTTCGGAGAGGGGACGGAGCACAGCGAGGCATCTTCGGAGGCTTCCGTGGATCGACCTCCTTCGGTGGATTGGCCTACATCTATAGACTCTAACGGGGTCCACCCTGGTACAGGAGCAGGCAATGGTGCCCCTTTACCTTTACCTTTTCCCGGACCCATCTTCATAGCCACTTTAGGAATTGGCTTCGGAGATATGATAGCCTCCGGCACAACCTCTGTAGTGGGGGCGTCTCCATGGGAACTGATCCTATGAAAACCAAAGGTATACGATATTGCATAAATTTTGCAGGACACAAAAAGAAGAAGGAAAAAGAAAAGGTACTTTGCTAAAGTCTACCTTCAATGTTCTGTTGCCGATCGAGCACTGGACTACTCGGAGGCTCGAACATCTGACCGAAGTCCTCTTCGGACTCTAGGCTTCAAACCGAAGGATCAGCTACCAGAACTTCTCTAACAACTACAGCTATCACTTCGTCCGGAGACGAGACTTGGGCATCCATAGTCTCAACTCCGCCTTCTCTTGCAGCAGGGGCTTCTACTTGACCAGGCAGGACATTCTCAGTCTCTGCCTACTCAAGGTTATCTCCAGCAATGACTGCCGCCTCCACTTCATCTTGAGCGGGGACTTCAGCTCCCATTCATGATTCCTCATCACCTGTTAGAAGGGCTTTGAACTCCCTTCCCATGTGTATGTTTGCTTCATCTTCCGATGACTCCGAAGATGAAGTAGGGGATTTAGAAGGGGCAAGGGCCTTCGGTTTCCGGGCCACCTTCTTCATAGGTGTCTTGGCTGGTGCTGAAGTCCAGACAATTTGCTCCGGAGTGAGGGTGGCACGTGGAGTTGAAAGATAAGATTTCCTTTCAGTTAAATCATTTTTATAAGATCAATACTGCATGTAAAACATTTTGTAGGGCATTTGAGGTTACCTGCAGCACTTGAAGAGATTTCTCGGAGTCCACCCTTCGGGTTCTCTTCGAAGTTTATCGGCCAGCTGGCCATCAGAGGTGGAATTTGGAGTCCAATGAACTCTTCTACTAAGTCTCTCATGCTCATGCGACGACTTATGGCTTGCAGCAGTCGGAGGCGAGCTTCGAGCTGGCTCTGGTCCAGATGAACCTCCGCTTCCCTCCGGTAGAAGATATCTTTGAGGGGTCCAGCCAAGGCGTCGTCTGCTCCTACTTCGGCATAGAACCAGCGAAGGACCCAATCTGTGTACCATCTAGCATTGATGGCCTTCACTGGGAACCGAGTTTGGTATTCATCTCGAAGCCGGAAGTTGATGCTGCCAGAAGCAATCACCATCTTCTCTCCTCTGGTTCCTTGGTAAGTCTTCAGCTAGCAGGAGGCTTTGTGAAGTGCTACGAAGCTCTCTGCTCTCCCCTTGCAACCTTCGGCTCGCATCGCCCACTCGAAGATAGCTAAGCATGCAATAGCATTGGGAAATAATTGAGGAAGAGTAACATGGAACAATTCTAGTACCTCAGAGAGAAACTCTACCGTCGGAAGCTCCAATCCAGCTTCGAAAAAGGCTTCGAACATGACCACCTCTTCGGCCTGTGGCAAAGGAATTGCTTCTTTCCTAGGTTGGTGAATCTTAATCGCCGGACCCGTCTTCCCCGCAATCACCGCCGCAATGGACTTCTTCGAGAAAGTTGACGGTCCCAAGCTGTACAACTAGTCCGTGTACTTGGCTGACGCCGGGAGAAGATCATGAGGACCAGCCGGATGAGGGTTGCCCGAAGGCGTCGCCTCTGCTGCTGCCGCCATCGCTTGCTGCCTGGTCAAGGTCGAATCAGGGATGGGGGCTTTGTGGATAGTTTTCGCCATGAGATAGGATGGATTTCAAGTTCAGGCTTAGGAAGCAGAAAGGGGGAAAATGCGGGAGCAGTTGGTAAAGTATCCCAAATGCACTTTTACCTTTCTATTTATAGTCTGTGTTCATAGGCAGTGTACCGTTCATATGCGTCTTTCCATCTTCTTTACCATTGTAATTTATCGCGACTGTTCGTGAGAACTCATATCTCCAGAAACAAAGTGGCATTGTAAATCCTTCCGAGAAAAGGGGTAATGGCTATTTCTATGAGTCTAACAGTTATTTCAGCTTCGCAAGGATTGTTTTTGAAGTTGCTTCGATGAGTACCTTCGCATGGAAGCCGATTCGAAGATTGTGAATCTCTGAATGCTTCAAAGGATGGTAAATTTCGCTAAGTCCCTGAGCATGAAAATATTTCTTGCGTATACTGCTCTCCTTGTCTTACAGTTTATTCAGAGAAGCGTATTCAAGAGGCTCCTATTGGGGGAAAATACTTCATCCCCAGGATATTCAAGGTTACAAGACAAAGACAATTCACCAGACCGAAGTCCAAGACTTGTCTCTGGCTTGGCGTAGGATTAAGTCCGAAGGATCTGTCCAGACTCCCGTTCGAAGATACATTTTGAAGGCTCAATCTCCGCAGTGGACAACTGCCAGTGAGGATAGAAGACTTATCTTCTTTCTGATTAAATTAGTCTTTTACCATTTTAGCCCTATTAGGGGTACCGAAATAGTTTCCACTATGTCGGTTGTAACTGAGGGGTAAAAAGGTCTTTTCCTTGAAGTTTTTACCTATAAATACCTCCATTCTCACGCTGTAATGGGGATCGAATACTCAGATATTCAATACACAACTTTGAACTACTTCGAGCTATTACACAATTCGGAGGCTTGAAATAGTCTGCTTCACAAACTCTTCATTTGTTAGTTCTTAATCTTCGAGAACCTATTAGAGTAATCTTTTACGCCAACAATTATTGTCAATGTGTGTGCCATGTAGTGATGCTACATAATAAATTTACAATAGCTAATCATAGTATATATCTACCATATATATAATTGACGAGTTTGAATCTATCAAGCAAATCATAATCATTCATTGTCACGATCTATAGTATCATCAACCCGACCCGTCACCCCTCAAACCTAATCCCTCTCCGCACAACGCCACCTCATCTCGCTCCTCGTCGGCTCACCTCCTCTCCTCCTGCATGCCACTCCCCTCCGCATCCATCTCTCCTCGGTGGCCGCACTGCCGCTACTCCCCCGCATGTATCGCCGCCGCTCCTCCCTCACCCGCTTACGGCACCTCTGCCCCCTCTTGCTCCAGCGCGTGACGCCACCAGCACCTCCCTGCTTCGGCATTGCACCAGGTCACCGGTCGTTGCCCTTGTCCCTCATCTGATGTATGTTTTTCATGCCATCTCCCCTCTCTCTCACTCATTTTCGCTACTGAGAACATCCATTCTTCTTAATCTAGACGCTTGTGCGCAAAGTCCTCTCTGAATTCACCTCCCATTCTTCTTCGTACACTCAGTCATGAGGCCATCCATCGCTCACCGGAGATGAGGAGCGACGCGGCAGTGGAGGAGGAGAAGGTGGCGCCACCATTCAGGCTCGCCGAGATGGGGATCCGACTGTGTGTGGTGTCGCTCTACTTCGCCTCACTCTAGGAAATGGCCAACAACAAGCAGGTGGATGAGACCTACGGGGAGGTTAGCTTTTCCAACCTCTCCGGCTTCATGTAAGCTTTCGATCAATTCTCTTCTTAAATCAATGAACTGAATTTCCTAAATTAATCACCTATACTTGATTAGTGTCCCTCAAAGATTTTTCTTGCTTATATTGATGTGCTGATGATATGTGCGTATAACTTGTGCTCCTGATCTTTGTTTTATAAAAGATATGGCTCTAAATTCGTGCCGATTGTTCTTCAGATTGTTTGCTACTCCCTCCGTTTCCAAATATAAGTAATTCTGGCATTTGTCAGATTCATATATACATCAATGAATCTAGACACATATATATCTAGATTCATTGATATATATATATGAATCTGATAAATGTCAGAATGACTTACATTCAAAAATGGAGGTATTAATTACTATGATGCTGAAAATGTTTATATATTTTTGCTCAGGTATTTGGTTTGCATCAACATCATCACGGCTGCCTACTCGGTGGCCTCCATCTTGATTTCATCCTTCAAGTTTATCGCTCGATTTGATTGGCTCCTTTATTTGTGCTATTGTAGTTCTTTAGTTTTAGTCATAACTGATTCAATTTGTTAACACTTTGTTCTCAAGTGACAAAGACCACCGATTCTAATTATAAATTTGTGCTGCATTATGCTTATTGTCTCTTTGAGCAAAGTGCATAAAAGTAAATGTCAGTAATTTAGGAAATTTTTTCTGGATAGGATATCTATAATTATGTGCATAAATCACTACAACAATCCAGACAACTTTCGTTGGCCAAAGCTGACAAAAAATAGCCCTTAGCCGATGAAAGAAGCTAACTTTCGTCGGCAAAAGGCTAACTTCCGTCGGCATATGGCCGACGGAAGCGGTTCGACAGAAGTTGGCTAACTTCCGTCGGCTTCACGTGGTCGACAGAAGATAGCGTGGCATTCTGCCACATCAGCCGAGGCCAGCTAACTTCCATCGGTCAGTATGGCCGATGGAAGTTATGTGGCCTCGGCTGACGTGGCAAACTGCCCTAACTTCCGTCGGCTTTTACCCTAGCCAATGGAAGTTAGCCCTTTCTACCGACGTGGCCGAAAACAGCTAACTTTCGTCGGCTATGGTAAAGGCCGACTTAAGTTAGCTGGTTTTTTTTGTTTTTCCTGGTTCCCCTATTCACACTCACATTCAGTCACAATTTATATCCAAATTCACATATCACAACAAAATTCACATATCACATCCAAAATCACATTCAAACTTCACATATAACATCCAAAATCACATCTCACATCCAAATTCACATATTCATCCAAATTCAAATCCAAACTTCACACATCACATCCAAAATCACATAACACATCTGAATTCACATATCCCATCCAAATTCACATAACACATCCAACTTCACATATTACATCCAAATTCATATTCAAAATGCATATATCACATCCAGATTCAATTTAAACTTCACATATTACATTCATACTCACTTGTCGCCCACATTTGGGTCGTGGGCACCGCCGCTGCCTCCCGCTTCATCCAAATTTGTCCCGGAGGCTCCATCCTGACCGGGCGTACGAAAACTCTGAAGAAATAGACAAAATTAGAGAACAAACTCAAATAACCTTATAAATTCTAACTTAAGTATCTTAAGTAACTAAAGTAACTCAAATAACGATATGTTAGGAGGTACCTCAGTTGTAGGAGGAGGAACAAATGGAAGTGGTGGTGGCGGGGCAGGTAGCGGTCGGAACAAGGACATGTCAAATCCATGAAGCTGCTGGGCCATTTTCTACACATATTGTAATGCAACCAGTTAGTTCTAAACCTATTGTTAAATACTTTATAACTGCAACACAGTAAACTAAACTTACTTCCATCATCGCATGTTGTTGTGCTAAGCAGGCGGTATAATACTCTTGTCGTTGTCTTATGTGCTCATCGCGCTACCTCATTTCCTTCCTCAACTGAACCACTTCCGGGTTTGCTTCTGAGCGACGACGGCTGGAGCCAACTCCAACGGAGCTCTACGACGATTGAGCTGACTTCTAAGCTCTCACCGCCCTCGAGTAAATAACTCCATTGAACATGAAGTACCTGCAACATTGAATGAGTTAGTTACCATTACAATACCATACACAAAACATTGAGAAAAACATCGTCTCACCGTCCATGGCTTTTTCCACCTCCGCTGGACTACACGCCCATTGGGTCGACAGGTTCTCTCTGCCAATCATAGTCCTCTCCATGGAGTTGAACCATGTGTTGACCATATTGCACCTACAAGAAAACATGTCCGATTAGACGGAGAAAGATGACGCAAACTCTTAACATTGCTAACATCTCACCAAATGATCTGTGGCTGACTGGCTACACAAGACATATGGCTGTGTAGGATCTCTTCCTTTGTGACCAGAAGCATAGACCTCGATGTCACTTGGCACATTGCCAGATTTAGCTTCCTATACAGTAGATATGTTGTAGCAATTGTGTTAGCTACAACACAGGTTTTGTATATGTGTATATGGTGTGTAAAATGAACCTCGAAGGGTTCTCTCAGAAGGAGAAAAGATTTATACTGGTTCGGACCTCCCCTAAGGGATAATAGCCCAACGTCCAGTTTGTGGTGGATTTGGCATGGTATGCCTCGGTGTAGTATAGTGAGTTCCAGGGTTCTCATAGCCCTGGAGAAGCTAACCTGTTACAAGGGCTTGGCCCTGCTTTTATAGGCACGCAGGCCAAAGGTAAAGACCAAAATGCCCTCTATAAGTCATAGGATCATAGGGGCAAAAAGGGAAAAAGGAGCTAGCTACTGTACAAAGTGCTTTACAGCTTTACACATGTGTCAGATAGACGTCACTTCTTGACCAACTAAACGACATACTAGGGGCAGAGGGGCCCCTGGTATGGCTTCTACACTGTAGCGAGGCGTAAATATCTTCTGGATTCGGAGTAGGGGCCAGAGCTCTTCAGGCGAAGGCCGCAAAGGAGGCTTCGAAGTACACTCCGAAGTGGGCTTCGAAGTATACTCCGAACTAGACTCCGAAGTGGGCTCCGAACTGGGTTCTCGGAGACTTAGCTTTGAATTGGCTGGAAAGGGTCCGGAGACTGGCTCTGAGGGGCTCCGAAGCGAGCTCGAAGGTTAACTCCGAATAGAGCTCGAAGGTTACCTCCGAATAAGGTTCGAAGGTTAACTCCGAAGCTAGCCCGGAGGATAACTCCGAAACTAGCCTGAGACTTAGCTTCTGGCAAACTTCAACAGAATCTTGAGGGCTTCGCTCCGGAGGGCTCCGAAGGGGTTCGGAGGCCTTGCTCTAGAGGGCTTCGAAGTGAACCTTGGGACTTAGAAATAGCTTCTTCATAAAGGAACATGCTTCGACAGTGTTGGGCTCCGGGCCAAAGCCTGTCGGAGGCTGACATCATTTGGCCCCTGTTCAAGGGAAAACTTATTCCCCCAACAGTAGCTCCTCGTCTGCAAGCCTTCGGAATGAAGGGGTGTGTGCGCCCTTGGGACAAATGACAGTAAAAAACACAACTTCAGAGAAAACAGGCCTTCGGAGCTTGGACCGAAGGTGGCTTCGAAATGCGCAAGTAATAATTGCCTGCGTCAGCTGTCAGAATGACCTCGGGGAGATCAACTGACTCCGCAACAGCTATAAAACTGACCGTTACAATGTGTCGGGTTGCTTCGACTTCACTAGAGGCCCACCTGTTAGTGGCTTCGGCACGCGAACCGTCGGGATTTTTACCGCCAATAAAATGGGGTTTACCGTGCACGGCTTCGACACGCCTCTCATTTGCTTTCTTCTCAGCGCCTTGCATCCTTCGCTATCTTCTCCTCCTTAGCTTCGCGCGAAGCGCCCTTCACAAGCTTTAGAGCCCTTCACCCCGAAGCTCCACAGAAATGTCGAAGAAGGCTGCTTCGAAGGCTTTGGCCTTGGGCTCGAGCTCGAGCTCCGCCCAAGCACAGGCAGCAGCAGCGACGGCGGCAAAGCCTGCACTGAGGCGGTTAGGGCCGAAGGATCTTCGGTCGCCATCCGACAAGTTCGAGCAAACACTGGAGATGAGGGCCTCAATCTCGACAGAGGAGTCTGTCCGGAGGGCCTGCGCGGGGAAGATCGCGTCGAAGATCCAGCTTCGAGTGCCGGAGAAGTCAGAGGCCATACCGAGCCCTCGGGCTGACGAAGCGGTGTTGTTCGAGGCCTTCTTCGAAGCTGGCCTCGGACTACCGGCAGTGGGGATGGTGAGCGAAGTCCTAAGGGCTTACAACCTAAAGCTTCCTCAACTTTCGCCCTATGCCGTGGTGAGGATTGCCGTGTTTGAATGGGCTATGAGGGCCAAAGGCTGCGAGGGTCGCGCCGACGTCTTCGTTGCTCTTCACGACGCCAACTACCAACCAAAGCCAAGGGAGGGTGCAGACCGCGTCAAGAGGGCTTTGGCCTTCGGAAGCGCTAACTTCAAGCTTCGGAAGGAGTACCAAGATGCCTTCCCAGCGAGGGCCGCCAACAGCAAATGGTACTCGAGGTGGGATCAAGAGTGGTTCTACGCCTCCATCGGCGCGAACTCTCTCCTTCGGAGTACCAATGCACTTATCTCTTATCGGCGCAAAGGGGTGGTGAAGACAAGCCCCGACACCCTTCGCTTGAGGATCTCGCTCCTTCAGAGGGTTGCCATGAAGATGAGCATGAGGGACCTCGCTGAGGAGTTCATCACCCTCCGGCTCAGCCAACTTGCGCGCTCTTGGCCGGAAGGTCTCTTCCAATCTTCGGGCCGAGGGGGCCTAAATGAAGTGGCAACAGAACGCCTCGGTAAGAATTCGAAGCCTTCCCACTTTCATACTTCGCCAAAAACTTTATCCTGACTTGGAAACTTGATGAAGCCACTCTTGAAGTGAGAACTCCGGACGAGGCCATCGCGGCGACGGAGCGTGTTGTCGGGGCCCCGACACCTGAAGAGAAACCCCAACGGCTTACTCTGGTGGAGACCTAGGAACACTGGAACAGGGTGTGGACCCTGCTCAGCTTCGAGGAGGTCCAGGCTCTGCCAGACTTCTCCCACCTTGTACCTTCGATAACCGGCTTCAAGAGGAAAAGGGGGCACGACGACGACGAGCCCGAAGCTTCGAGGGCTCGGTCAGAGGTCCTCGCGACCGAAGCCTCTACTCCAGAGGAGGCAACGGTTGCGAACCCTCAAACAGAAGCGGAGCCATCAAGGGCTCAGGCAACAGCTACCGAGGTGGTAGCGAAGACCTCGACGGCGATGGCTTCGGGCGTGGAGGTCGAAGCGCCAGCTTCGCAGCAGAAGGATTGGGGGGCACATATTGACCCCTCTACCTTCAAAGACATCTCCGATGAAGGTAAACACTTTAAACATACTTCTCTTTTATTCGTGGATATTGACATGAACTTTTTTGCAGAAGAGGATGCATGTGCGAGGCCTACCGTGCCGAAGCCAGCGAAGGCCTCCGGCAGCAGCAGCTCAGAGTCCGATAGTTCCTCGTCTGAAGAAGACGGAGGCAATGGTCGTGACGAAGGGGACCCTCGAGGCGATGAGGAAGTCGAGGTGGTGGACCGAAGCCTAGCTCTGTCGAAGCCTGTGCAGGCAGTTGCGGTGGAGGAAATCGTCCGGCCTCTGCTACCGAAGGGAGTCGTGATGGAGGCGGCCATCCACGACTTCCGCGAGGGCTGCGCAGCTGTGGAGGCCAGAGGCTTGGTGGCTCAACTCAGCCACCTGAACCCCATGGACCTCTTTATCAACGCAAATGAAGCCCTCACCCAGGTGAGAGAAGTCCTAAGCAGCCTTCGAATCGTACTTTGGTCTTCGATCAATACTTATAATTTTCTTTAACTCTTTCAAGCCTTCGCACTAAACGCTGCAGCGTCAACCTCTGCGGACGGGCGGATGACACACTTAGCGGAGGAGAGGGAGGTCCTCCGACGTGAAGTCTCGGTGGAAGCAAAGAAGCGAAGGTGGGCTGAAGCCTCCGCCGAGGCGGCGAGGGCCGAGGCCGACAAGGCTAGGGAGGCCTTGGCTTCGGAGACCGACAGGCTCCGAGTGGAGCTTCAAGCTGCGAAGGATGTCAGAGCCCAGCTGGCGGAGGAGAACTCCAAGCTTCGCCAAGGGGCTCACTGCCTTGAAAACTTCATCATTGGCACCATCGATGAAGTCACTCTGAGCCTGACCGAAGTCCTGGAGCAAATAGGGACCGAGTGTCGGGCTCCAGACTTCGGCAGTCAGGATCCAATTGGGGACCTCATCGACTTTTTGAAGGTGGTGGCTGCGATGGTGGAGCAATCTTTGAAGGGCTTTGCCTTGATGGCCGACCGAGTGGCGGGTCAAGGGGTGTTGCAAATGCTTCACGACGCGGGGTGCAACCACCTCGAAGCAGCAACCTCGGCGACCCCTATGGCCGTCGAAGGCCAACACTTGGTGACGCCTTCGGCCGGCGTCCGCGGAGCCTGGCGGTGACTTTAGGAGCCTTGGAAGGCCCAAGGCTGTGAGGCCATCCTCGAACTTCAGAAGGCCATCCGCCTTCGCCGAGCCAGGGCCCATGCCTCGCTAGCTCAGCCTTCGACGTCTGCACCTCTGCCTCCGAAGGTGTACATCTCCTTAGGCTCCTTGTAATTCTTAGTTGTAGGCTTGTAAAAACTTATCAGTTTATTAATATAAATGCGGGGGTACTTTTATACCTGCCCAGGCTCAGTCTCCGAATGTTGACTTCGAAGTGCTTGAGGACTCTGAAGAACTTCGCCAGTTGTGGGTGGTCCTCGAGGTAGCTAGGTCCGAAGGCCCCTCTCGGTTTAAACTTCCGAGGGGGCCTAACAGCGAAGCCATCTCTGAAGTAGCCCAGGAGCTGCTGGCTATCGTGAAGACGGAGCCCCTTCAGAATTCTTCCTCCTCGTCCAACTTAAGCTGCTTTGCAATAGATTCTCGTAGCGAGGGGGTACAGCCTTCGCGAACGGCCTTGGCAGGTGATGAAGCCTTAGACTTCTCTGCCTTCGACACGGCACCGCCTGCCTCGCAGACTTGGACAAACCTGCAAAGTGGAAGATGAGGTATGCGGGCTTCGGGGCGTGGACGAACCGGACGTGGGAGAGCAGGCTCCGACGAGGCTTCATCCAGCCGAGGGGGCCCTAGCCGAAAGAAGGGCAAGCGAGGGTTGGGGCCTCGAGCTCGCATTTTCTTAGGCTTAGACACAGACTACTCATAATTTTGTTTTCGAAGTGTATTTGTAACATACTTCTCAATTATCATTCAATGAATGAGATTTGTTGTATTTGCATACTTTGTCTGCATGCTTCGCATAGTTTGATGGCTTCGAACATTTTAGCTTGTCATGCTTGTACTGTGCATTACAGTCGCACACTTCGCATACATACTTCCCCCTTGCTCGTGGCAGCTAGGGACTTAGTCGTTGCTGGTGCGGGCAATAAAAAATGCGAAGGGGAGCGCCTTTTGGCGGCTTCGGATGCTTATATTACATCGAGTGAAGGCCTCTTTTGGGCTTCGAATGCATTAATTTGGAGTGAAGCAAGGCTTCAGCGTAGCCAAATTAAGCGAAGCGTGCTTCGGCATGCTTGGGTTTGGATATTGTGCGTGAGCGAGGCTCTGAAACACACTTAGATTTTAAGCGAAACATGACTTCAAGATGCTTAATTCTTAGATTAGATCACGTCACGCGAAGCGAGGCCTCTGTGCGTGTTCAGATAGTGAAGGAAGGCTTCTTGAGCTTGATCCTATAGTGAAAAGGATATTTGGTGTGGATTCACCCAACCTGTGATAAGTTGAGCCACCTTCGACTCTGAGCCACCTTCGACTCTGGGTCACCTACGACCCTGGGCCACCTTCGACCCGGGGATGCATCAGGCCGGAGCCTTGAATCCCGGACTTGCCGAGCCGTCGCCCGGAAGTCTCAAAGCCCACTGCTACGGGCCTGGAGGCGTTGTGTAGCCTTCGGAGGGGTGCTCCGGACTTTGTAAAGCGAAGCAAGGCTTCGAATTTTAAACAAGGTGAAGCAAAGCTTCGGGTTTTTGATAAGGTGAAGCAAGGCTTCGAATTTTTAAAAGGAAACAAGGCTTCGATTTCAAAACGCGAAGCATAGCTTCGGTTTTTAAAACGCGAAGCGAGGCTTCGACTTTTAACGAGATAGAGCAAAAGTTTTCTTTAAAGGCGAAGCAAGGCTTCGACTTTAAGGCAAAGCAGGGCTTCGATTTTAAGGTGAATCAGGGCTTCGATTTTATATTAATGTAATTGCAGATTGGTACATCGAAGGGATGCTTCGGTAGTGTACATACCTCGTAAAGTGGGTGGAAAATTTCCTTGTAGCCCCTGGGGCTTTGACAGCCTTCGACACGCGAAGCGAAGCCCCTTGCTGGAGGGTGAGCTCCGAAGCGCGAAGGCCTTCGAACTGCACCCGAAGCCCCTTGCCGGAGGGTGCACGAAGCAAGAAAAGCTTCGAAGCTCCCCCCTCAAGCGCACTTCGAATTGCAGACAGTGGCAGAGAAAGCTTTTAGGACTAAGGTCCCCACGGATGGCGCCAACTGTTGTAGCAATTGTGTTAGCTACAGCACATGTTTTGTATATGTGTATATGGTGTGTAAAATGAACCTCGAAGGGTTCTCTCAGAAGGAGAAAAGATTTATACTGGTTCAGACCTCCCCTAAGGTATAATAGCCCAACGTCCAGTTTGTGTTGGATTTGGCATGGTATGCCTCGGTGTAGTGTAGTGAGTTCCAGGGTTCTCATGGTCCTGGAGAAGCTAACCTGTTACAAGGGCTTGGCCCTGCTTTTATAGGAACGCAGGCCAAAGGAAAAGACCAAAATGCCCTCTATAAGTCATAGGCTCATAGGGGCAAAAAGGGATAAAGGAGCTAGCTACTGTACAAAGTGCTCTACAGCTTTACAGACATGTCAGATAGACGTCACTTCTTGACTAGCTAAACGACATACTAGGGGCAGAGGGGCCCCTGGTATGGCTTCTACACTGTAGCGAGGCGTAATTATCTTCTGGATTCGGAGTAGGGGCCGGAGCTCTTCAGGCCAAGGCCGCAAAGGAGGCTTCGAAGTACACTCCGAAGTGGGCTTCGAAGTATACTCCAAACTGGGCTCCGAACTGGGTTCTCGGAGACTTAGCTTTGAATTGGCTGAAAAGGGTCTGGAGACTGGCTCTGAGGGGCTCCGAAGGGAGATCGAAGGTTAACTCCGAACAGAGCTCGAAGGTTACCTCCGAACATGGTCCGAAGGTTAACTCCGAAGCTAGCCCGGAGGATAACTCCGAAACTAGCCTGAGACTTAGTTTCTGGCAAACTTCAATGGAATCTTGAGGGCTTCGCTCCGGAGGGCTCCAAAGGGGTTCGGAGGCCTCGCTCCAGAGGGCTTCGAAGTGAACCTTGGGACTTAGAAATAGCTTCTTCAGAAAGGAACATGCTTCGATAGTGTTGGGCTTTGGGCCGAAGCCTGTCGGAGGCTGACGTCATTTGGCCCCTGTTCAAGGGAAAACTTATTCTCCCAACAAGATATGAGTTAGTCGCATTACAATGTATATATAGATAAAGTGAGAAGTGTTGGTCTTACCATGCATTTAGCATGGCGGATATGTCCATCGGCGCCATATCTGTGCTTTAGATCCGTTCCACGGCATTGTCTTTTCTGCTCGGAAGTCTTCTTGAATTCAGCCGAAGACCAAATTTTGCATAATTCAAAGTAGGCATCCTCGTGGTTTGCAAACCATGGAATCCTCACCTAAACAGAGATGTTAAGCTTCTGCATTATATGAAAATAAATCTCAAAAATCGAAGATTAAAAGAGTTAGAATTGTTTACCGAACGGTATTACTCTTCAGTCAAGTATATTGCTGAAGCAGCCGTCGCCTTGCTCATTCATTGCCCTAGCTTCTCCTTGTAGTACGCATTGTTCGCTTGAATGCGGGCATACTAAATTGCATCTTTCACCACCTTGTGTGCATTGTTGTTGAAGACTTGAACGGCATGATTATGGTGATTGCCCAATTCTGGCAAGCAAAAACGTAACTGCAAAAGTCATGATTAGTAACGTGCTGCAACTCCAAAAGCTTTGCGTTAAAACTAAAAAATGAATGAAAAAACACATACCCAAAGTCATGAGACATCGCACGCTAGGCAGTTCCGTGGAGCCCGTCAGGAGCAAACCGGTATTGGTCCCATGTCTGGCATAGTACCCGCTCACCGATCGACATTGTCAGCACCCCTAGGTAGTGCAGACGACACAGGTTACCCAATATCTGGTTAACTTGCCTGACCCTCAAAGTGTCGTCAAACCGAGAGTCAATCCAAGATCTAGAAATACATAATAAATAAAGTCAGTTTACTAAAAGAATTTTTTTGAAAAAAAAAAGCAAAACACCAGAGTATTAGACTTACCCGTCACCTATAGGCGTAATCTCGATCTTGGCTCCACCCGAGGGGACTATTGGTGGGGCGACCAGGTGGCTCATCCTGAAAGATTGTGAGGATGACCCTGAAGCCCCAGCCCCCTCCTCCTGACCCACACCCTCCGGGTCAGCCCTCTGCTTCGCACCCTTTGGGTCATCCCCCTCCTGCCCCCCACCCTCCGGGTTATCCTCATGACCCGCACCCTCTGGATGTTCTTCCTCCTGCAAAATAGTTTTAAAAAAATTAGTAATAGTTTATAACTAGCATAAAAATTAATTTGAAGGTTGCCTCATCATCCCTTTGAAATGTAATAGGCTGACCAATTAATGTCGGATCAATGCATCGCAAGAGCTGCTCTTGACGACGTTTGTTTGAAGAAGAGGAGATACCCTAGAATAGGGTGTCCTCTTGAGTCATCGGTGTACTCACCGGAGTACTCGCCGGTGTACTCGCCAAGCGGAAAAGCTTCCTCATGACAATCTTCACCTTTTTCGACATCCTATTAAAAACAAGCACAAACGAGCATTTATTAGTATAAAAGGTTTGAACATATGAAAAAACATGTAATATGAAGTATATTACATATGCATGTATGAAAACAATTACTTGTCAATTATCATCAAAATCAGGATCAATTTGTCCCTTTCTCCCCAAAGCACGCCATGTTACTATTTTCTTCTTATGTTGGTGTTTCCTTTTCTCAGGAACTGCTACATCATTAGAATCGCCAAGAAAAGAAACTACTGGTGAGTCTGGCTCTACATTAAATGAAGTCGGCAATTCATCATCTTGGTAAACCTCATCAACCTCTTCAACCTCTAATTGATAAGCGCCATCACTGGGGGTGTGTAGACGTTCCCGAGGATTCACTTTGTAGACTACCCACCAAGCACTTAGTTTTTCACATGGGTACGACATATAATACACCTTCTCAACTTGGTGAGCAGCCCACCAAGCACTTAGTTTTTCACATGGGTACAACATATAATACACCTGCTCAACTTGGTGAGCAAGGACAAAATTATCGCAACCACATAATCATTCCGCGTGTGAGAAACCAAGTTAAAATGGGCCTTAGTTTCAAGTCGGTTATGAGTGATTGACAAGATCTCTTCTAGGCGAAGGGGTCCCTCCGAAGGGGTTCGGATGTGTTTACCGAAGGGTTCGGTGGTTGCTGGCTGCAGTAGTGCAGCGGAGTGTGTCTGTTGGAGGTGTCCAGTAGAATACGATGATATGCTTGTCGGTGGTGTGCAGGTGGCTTCGGAGGCGACGGACGGTTCGAAGCAAGTGAACCTGGGTAAGCGGGAGGCTTAATGCTAGGCGAGCGGGGAGCTTGGTCACGAAGGATGAGTGGGGTCGAGGTCGGTCCTTGGGTCAATGTGCGCCAGGCGAAGGTAGAAAGTGCGGAGGGTGGCTCCGGCTGAAGGTACCCCGAGGCAAAGTCCTCGGAGGTGAGGCACTTCGAAAGGTACTCTGGAAGGAGTGACTTCGGAGCATGGTGGACAAAGTCCTCAAGATTTAGGCAATGCTTTCAAAGTGAGCTCCGGAGGGAGGCACTCGAAGCGACACCTGACGAATGTCTCGAAAGTCAAGGTGCATTGAAGGCATGGTCCAGATAAGGGTCTTCGTAGAGTGTGCTCGGGCTGAGACACTGCAAAGGGGTGCTTGTGGACATGCTTCATGTGGAGGCCTTGGACGGAGGGACTTTGAAAGGTGGCAAAGGTACTCCGAAGGTGGCGCTTTAGAGTGTGGCTGACTTGAGGTACTTCAGCCATGCATGGGTTCAGTACACGGACTGGTAGAGTTCAAGCTAGGAGTAGCTGCAAACTCGTGGTGGTCCACTCCAGAGGTGATGGTGCGAAGGCTCAAGAGTTTTGACGGCTCCAGCACAAAACCGTCACTGTATCGAAGACTGTCTTCGGTGAAGCAAAGGCCTTTGGCTTTGAAGCTTGTCACCGAATCTTCTTCAATCTTTGTGTACGAAGGGGCCTTTAGAAGATTCCACTATGAAAGGCTGATCGTGTCTTCTCTGCAAAAGCTAATGTTGTCTCCTCTGCAAAGCTGACAAAAGAAGCCTCTAGTAAAGTAGACTACCATCTATACCCCCTTGTCTGGCTAAGACAAAAACAGTGTAAACCCTAGGAGTAAAATAGTCTATTCTCATGGCTGAGTTGTGCCTATAAATAGTGAGGCTGGCTAGGTCTAGGCCAACATTTGTTTTTGGGAGAAACCATTTTCAGAACTCCTAGAGCTAGCCGCCATTCTCTTGTACTATGTTCTATGAGTCTTTTGTGTTACCTGTTCATGCAATGAAAATTTCATTTTGTTTTCTGTCTATTGCTTGAACTTGTATTCCTGTTTTGCACTGCATGTGTTGAGATCTATGTGCTACACTTTGTTTTGTGCCATCTTGAGTTTTTGCTCTGTTTCATTTCCGACTAAGTGTATTTGACTCCATCTTATGCAAGTTTTTCAGTCTGTGTTCGCTCTGTGTATACTGGAGGCAAGACCTCTTTGATTACTAGTGAAGCATAGTGTTGAGTTTGGCTCGAAGCCTGCTTTCCACCTCAGTTGAAGTCCCCAGTGTTTTCTGTTCTGTCTGCTTTCTGATCTCCAAAGAGCGAAGCCTAGTACTAGTTACTAGTGCTAAGTTTATGTTCAGAGTTCTCAGAGGGAACACACTCTTGCGAAGTGTGCTAGTGCGAAGCCTGCTCGAAGGCACCTCGTGTGTGGAGCCTGCACTATCCTTGTCGAGTTGTGGTTTTAGGTTCTTGGGTGTGAGCGAAGTCTTCTTAACTTCGAACTTTTACTCTTTGCGAAGCCTGTGTTCGGAGCTATAAAATACCTCTGAACTAGACCTCCGAAAGGTGTGTTCAAAGCCTATTCCGTAGGAGACTGAATTTAAAACAGAAGGCTAGTTTTAGCGTGAAATTTTAAAAGCTCCCATTCACCTCCCCCCCACCTTTGGTCGCTTATTTTGGTTCAAAAATTGGTATCAGAGCGGGTTAAGATCACTAGTTGACCTTAATCGGTTTTCTGATCTTTTGGCGACATGGACAGAGTTAGTAAAATACCTCTGTTTAGTGGGACTGACTTTGCATACTGGAAGGTGCGCATGGAGGCTTACTTGCTAAGCCAAGGAAATGCAATTTGGGAGATTGTGAACTCACAATACTCCATCCCTGAAACCCGCACCACTCAGACAGAAAAATATCAGTATAATTCTAACTCCAAAGCTAGAAATATAATGTTCATTGGCTTGAGTAAGAGTGAGTTTGATAGGGTTCAACACCTAAGGACAGCTAGGGAGATTTGGACTACACTCATTGTTTTTCATGAGGGTTGTACACAGATCAAGGCCATGCGTAAAAGCACATACAATCAACAGTATCAGCTATTTGTGCAAGTGCCTGGTGAATCTATAGATGCCATGTTTTCTCGCTTTGACGTAATAGTGAGTAACTTGCGGTCCAATGGGACGCTCGCTTATAATGACCATGATAGGGCTATCAAGCTTCTATATACTCTTGATCGTAGCATATGGGAAGTGAAGATATTTAGCATTGAGAAGTCCACGAGTTATGACACATTGACTTGTGATGAGATTTTCAACAAGCTAAAGTCCACAGAGATAGCCAAGGCATCTCTTGCAGCGCACAGAAACTCTTTGCCTCAGCCTTTGGCACTAGTTTCTGGCTCTAGCCGTGCCACCACTACAGAACCAAGCACATCTGGCACTTGTGTTCTTGCAGGTGGTTTTGCTTTGTCCTCCTTGGTCTCTGTCATTAAGGAGCAGGTGGATACTCTGGATGATGAAGAGCTTGCTCTCATTGCTAGAAGGTTCACCCGTTTTGACAATGAGAGATGGGATCATAGGAGAAGTGGGTTTAGTGATTGTTTTGAGTGTGGGGACACTTCTCACATAAAGGCAAATTGTCCTAATCTTAAGAGGAGAGATGAGAGTGAGTGCCCCAAACACCACAAGAAGGTTAGGAAACCCTATGTGAAGGGAAAGCATGGCATGGTGGCTAAGAGGGTAGCCAAGGCCGCTTCCAGAGCATTTGTTGTTGTACTCAAGGACATCGACACTTCCTCAATTGAGGAGTCGAGCTCTGACAAGGAGGAAGAGTCTCCAAGGAAGGAGGAGAAGAAGGAGAAGAAGGCAAGGGATTTCACCGGCCTTTGTTTCATGGCCGACAGCAGCCACAGCGACGATGAGCATGACTCATCTGAGGTACCACTATCCTATGACCAGCTTTCCATTAAAATAGATGAACTGAATGAGGTAGTTCTTAGTCAGGATAGATTACTTATTTAGGCTACTAGAGATAGAAAAGACCTCAGAATTAGGCTAGAATCTATTTCAACTGATTATGTCATGTTTAAGCCCAAAATTGATGATACTGAATGTGAATCTTGCACTATTGTCATGAGTGAGCTTGCTCAGTTGCATTATGTGCATGCTCAAACTATTGATGAGCTTGAGACTGCACAAAAGCAGCTTTTGGTGGAGGAGTCTAGACCTATTTATTCTGATGCTTGTTCAAACTTTCCTATATTGATTGATAGCATTAATTTGAGAGACAAGCATGTTAAGGAATTAGAGGATAGATTCGAGAGTGTTGAGTGCTCTAAGATGTGCAGTCTGCTTGTCCCACCTGAATCACCCTTAAGGACCAACTCAGTTTTGCTAGAGGGCAAGCTGAAAATGTTATGACTGAAAATGAATACCTTCTTTCTGTGGTTAACAAATGCACTGATGGAAAGGGTAGGATGGATTTGCTCTTGGACAAGACCAAGATGTGTGCTAACAGGGTAGGATTTGCTCTAGGTTTGGGTTTGAGAGAACTCCTTTAGACAGTAATAACAAAACTGTTTTTATCTCACCCACTACCCTAGAGAAAGAAAGAGCTCAGTTAGACACTCCATCAGCCAAAAAGCCTACCCAAACTCCAAAGAAAACTCCTCCTGCCAAGAAAATTCCTCCCAAAAAGAACCCTCTGAAGAAACCCAAGGAACTTGTGAGAACTGTCCCTTTGACCCATGAGAGTGCCCCTAGGAGAGTGTTTCACTGCTCTTACTGCCAGCGGGTGGGTCATTTGGTTGGGTTTTGCAATCGTCGCATAAAGGATGAGCGATGTTCTCAAGCGTTGAATTTTCAGGACATGCACTACCATTCTCTAGGTATGCATGAGTCAAATTTTTACTCACGTCCTGGTTTTGAGGCTCCCCGTGCTTCCCGGAGAGGTTATGACCCTAGTGGTGTACACCATGACTCATATGGTGCTAGACCACGTGTAGATGGCTTTGTACCTCGACAGATTGGGAGACCTCGTCGTGCATTTAGATTGCATCATGTAGGTAGACCTCACACTTTGCATCATTCTATTTTACATATGTGTAGATAGTCTACTTTTACTGTGCCTACCACTCGTATCTCTCGGTGCTAGATGCCTCGTCATATTTTCACTCACCCCAGCACTGAGCGATCGAGGTTCTCTCATTTTGTGTAGGCGATAAACTGAGGCTTGGAGGGCACGTGGATCATGGACTCTAGTTGTTCATGCCATATGACCAGGAATGCAGCATGGTTCTCCAGCCTCATCACAACCAAGCAAAAGGAGCAAATCACCTTCGGCAACAACCGAAGAAGCAGAGTGGTAAGAATCAACTCAAATTTCACTCTTAAAGATGTTGCTTTGGTTGAAAACTTGGGATACAATTTGCTTTTGTATCTCAATTGCTTGATGAGGGCTTCGAAGTGTGATTTCATCGCGATACTTCGCAAGTACTCAATTTTGATGGCGTTTTGGTTTGTAAGATCTTTAGAGTTGGGAGAGTTTTTGAGTTGATTTTTCTGAGTCATTTGGTTCTTCTCACTACCTTCTTGCACATTCGACTTCTAAGCTTTAGAAGTGGCATAGGAGACTAGGGCATATGAGCTTTGAGTTGCTCGCTCAATTGAGTGCCCTAGGTCTGATCCGAGGATTTCCCAAGCTTAAATTTAAGAAGAATTTAGTTTGCGGTCCTTGTCGACATGGAAAAATGATTGCCGCCTCACACTCACCAATCACTATGGTGATGACTGAACAATCTAGAGAGCTTCTCCATATGGACACTGTAGGTCCTTCCAAGGTTAGTTCTTTAGGTGGAAAATGGTATGTACTTGTCATTGATAACGACTTCTCTCGCTACTCTTGGGTCTTCTTTCTATCTAGCAAGGATGAAGTGTTTTCACACTTTCAGAGCTTAGCTTTGAGACTTTTCACTGAACTTCCAGGTGCATTGAAATTCATACGAAGTGATAATGGCACCGAGTTCAAGAATAGTCTCTTTGTTGATTTTTGCATGGAGCATGGCATAGAACATCAATTCTCTGCTCCACGGGTTCCTCAACAGAATGGTGTTGTTGAGAGAGAGAACCACACTTTGGTTGAGATGGCTAGGACGATGCTCGATGAGCACAGGACTCCTAGGAAGTTTTGGGCTAAGGCCATGAACACTGCTTGTTACATCTCAAACCAAATTTTCATGCGCTCAATTTTGAATTTGACTTCATATGAGCTGTGTTTTGGGAGACAGCCCAAAGTTACTCATCTTAGAGTATTTGGCCATCAATGCTTTATCCTGAAATGTGGAAATTTGGACAAATTTGAGTCGCGTTCTTCTGACGAGATCTTTTTGGGATACACTACCCATGGCCATTCTTATCGTGTTTTCAATTTGGAAACTAACGCTGTCATCAAGTCATGTGATGTGATTTTTGATTAATCGACCCCTTGTGTTAGTTTTTCTTTTGAATAGGCAAGTGAACACGATATGGATTAGACCATATTTGAAGATGAAGATCCTGAAGACTTCGAGGATGACCCCTACTACCCTCAACATCGACCCCCGAAGTCGACCCTGCTTCAACAACTTCGGCAAGAGGCCCAGAAGCTACTACCTCGACATCAGTCATCTTCGATCAATCCCAAGCACAAGTTGAGGGGGAGGCTGCATCTCGTCATGAGGCTCCACACCACATCCAAAGGATGCATCCTCTAGAGCAGATCATTGGTGAGCTTGATCAAAGGGTAACGCGTTCTCATGCTCATTTCATTGATTCTGCTTTTGTTGCTTCTTTTGAGCCCTTAGATGTGAGTCATGCACTTTCTGATTCTAGGTGGATCAATGTCATGCATGAAGAACTTGAAAATTTTGAGAGAAATCAAATCTGGACTTTAGTTGATCCTCCACCTAATGTTCATTTTATTGGAACCAAATGGATTTTCAAAAACAAACAAGGGGAGGATGGGTCTGTAGTTAGAAACAAAGCTAGACTTGTAGCTCGGGGTTTTTATCAATTGGAAGGGATTGATTTTACTGAAACTTTTGCACATGTTGCTCGCCTTGAGGCCATTAGAATTCTACTTGCATTTGCGGCATCCCGTGGTTTCAAACTCTATCAAATGGATGACAAAAGTGCTTTTCTAAATGGCTTCATAGGCGAATACGTTTATGTAAAACAACCCCCTAGTTTTGAAAACCCCAAATATACACATAAAGTCCTTAAACTTCATAAGACTCTTTATGGACTTAAGCAGGCTCCTCGAGCTTGGTATGACAGACTTAGGTATTTTCTGCTTGAACAAGGTTATTTAATGGGTTCAGTAGATAAAACCCTTTTCACTCTCAGGCATGGCAAAGAATTCCTTCTAGTTCATATTTACGTTGATGACATCATCTTTGGTGGCTCTTCTCATGCTTTGGTTGCCGAGTTTGTAGAGACAATGAGTAGGGAGTTCAAGATGTCCATGATGGGCGAACTCACATTCTTCCTTGGATTACAAATCAAGCAAAGCAAACAAGATACCTTCATTCACCAGACAAAGTACACCAAGGACTAGCTCAAGAAGTTTGACATGGCTGATGTGAAGCCCCTCGCCACTTCAATTACTACCTCCATAGCATTGGACCCTGACGATGATGGAGAAGTCATTGATCAGAAGGAGTTCTGAAGCATGATCGGCTCCCTACTGTACTTGACTGCTATGAGGCCGGACATACACTTCCATGTGTGTCTGTACGCTCATTTTTCGGCTTCGCCATGAGCTTAACATCGTCAAGCGGTAAAGCGCATTCTCAGGTATCTCAAGCATACTCTTGAATTTGGCATTTGGTATTCTGCATCTTTCTCTTTGTGTCTTTGTGGTTATTCAGATGCGGACTTTGTTGGGTGTAGAATTGATAGGAAGAGTACCTCTGGTACTTGTCATTTTCTGGGCACTTCTCTTGTTTGCTGGTCTTCCCGCAAATAGTCTAGCATTGCACAATCCACGGCTGAGGCCAAATATATTGCTGCAGCTAGCTGTTGCTCACAGATTTTGTGGATGGTTTCCACTTTACGGGATTTCGGGTTAGATTATAAGAGTGTTCCACTGTTTTGTGATAACAATAGTGCGATTTGCATTGCAAACAACCCGGTTCAGCATTCCAGAATCAAACACATTGATGTGAGATATCATTTTCTCAGAGATCACAATGAGAAGGGTGATATTGAGCTTCAATATGTGGATACCTAGAACCAGCTTGTCGACATTTTTACCAAACCCCTAGATGCATCTCGATTTACTTATTTGCATGGGTAATTTGGTATTTGTCATCCTTACGGCATTCTGTGAGGGGGAGCATGATTTCATTATTTTGCATTGGCTTCCTTATGATGATTTGTTAATGCACTTAGTTGCTTTTATATGCCTTCGCATGATTGTCATTATCATGATGCTTTCATCTCTGTTTAATATATCTAATTTCATAATGAGCATGATTTTAATTTACAAAACCCTAAATTTGATCATTGCTTAGTCTTGTATCTAGCATGTGTTGTGCAGAACTGCTTTAGCTATCTTTTATCTGCTTGGTAGCTAGAATCCTTTACATTGGACGTCAAAATTGCAACTTGAAAACAATACTGTTTTTTTCATGGAATTATCCAACAATCTCAACAAAAATCAATATCCATGATTTATGTGCGAAAGATGACAAGATCCAAGAGGGTTTGCTTGTCGCACTACGTTATTCTAGACTGCTTACCATAGCACTTTAGTATGAACTGGGATAACTTAGTGTCTGCCAAAATCACTGCCTTAAGCTTCTGATGGTCTTTCTTGACCTAGGATTGGCATGGTTGGAAAGCAAAAGGTGGATGAGCAAATAACCCCTGGCAATATAAAAAGAATTGCAAAATCTGAATCCTTTGCTTATCAAGTTTGCTAAAAGCTCCATGAAATTGGACTTGCTTTCCTGGGTAGAAATTGATTAGCTTTTGCAGTTCATGTTTTCACTTGTCTAGATGACTAGTCTAAGTGGTGATGCTTTTATTTTCAACAATTTGAAAAATTCATGCATCAAACATTAAATTTGGAATATATTAACTTGAGTTGAGCATCTGAGCCTGACATTCTGTTTTGGCATATTTTTGCACTATATGTTGTCATACTTTTCATCATTTAGAAACCTTGCATTTTTATTGCTCCTTGATTCTTGCCTTGCCAAAGGGGGGGAAATGCCTGATTTTCCTACCAAAGGGGGAGAACAAGTGATGGAGTTCAAAGAGGGAGAAAATTTTTGCTGCCAAAGGGGGAATTATTGTCAAATGGGTGAAGTCGATAGAAATTCATTTATCAAGTGACATGTTTTGGCTCTTTTTTGAGTTTTTATGGTCGCTTGTGTGCTGAAAATTTTCAAATTTTCTTGAACTTGAATTTGATTTTCAATGCACTCATCAAGGGGGAGATTGAGAAACCAAGTTGAAATATGCCTTGGTTTCAAGTCGGTGATGAGTGATTGAAAAGATCTCTTCTGGGCGAAGGGGTTTGGAGGTGTTTACCGAAGGGTTCAGTGGTTGCTGGCTGCAGCTGTGTAGCGGACTGTGTCTGTTGGAGGGGTCTGGCAGAATACGATGATATGTTTGTACCGAAGGGCTCGGTACTTTAGGTGGTACACCGAAATGTGAACCGAAGGTTGTTTACCAGAGAGGTCTCTAGGGTACTGGAAAATCTTGTCTGCTTGTCGGTGGTGTGCAGGTGGCTTTGGAGGCGATAGACGATTCGTAGCAAGTGAACCTGGGTCAAGCGGGAGGCTTGATGCCAGGCGAGTGGGGAGCTCGGTCACGAAGGCTGAGTGGGGCAAGGTCGTTCCTCAGGTCAAGGTGCGCTAGGTGAAGGCAGAAAGTGTGGAGGGTGGCTCTGGCTGATGGTACCCCGAGGCAAAGTCCTCAGAGGCAAGGCACTTCGAAGGGTACTCCAAAAGGAGTGACTTCGGAGTATGGTGGATAAAGTCCTCAGGATTGAGGCAATGCTTTTGAAGTGAGCTCCGGAGGGAGGCACTTGAAGGGACACCTAATGAAGGTCTCAGAAGTCAAGGTGCATCGAAGGCATGGTCCGGATAAGGGTCTTCATAGAGTGTGCTCGGGGCTAAGACACTGCGAAGGGGTGCTTGTGGACATGCTTCATGCGGAGGCCTTGGACGGAGGGACTTCGAAAGGTGGCGAAGGTACTCCAAAGGTGGGGCTTCGGAGTGTGGCTGACTTGAGGTACTTTGGCCATGCATGGGTTCAGTACACGGACTGACGGAGTTCAAGCTGGGAGTAGCTGCGAAGCCGTGGTGGTCCACTCCGGAGGTGATGGTGCGAAGGATCAAGAGCTTTGACAGCTTCAGCTCAAAACCGTCACTATATCGAAGACTATCTTCGGTGAAGCAAAGGCATTCAACTTCGAAGCTTGTCACCAAAGCTTCTTCAATCTTCGTGTATGAAGGGGGATTCAGAAGATTCCACTGTGCAAAGGCTGATCGTGTCTGCTCTGCAAAAGCTGATGTTGTCTCCTCTGCAAAGCTAACAAAAGAAGCCTCTAGTAAAGTAGACTACCATTTGTACCCCATTGTTTGGCTGAGACAAAAACAGTGTAAACCCTAGGGGTAAAATAGTCTATTCTCATGGCTAAATTGTGCCTATAAATAGTGAGGTTAGCTAAGTCTAGACCAACATTTTTTTGGGAGAAACCATTTTCAGAACTCCTAGAGCTAGCCGCCATTCTCTTATACTCAGTTATGTGAGTCTTTTGTGTTCCCTCTTCATGCAATGAAAATTTCATTGTGTTTTTTGTCTATTGCTTGAACTTGTATTCCTGTTTTGCACTGTATGTGTTGAGATCTTTGTGCTACACTTTGTTTTGTGCCATCTTGAGTTTTTGCTCTGTTTTATTTCCGACGAAGTGTATTTGACTCCAGCTTGTGCAAGTTTTTCAGTGTGTGTTCGCTTTGTGTATACTGGAGGCAAGACTTCTCTGATTACTAGCGAAGCACAGTGTTCAGTTTTGCTCGAAGCCTGCTTTCCTCCTCAGTTGAAGTCCCTAGTGTTGTCTATTTTGTCCGCTTTCTGATCTTCAAAGAGCGAAGCCTAGTACCAATTACTAGTGCTAAGTTTCTATTCGGAGTTCTCTAAGAGAACACACTCTTGCGAAGTGTACTAGTGCGAAGCCTGCTCAAAAGCACCTCCTGTGCAGAGCTTGCACTATCCTTGCAGAGTTGTGGTTTTAGGTTTGTGGGTGTGAGCGAAGTCTTCTTGACTTCGAACTTTTACTCTTTGTGAAGCCTGTGTTTTGAGATGTAAAATACCTTCGAACCAGACCTCTGAAAGGTGTGTTCGAAGCCTGTTTCGTGGGAGACAGAATTTAAAACAGAAGGCTAGTTTTAGCCTGAAAATTTAAAAGCTCCCATTCACCCCCTCTGGTCACCTATTTCGGTCCAACAGCGTGTTTGACTTCAACCATCCCAAATTGGTTTTCTCGAGTACCATGTTTGGGGTCAAACAAATCACAATCGAAGAAGACTACTTTAATCTCCTTATTCCCAGCAAAGTTGTACTCGATTATATTTTTGATGATTCCATAATACATAGTTTTGTGTCCTTGTCTATCAACGACCCTTGTAGCAACTCCAGTATTAGTTGTTGCCGCCAGAAGTCGATACGCTTAAAAAATAGATGGACGGAAGCGGAAACCGTTAACATCATATCGACCGTAACTTTTGGCACTAATACTTCCGTAAGAGAGTTGTCGCAAGTCTATATGTACATTGTCAGCGAGCACACACTGCAAATCATACGAGTTTATAAGATAATTAACCTAATAGAGTAAAATAATGTGTGTCACAAAAGGTAAGGATTTACATGTTCTCTGAACCAAGTGAGGAAACTAGGCCCGCCATTTACTTCTTCTCGACGCAATTTATCTAATTGCTTCTCCATTGGTTGATGACCAGACGTCAAGTATTTGGAATCAAACATATTGTCATTGTAATGAATAGGTAAACAAAGAGGTATAAAACATCATCGGTAAAATATAAAACTAAAAAGCATTTACTTACGCAAAATATTGTTCCATCTCTTCCATATTTGAGTACATGTAGAGCAAGGCATATGTCCGTTCTTCCTGAGTTACATAATATGTCATGGAGACACCAACAGTTATGCCCTTCCACCCAAAAATTTGGAGGTCACTACAAGGATTGTCTTCATCCACATGGTACCGTGTAGCAGGTGTGTTGACATTGTGATGCTCGGCGAAGTATACACTAGTGAAGTATGCTATCTCTTTCAATTTAAATTCTTCCGCAATGCAACCTTCAACTCTAGCCTTATTGCCAACCATCGCTCTAAGCTTCTTTAGGGACCTTTCAATGTGATACATCCACCTAAATTGCACAGGGCCACCTACCTTAGCTTCATATGGAAGATGAACCAATAAATATTGCATTGGATTAAAGAATCCTGGAGGGAATATTTTTTCCAATTTAAATAAAAGCATTGGTATCTCTTTCTCCAGCATCTCCGTCATATCTTTCTTAATTTATTTAGCACAAAGTTGTCAATAAAAATGGTTCAACTCAGCTAACGCCTTCCCCACATCATCATTCAAGTACCCGCGAAACATTACAGGAAGGAGCCTTTCCATTATTATGTGGTAATCGTGACTTTTCAATCCATTTAACTTCCCTGTCTTCAAATTCACAGCTCTTCTAAATCCCGCGGCGTAACCATCTGGGAATTTCAAATTTTTTAACCACCTCATTACTTGTTTCTTTTCTTTAGGTTTTAAACAAAATGGGGCACGTGGATTGCCACCACTATTCATCAACTCAAGGGTTGGTCGATTATAAATCTCAGCTAAATCTCTTCTCGCCGTTACATTATCTTTTGTCATGTCCGCAAAATCCATACATTTACTTATAATGCTTTCACCAACATTACGTTCCTGATGCAAAACGTCAATGTTGTGCATCAGAATCAGTAATTTGACATACGGCAATTCCCATAAGCCACATATGTGGGTCCAGTTATGTTTGGTTCTGAATCCTACAAATTCATCCTCATTTTCATTAAGGACCAACTCATTCAGCATATCAGCGATTTTTGTTCCATTTAAACGCCTCGGTGGTCCCTTTACAACAACATTGTCCTTCTTGAAACTGTTCCTCTATAACCTAAATGGGTGATTCATAGGCAAAAAGCATCTATGACAATCAAAGTACCAAATCTTTCCCCTGAAGTTAAGACGGAAACAATTTGTGTTCTTCGCACATATCGGACATGTCATCCTTCCATGACAACTCTAACCAGAAAAAATAGCGTATGCTAGAAAATCGTGGACCGACCACAGATACGCAACTCGGAGATTGATTTTTTTTCTTCTGGTTATAGTCATATGCTTCAACTCCTTTCCACAATTGTTTCAACTCTTCAATTAAGGGCTTCAGCATCACGTTCAAGCGTGTTCTAGGATGCTCTGGACCGGGTATAATGAGACATAGGAACATAAATTCATATTTCATACAAAACAAAGGTGGAAGGTTGTATGGAATAGCAAACACAAGCCAACAAGAGTATGACGATACGATTACATTGAAAGGCGTGAATCCATCTATTGTCAACCCGATGTGAACATTCCTTGCATCCCTAGCAAAGTCTGCATCAAAATCATCTAGAGCCTTCCATGCCTCACCATCAGATGGGTTCACCATTACTTGGTTATTCTCACGTACACCTTCTTTATGTCATCACATATGTCTAGCGGTTTTCTTTGAGAGAAACAATCGTTTCACCCGAGGTGTAAGAGGCATGTAATGAAGTTGCTTATGAGCAACCTCTGTCGTCACCTTTTCACCGTCTTTGTTTACGACCTCTACGAATCTCGGTTTATCACATTTTAAGCATGTCACCTCATTACTATGTTCTTTCCAGAAAAGCATATAGTTATCTTGGCACACATCAATCTTCTCATACTCCATACCGAGAGCAGAAAGCATTTTCTTTAACTGGTACATGTCTTTCGGCACCTTATAGTTCATAGGAAGGATATCGCTGACCAAATTCACGAGCTCCTTATAACAATTGTTGGAGAATGCAAACTTCGACTTAATGGCCATAAGACGGGTCACGAAAGCGAGAATGCTTACGGTGGTGTGCTCATGCAACGGCTCTTCTGAAGCTCGAAGGATGTCGAAAAACTTTTGAACCTCCGGTGTTGGAGTATCCTCAGGGTTTGTTTCAAATTCTGGTCGTATAGCATCAAGCATCTCTGAGAAACCATGTTGAAGAACATGGGTTTGATACTCCAGATGTGATGAGTGATTGTCAACAGAAGTCAAAGAAAGAGAGATGAAGACCTACCGTGTCTGAGGCGCGTGTGACTCAAGTACACGGGCAGCGAGCGATAGCCGGGCAGAGGAGCCGCGGAGTCGGGCTGGCCCAATCCGGGTACATGGGCTA
The DNA here is from genome assembly GCA_019279435.1 of Zizania palustris. Classification (NCBI taxonomy): domain Eukaryota; kingdom Viridiplantae; phylum Streptophyta; class Magnoliopsida; order Poales; family Poaceae; genus Zizania; species Zizania palustris. Next base: position 67,714,538 of record JAAALK010000289.1, on the reverse strand, counting down.
GGAGTGGCAGATGATCCACTGGTCTGTTGACCGGGTTTGACTCAAGTACATGGGCGGCGAGCGATTGCCGGGCTGAGGAAGCTGCGGGGTCAGGTCGGCCCAATCCGGGTACCCGGTGCGAAGACGGTGGACGCTTTGTCAGTTTCGGCGCAAAACTGACAACCTATTATTATTTTGTTTTTAGGATATTAATATTTAGTTTTTAAGTCCAGAATATTTTTATTTGTGTCAGTTGATTTTTCCAAGGGTATTTTAGGAATTTCGAAATTTATTTTATTGTCAGTGTAATTTACCCTAGGGGTAAATTAGTCTTTTTTCATGTATTAGGAGTCGCCTATAAATAGGCCCCTACCCCCTTGGGATAGGATGACTATTATTTTTATTATCTCCTGAGATCAATCTACAGTCCATCAAGTTTTTTTTCGTCGCCACAGTTTTCTTTCTTGGTCGCCGCCGGCGAAAGTTTTCTCACGGCGAGATCTCTCGCAGCGTAGGACTCCCACAGCAGAGCGCACAACCGGCTGAAATTTTTCCCTTTGCGCGGGCCCCACGGTGCTTTTATACCGCATGGCAGCAGGTGTCAGGCAAGCAGCACGGGCACGTTTTACGTTGTGCCTATAGCGCGAAGAGCAGCGGTAGCCCGGGCGGGCCCCACGGCGTGGCTACAGCAGGGCCGGCAGCCGAGGTTTTCTCTAGCGCAGATACGTTTTGTGCGGCATGAGACTCAGGCGTCGGCATCCCTGGCGCGGTACACGAAGCGACGTAGTAGAAGAAAACAGCCGTAGGCTGTAGCTTTGCTCGTGGCTTTGCAGGAGTAGCCTGGGGTTCCTTCGGCGCGCGTCTACAGACTGTAGGCGGTGTGCTCAAGTGGCGCACGGCATCGGGAGTCTTTCTCCACGGCACGGGAAATTGGCAGGCCACGACACAGGAATCGGCAGCGTTTTTCTTCGGCGAGTTGGCTTCTACGGCGCACGCGGCGATGTCAACAGCATGTAGGTAAGTTTTTCTCATCTAATCTCCTATTTACTAGGTAGATTAATTAGATAGATAATCATCCATTTTTAATTAGCCTGCAAACTTGATTATTAAGTTCGTGGTTAATTTTTATCTGCTAAAATATTATTGTTGTTCGCATATTTTATTTAAGTATTTCTAATCTGCTCATATAAAAAAGAAAAAATATTATTAGTTGCAGTAATATTTTTATTCTAGATTTACTTGAAATATTTTAGATTTATTTCTGAATTAAATTCTGGATGATCCATGCTTTATTAATTTGATTTGTAGTTTATTTCTAGACTGCAATATAAATATTTTGTGATATATCTAGGTGTTTTTATTTACTGCAGTATTTTTATTTAGTTTATCTTTAATATCATTTTAATTAGGACACCGATCATTATTAGGCTAGATAACTTTAGTTCCTGTAATTTGTTCTGCTAATATTATTTGTCTGGTTAAGTTCGTTTGGGTGTTGGGATTGGGATATAGTTTAGCAAGAAATATTTAGGCGCCCATTCACCCCCCTCTGGTCGCTACTTTCGGTCCTACAATCTCATCCATCCTATCGTCAACCACACTATCATCTTCTTCCTCCACTACTAATACTGTTTTTCATGGGTTGTCTCGCCGTGAAAAGTCCAAACTTCACAACCTGGCACGAAACCATATTTGCAAATGTGGAATGACAACATTCTCTTGTCTTGCCAACGAGAATTTCTGCACTTCATGCATGGATACCTCGCGCCGGTGTTTGTTGTCAAAGTGAATGCACGGTCAACAAATTTCTCAGTGTTGATTACCCACTCCCTCATGTGAGCTCCACTTTTCATCCAACCACTATACATCCACCGTCGGTCGTCCTCAACCATTCTATAGGCAAAACATTCATTCAATCGAGAATGCATCATAAGTACTAGATGTTTTCTACACACCACATCCCTATGTCTATAGGAAAAGATAGGTCCTAAACCCACCCAAGAGTGACCGATAGAACGTGGTATTTATGACAAGTCATGAGTCCGAACGAAATTTCAGCACCATAACCCCGATGTTCTCCAATTGCATGCCTGATAGTGGCGCAATGGAGAACAACAAGGTTATGTTACTAAAATCTCATTCGGACTCATGACTCATCATAAATACCACGCTTTGTCGCCCACTCTGAGGCTGCCCAAAAAGGGACAATTCCGGACCTACAGATCTCACACGCATGACACGTGTGAGACATGTTGGTCCGAAACAGGTGACGCATAGATTTTGTTACACTATTTACGTTGGTGTCAAATAAAAAATTGCATATGAAAAGAATATATATAAGAAATTATACATATATATAATATACTAATCACCGTAATGAAATCATCAACAAACCACAAATTAATACAAGAATATAATTAATAGCATATATAATAGCACATCGCATATGAAACACTTGTAAAAGCATAAAATTAATTGACTTTTGTTTGTATTAATTACTGTGTGAATGCTACTTTACTCTTGGCAATTATTTTTGCAAACTTAGAGCAATCATTGCAATCCACTACGACAAAATTCACAAATCAAAAGTGAAGAAAGTTCTTAAAGAATAAAAATTTACTTGACAACAATGGATCGGAGGTTGGCGGGCGGCGGAAGTCGATGGACGGTGAAGGACGGTAGACGGCGACGGGCGGCTGTTGGGGGAGATAATCCCTAGAGTCGACGAGGTGGGCCCCCGGCCGGAGGGCCCAGGCCTAATGACGGAGGCAACCTTCCGGAGAAGCAAGGCCGGAGGTCACCTTCCGGAGGTTCGAGGCCGGAGGCCACCTTCGGGAGAAGCAAGGCCGGAGGCCACCTTCGGGGGGAGCAAGGCCGGAGGTCACCTTCCGGAGGAGCAAGGCCGGAGGCCACCTTCCGGTGGGAGGAAGCCGGAGGTCGCCCTTCGGCGTAGGACACGCGAGCTCGCCTTCCGGAGGCCGAAGGTCCGAGGCCCTCGGCCGATCCGGCAGGACGGACCCGAAGAGAGTCGTGGCGGGAAAAGGACTAGGCGGTCGTACGAAAGGACAGGATCGCGATCTTCTGAGCCGTGTCGGGCGGCGCAGGAAGCACCCGACACGGTTGATACGCTGTCAGAGTCGAATCTTCCTGTCTGTACTATGTATCCCTTTGTCTGTACTATGTATCGCCTATTTTGTCTGTACTACCAGTCAGGGTTGGTCGGGTGGCCGTTGGCAGCCCGGAGGCGCTCAGTCCTCTGGGCGGGGCGCCCTATAAATACCCCTCACTACAGTTGTAACAGGCAGGCTGATCAAGGCATTGAATACACTACTCTCATTTTCCACTAAAACCTGCTGGTTCGATCCGTCGTTCCAACAGTTGGCGCCGTCCGTGGGGATCCTAGTCCGAAAAGCTAGTGTCCTCTACACCCATCCACCCAAAGCATGTCGAGCCGGAAAGGAGCGAGCACGGCCCCCCTGCGCAGGTCGACTCGAACCGCCGGGGGCGAGCCCGCCCCGGCCGACGACCCCAACCCTTCAGCTCCCATCACCACAACCGTCGGAGCGGCGCCTCCAGCGGGCTCCGCCCAGTTGCAAGAAGAGACGCTCGGAGCTCAAGGCACCGACGGCCTGCCCGAGCCAACCTCCGCCAACCTGGCCGGGTCGCCAGGCGGGCCGCCGGAGCAGCATCTCCCGGGCGGACCTCCAGTAGTAGTGTCCCTTCAGATAGACTACGTCCGCTCGCGGGACCCCGACACGACTTCCGGGGGAAGCGGGAGCCAAGCCGATGCCCTGGCCGCCGAAAACGCCAGGCTGAAGGCGGAGCTGGCTTTGTGGCGTCAGGAAGCGTCGCTCCGGCCTCCGGCCCCTCCGGCAGCCTTCCGCGCCGCGAGAGCTGCGGTCACGGACCTGAGCGACGACGAGAACCCCCCGGAAGAGGAGAACGCATCATACGACGAAGACTCTCCCCTGCACCCGGACCTCCAGAGGGTGCGCTTCAGTTCGAACTTTCGCGCCGCCAAGCTCCCCAAGTACTCCGGGGACTCCGACCCCGGCGAGTTCTCTCGCTCTTACGCTCTGGCGATAGAAGCGTCTGGGGGGAGCCGGGACGCCATGGCCAAATGCTTCCCTCTGGCGCTCGAAGGGATCGCCCTTCGGTGGTTCTGGTCCCTCCGGCCAGGGACCATCCACTCGTGGGAGCAGCTGAAAAAGAAGTTCGTCAACAACTTCCAGGGGACCTTCGTGGCCCCTATGTCCACCGGGAGCCTTTTTCAAGTGAAGCAGCAACCCGGAGAGACCTTGCGGCAATACTCCCAGCGCTTTGCGCACACCAAAGCTCAGATCAAGGGGCTTTCGGCTTCTTCAGTCATCGACGCGGCCCGGGAAGGCGTCACCCACCCAGGCCTCCTCGACAAGCTCCACCGGAAGCCCATTTCTTCGGTGGCGCAGCTCATGACGTACTTCGAAGAGTACGCCCGGTCCGAAGAGGGCCAGATACGCCGACAGGCGATGGTAGTCCCTGTCCGGGCTCCGAGCGTCCGAGCGTACGAAGCGCCTCCGGAGCCCAGCCGGGGCCCACGTCGCGCCCCCGACTTCCGGCGCCCGGAGCCCGCTCGCCCGGACCTTGTTCATCAAGATTCACGGCGGAACCGAAAGCACTTTCGGGGGGAAGTCCTTAGCATCACCCCTCAAGCGCCCGCCAAGCACCTGCACACGCCCGGCGGAAGTCGCCAGGCCGGGCCCAAGCCTCCACCCCGAGCGCCTGCCAGGGGAACTTTTTACTGCAGCGTCCACGGAGAGAACCGGAGCCACGACACCGATTCCTGCCGCACCATCCTCGCTCTTCGCAGTGACTACCTCGAGCGCCAGTCCGGTCGCGGTTCCTCCGACCGAGGACATTCTACCCCTCGGCCGGACCCGGTCCAAGTAGTCGGGCGACAGGAAGAGCCGGAGGCCGTGACCCCGGTCGATGGATTCGGCGGAGTCCCGGCCCTCAAGCTCGAAGCCGCTCCAGACCGTGGCAAGCGCGTGGTCCTTCCCATATCCGGAGGGGGAGCCCTCGGAGCGCTGTCCAAGCGGCAGCGTCGGGATTACGCTCGGGAAGTTGGGCACATCGGCACGTCCAGCCCATCGATCCTCCCGGAATGGTCTCACGTCCCCATCAGCTTCACCGCCGAAGATGCCGCCGGAGTCAAGTTTCCTCACGCCGACCCACTCGTCATTTCGGCAGACATCGCCGGAGCCGAGGTGCGTCGCATTTTAGTCGACGGAGGGAGTTCCGCTGACATCATCTTCGTGCAGGCCTTTGACCAACTGTGCCTGTCGCGCAAGCACCTGCTGCCAGCCTCGCGACCGCTCCAAGGCTTCTCAGGCCCTCCGCTCGATGCTCTGGGCCAGGTCTTGTTGGAAGTAGCGTTCGGCACCGCGCCCCTCCAGCGTCGCGAAGAAATCCTGTTCGACGTCGTCGACGCTCCGTACGCCTACAACGCCATCTTCGGCCGAGGGATGCTCAATCGCTTCAGCGCCATCGCTCACCACAACTACCTCTGCCTCAAGATGCCGACTCCCGGAGGGGTGTTGTCCGTCCTGGGCGACCAAGCCGCAGCCCGCCGGGTCGAGTACGGCCATGCGGCGCTACTGGAGCCGCGGCAGGTCCACAGTGTCCGCGAGGGTGCCGAAGACACCAACCTCCCACTGGAGGCCGGCCCTGCGCAGAAAGGGCGCCCCGCCAAACCCCTCCCAGAAGGGGAAGTTATCACCAAGACCCTGACGCACGGAGGGAAAGAGTACTCGATCAAGTTCGGAGGGGGCCTGGAGCCAGAGTTATCAGCACAGCTCGAGGCCATCGTCTGTGGCAACCTCGACATCTTCGCCTGGTCGGACGAAGACATTCCTGGAGTCGACCGGTCCATCATTGAGCATTCCCTGGCAGTTGATCCGAAGGCACGACCAGTCCACCAGGGGCTTCGGAGGCTATCCGTCGAACGGGCCGAGCTCGCCAAGGCAGAGACCGACAAGCTGCTCTGCGCCAGGGGTCATCAGGGAAGTGAGTCACACCGACTGGTTGTCCAACCCTGTGTTTGTCCAGAAGAAAACATCTGGCAAATGGCGCATGTGTATCGACTTTACTTCTTTGAATAAAGCTTGCCCCCGTGACCCCTACCCGCTGCCTCGCATCGATCAGCTAGTAGATTCCACAGCCGGAGCCGAGCTCCTCAGCTTCCTCGACGCATATTCCGGTTACCATCAGATCTGGCTCAAGCCTGAAGACCAAGTGAAAACCAGCTTTGTCACCCCAGCCGGAGTGTTCTGTTACCTCCGGATGCCCTTCGGCCTCCGTAATGCCAGAGCAACCTTTTCAAGATTAATCTCAAAGGCCCTCGGTCATCAGCTCGGGCGTAACGTGGAAGCCTATATGGATGACATCGTCATCAAGACTGCCTCCGCAAGCCAACATGGGTCCGACATAGCCGAAACCTTCGACAGCCTCCGGCAGTGTGGGATCCGGCTCAACCCTGACAAGTGCGTCTTCGGAGCACGCGCAGGGAAGCTGCTTGGGTACCTCGTCTCCAGCCGCGGCATCGAAGCCAGTCCAACACAAGTTCAAGCATTACAGAACATGGCACCACCCCAGAACCTGAGGCAGGCGCAGAAGCTGGCCGGACGGTTGGCCGCCCTTGGGCGTTTTCTCGCCAAATCAGCAGAGCGAAGTTTGCCCATCTTCAAGGTGCTCCGGGGTTCCAAGCATTTCGAATGGACCCCCGAATGCCAGGATTGTTTCCAGCAAATAAAAGATTATCTCTCCGGCCTCGTGGCCCTCGCCACGCCACGGGCCGGCAGTCCTTTGTTGGTTTATCTCGCCGCCTCTGGCACCGCCGCAAGTGCTGCCTTGGTTCAGGAGGAAGAGTCCGATGGGAAGCTAGTCCAGCGGCCCGTCTACTTCGTTTCCGAGGTTCTCGCCGACGCCAAGGCCAGGTACTCCGAGCTAGAGAAGGTGGCTTATGCCCTCGTCATGGCCTCCCGAAAGCTCCGGCACTACTTCTTGGCCCACGACATCATCATCCCAACAGCCTATCCGCTGGGCGACATGTTCAGAAACAAAGACGCCACTGGTCGTATCGGGAAGTGGGCAGTAGAGCTGGCCCCGTTCGGGATCTCCTTCGTTGCCCGGACAGCCATTAAATCACAGATCCTCGCCGACTTCGTCGCAGAGTGGACGCGGGCCCGAGAGCCCGCAAGCACCAGCACGGGCGAAGAGATTTGGACCGTCTTTACGGATGGCGCTTACCAGGCCTCCGGGGCTGGAGCCGGAGCAGTCATCGTCTCCCCATCAGGTCAGCAGGCCCTATACTCCGCTCGGATAAGCTTCAAGGCCACCAACAACGTCGCAGAATACGAAGGAGTCCTCTTGGGACTTCGCAAGGCGCTCGCTTTGGGCGCCGCGCGCGTGATCGTGAAGACCGATTCCCAAGTGGTCGCCGGGCACATCGACAAGTCCTTTCGAGCGAAGCACCCGACCTCGTTTCCTACCTCGACTCCATCCGCAAGTACGAAGCGTCCTTCAAGGGCATCTCCGTCCAGAACATCCCGCGAAGCGAGAACGCCCAAGCCGATGCCCTCGCCAAGGCCGGGGCCGGCGCCCAGGCCTTGCCGCCAGGGGCTTTCTTCGAGGAACTCGCCCAGCCTTCGGTAACCCATCGAAGCGAAGCAGCCATCTCCGCCGCCCCCGAGGAGCGCGAACAGTCGTCATGCCCGGCTCCAGTACTCTGTACGGCCAGCGTCGATTGGCGCGAGCCCATCCTCCGCGCACTCGCAGGTGGCAACGAAGTCCGTCCCAGTCCGGAGCAGGTTCGCCTGCAACTCCGCGCGAGGTCATTCGAGGTTATCAATGGAATCCTGTACAAGTCCGGAGTATGTTCCCCGCTGCTCCGCTGCGTCTCGCATTCAGACGGTGTCGCCATGCTCCGGGAGATACATGAGGGGCTGTGCGGCAGTCACTTGGCGCCGCGGGCCCTCGCAGGCAAAGCTCTCCGGCAAGGCGTATACTGGCCCACCATCATCGCCGACGCTGAAGAACTCGTCCGCACCTGCCAAGGTTGCCAGTGGATGGGCCGCCGCAGTCACCGCCCTCCGGCAAGGTTGCTACCTATCCCTCCTGTGTGGCCCTTGGCCCGCTGGGGCATGGACCTTGTTGGTCCACTCCCCAGAGCGCGGGGGAATCTGCGCTTCGTCGTTGTCGCAGTCGAATACTTCTCCAAATGGGTTGAAGCGGAGCCTCTAACCACCATCACATCCCGAAGTGTCCAGAAATTTTTCTGGCAGCATATCGTGTGCCGATTCGGAGTACCCAAGCAGCTCACATTGGACAACGGAACGCAGTTCGATGCTGGCACCTTCCGGGCATTCTGTGACGAGCTGGGAGTTCAGCTTTGCTTCGCAGCCGTGCGGCACCCCCAGTCTAACGGAGCCGTGGAGCGAGCTAACGGGCACATTCTGTCCGGCCTCCATAAGCGTATCGTCGGCTTGGCCCGAGGCACGTGGCCCGACGAACTGCCCAAGATCTTATGGTCCATCCGGACGACCGTTTCTCGGGCAACGGGCTTCACCCCGTTCCGCCTCCTGTTCGGCGACGAAGCGATGACGCCAACGGAGCTCCGCGCCGGTTCACTGCGCGTCGTAGCACCCGAAGTTGAAGATGAGCGCGCCGTCTCCCTTGACCTAGCCGAAGAAACGCGGCTGCGCGCCGTCGCCAACCTATCCCACTATCAGAGAGAGACCAAGGGGTGGTACTGATACCAAGGTTAAGCGCAACGAGTTCCAACCAGGGCACCTCGTCCTCCGTGCGGTGGTCGCCCCCACCAAGTTGGGCAACAAGTGGGAAGGACCGTACATTGTTACGAAGTCTGGACGGCCTGGGTCCTACCGTCTCGCTACTCTAGAAGGTGAAGAGCTGAAGCATACGTGGCACGCTGGGGACCTGAAGCGCTACTTCCCGTAACACTACCGATGTACTTTATTAGCGGCCACTGCCGCCTGTTTGTATCCCCCATTTGCGTAATAAAATTTTCAGCTAACTATTCCGACCAACACAGCTTGCGTCGTACCCTCACAATCGGGTTCCGAGCTCCGGCTCGACGCACCCTCACAATCGGGTTCCGAGCTACAGCTCGACGCACCCTCACAATCGGGTTCCGAGCTACGGCTCGACGCACCCTCACAATCGGGTTCCGAGCTCCGGCTCGACGCACCCTCACAATCGGGTTCCGAGCTCCGGCTCGACGCACCCTCACAATCGGATTCCGAGCTCCGGCTCGACGCGCCCTCACAATCGGGTTCCGAGCTCCGGCTCGACGCACCCTCACATTCGGGTTCCGAGCTCCGGCTCGAAGCACCCTCACATTCGGGTTCCGAGCTCCGGCTCGAAGCACCCTCACATTCGGGTTCCGAGCTCCGGCTCGAAGCACCCTCACATTCGGGTTCCGAGCTATGCCTCGACGCACCCCCACTTTTGGGTTCCGAGCTCCGGCTCGACGCACCCTCCCATTCGAGTCCCGAGCTCGACACACCCCAAACGCGCCGATGTGACACGCACCGTACGCTCTCCCTCTCCTGAGCTACTTAGCGCCCAGCTAGTCAACCAGCTACCCGCCAAGAAAGGGGGGGGAAGAGAGAGAGCGAGGCGCAGGCTGCAGCAAGCATATGAAGCGTACAACAGCAAGCACATAAGCATACAATGTTCGTTACAAGCAAAAGGAGGAGATCAAGAAAAGTTCTCGTCCAGGCCAAGAAGGAACCGCGGGCCCCTTCGGGTAGAAGGGCCGGAAGTCGTGCTCGCCCCCCGACCGGACCTTTCCTTCTTCTTCCTGCGCTCCTCTTCCTTCTTCTGGGCGCGGAAAGTTCTCTGGTCCGCTTGGAGCTGAGCCCAGCTGCGCAGACCGCCCTCCTCGGGGGGCGCTCCGCTCGAGTCAGCCTCCGTATCGGACCAATCAACCGGTTCGGGGGACGAGGACGGCGAGCGGGACCCTATCTCTTCTTCCTTCACATGCTTCAGAACCCCCTGAAGGACGTCGGAGTCCACGCGTCCGTCACTGCCGCGGGGAAGAACTGAAGCGCGCGGGCCGGTTTGCCCGCACAGCTTCGAGGATGGCCCAGCGATGCCGAAGGGCGTCGTCCGGTTCAAGTACCTCGACATCAAGATCGCGACCGCAAACACCCTGAGTAAGTCCCGGAAAAGTAGTCTTATTAATACAACTAAGTTCCCTAAACTATTACAGGGTAAGGCTGGGACCGATCCCTAGAGCTACACCTGCGGGTCCGGCAAGCGGGCCGAGGTTGAAGGATTCAAAGGGGCTGGAGGGCCGCGCGCACGGAGCGCATCCTCCAGCCAAGCCTGGATCGCCGCAGGGCCTTCGGTCTGCCAGATCGCCTTGAGCGCCCTCCAAGCTTGGGTCAGGGCGGGGCTTGGCGTCCGGAGGTGGTCCCCCACGAAGGCGACCGGGTGCGGGCTCGAAGGCGAAGGAAGCGGAAGCCCGGACGCCTCGAGGTGCCGGAGGATTCCGTACGCGGCCACCCTAGCGGACACCTCGCCGTACTGCGCCATGGCAAGGTGTATTTGCCGGACGGCAGAGCGGACGAACTTCACCCGGCGGACCAGGGGCTCCCGGGCGACGTCGAACGTGCCGCAGCCAGTGCCGTAGCGCGCTAACATCTTCCGCAAGGATTCGGCGGCCTCGGCCGCCGTCTTCCCGGCCTCGGCGAGCTCCTCGGCTGGCCTTCCCGTTCCTGCGCGTTGAGGCCCGCCTCGACCTCCTCCAAGTGAGTCACCCGGGCTCCGAGGGCTTCGACCTTGCTTTCCGCCTCTGAGGCCCGAGCTTGGAGTCGGGAAACCTCTCCTGCGAGCCGATCCGCCTCCGAGGCCCGGGCCCGGAGCACCTCCGCCTCAGCGGCTCGGGTTTGGAGGGCGCCGACCTCCGCTTCCAGCTCGTCGACGCGAGCGGCCCGGGCCCAGAGCCCCTCCAGCTCCGCGACGCGGGCCCTGAGCGAGTCCGCCTCCGATGCTCGGGCCTCCAGCGCCGCAACCCTCGACGCCTGGAATCGGAGGGCCTCGGCCTCCGACGAGCGCTCGCGGGCCAACCTCTCCGCGGCAGCCACCCGGGACGCGAGCCCTGCGGCATACGCCTCATGCTGTTGGCGTTCGAGGAGCAGAGCGGACATCTGCCCCTGCGCTAGCGCCACCACCTGCATGCGGAAAAGTGGTCAGAAGAGCCGCAACGAGGGCAGTCAAGTGTGTCTAAGGAAAGTACCTGGCCTGCGGCCGTCTCGATGGCCCTTCCGAGGTCCAAGCCGTCCGATCGTCCCAGCTCGCCTATCACCAGGGCATCGCGCAGCCGTAGGTAGTAGTCGTGAATTGGGGCACTCTCGAAGCGAAGTCCTCGCCATCCAGCAGGAAAGGGCGCAGAAGCGGTACGGAGCCGCGCGCGGTCCGTAGGTCGGTGGGGGGCCGATGCCGGACTCCGACGTCCCCGGCGGGCTCCTGAGGGGCCCTCTCGGCGCTCCTGGACTCCGCCTCGTCCCGCGGGTTCGAGCCTCCCCTCGCGGTGACAGGGGCTCCGGACCTCGCGTCCGGAGCATCTACAGGGTAGCGGCCGACTGGCTCCACGCCTCCGGCCGAGGTACCTGCACGAGCGAACGGGAGTTAAATACAGAAAAGCTCTTTGCGCACGAAGGGGCATGACGAAGTTACCGTACCTGCGCCCGCAGTATCGTCGACGCGGTCCGGAGGCTGAAGATGGCCCGACGGGCTTGGGCGGAAAAAGAGGTTATCGATGGAGTTCGGCGGAGAGCTCGCCACCGCCGCGGCCAGTTCCGCCTCCTTGTCGGCGCTCCCTTCAACGGCGCCGAGTGGGTCAGCTAGGCCCCCGCGGCCCAAGCTGTCCGTGGCCCGGCTCTCGAGGGAGCCCGCGGAGCCCCCCGCCGAAACGGGTATCGGCGAAGAGGCGGTCCCTGGGCGGGGCGTCGCTTCGACAGTGCGTGGCTCTTGATCGGCGCCCGGCGCGGGCTCCGTTGGGTTCGGGCGAAGGGGAACATCCTCGCGCCCCCCGGTACTCAGCCGGACCGGCAGAGCCGGAGCCAGAATCTCCGGAGGGTCTCCTGACTCCGACTGGATTCCTTCGCTGGAGCCCCCTCCCTCCGAACGAGAAGCCGAGGAAGGTCCCGGTGACGTGCGCCTCGGCCCCCTCACGATCTTCTTCTTCTTCGAGCGGCCCGGAGAAAGGCAGCCGTCCGCATCGCCCGCTTTCCTCTTCGACACGTCCCGGAGGATCTCGCCCTCCAGGAGAGGCGGGGGCGTGAGCTCGAGCGCCCCCCACACTCTGTTGGAACGTTCCCAGGAGCCCACCAGCTCCAGCCGGCGGGCCCGCTCGGCCGCGGTGGGAACCCCCAGGATCCTCTCCGCCAAGCGGGCGATCTCTTCGGGCGTCCGAGCGACGAGAGACCCTGCATCTTTTCGTCAGGGCCGGAGTACCACTCGAGCACGCAAAGCAAGGCTGAAGGCAAAAGGGGGTTGATACTTACCGAGCTGGCGAGAGAGCTCCGTCGGCACCGACGCGTCTCGACTGCTCCGGAGCGAGGCAGGCCACTCCTCCTTCAGCGGGGGGATCTCGAGGGCCACAAACTCCTCCGCCAAGTCCCGCATGCTCATCCGGCGGGCGACGATCTGGAGAAGCTGTACCCTCGCCTGAGATGGCCCCGGAGTTGGCTTCGACGCGCGCCTCTCTCCGGAACCAGATGTGGCGCGGTATTCCGGCCAGGCCGGAGGTGAGCCCTACGCGAACGTAGAACCACCGGCTCACCCACTTCGAGTACCACCTTTCGTTGGTGGCCTTCGCCGGGAAGGAGTCTGCGTACCTCCTCCGGAGCTGGAAGTTGATGCTCCCGAAAGCTAGCACCCGGCCGTCCTTCTTCTTCGGTTGGCAGAGGGCTTCGTGCATCTCCGCGAAGACCTCCGCTCTCCCTTCGCAGCCTTCGGCGCGCATGGCCCACTCAAAGATGGCGAGGCGGGCCACTGGCATTGGGAGATAGCTGCGGGAGCTCCAGATGAAATGCCTCCAGAACCCCAGCAAGAAGCTCTGAGGCAGGGAACCCCAGGCCTGCGTCGAAGAAGGCCTCAAAGACTGACGACCTCGCCTTCCCGCGGCCGCGGAGCCGTCTCCCGCCCCGGCCTCCTCACCGGCGTCTCGGGACCAAGGCGGTTCCTGGTCGCCTGCTCGATTGAAGCCTCAGTGCACGCAGACGCCCCGAGCTCCAGGGTCTGCTCTCGGAATCGCTCGGAAGCGGGGCAGAGCTCGCGCGCGCCGCGCGCCTCTGTCGTGTCGGTCGCCGCCGCCGCCGCCGCCGCCATCTGGCGTTGCAGGAAACGCGGGTCCATCGCCATTGCAGGGACTGGGTTCCTCGACATTCTTGGAAAACAGATGGAAGGAGTGCAGGGCTCAGGGGACGAGTGAACAGTGGACCAAGAGACTAGGGTTGGCGCGTGCGGGTGAAGGAGGAGGAGGCCGTGAAGGGCGATTATATATCTTTCGGCAAGGCCGGCGGTTCGACTCCCGTTCCGGTTAACGTGTGAACGTGGCGGTTCGTGTGGCGCCGCATTTAAAACCGGCTGGCGCATCGGGGCGCGGTGGCGACCTCCCGGTGACCCGCCTCTTCGGTGCCGCCGACGCGCGCATTAATTGCTCTTGGCGGCGCTCGCCCGGCCCCTCGGGGTTGGCGCCCCCGGGGTCGAGATGCGTCGGCCTCCCGTCAGTTCTGTCGACTCCCCTCGGTGTATTGGAAACGGCCGGAAGCCCGAGGCAGGGCTCAATCCTCCGGCCTCTCGACTCCCTATCTCAGTGCCCTTCGGCGCCCCGGTGGATGCGGCGCCCTAAAGCGAGGTACGCACTCGTGTGAATTGGCGGGATTATCTTGTGCGCTTCCACCCCCTCCTATTGCAGGACTACGAGCAGGAAGAAGCGAGGGGCTACTGTTGGGGGAGATAATCCCTAGAGTCGACGAGGTGGGCCCCCGGCCGGAGGGCCCAGGCCTAATGACGGAGGCAACCTTCCGGAGAAGCAAGGCCGGAGGTCACCTTCCGGAGGTTCGAGGCCGGAGGCCACCTTCGGGAGAAGCAAGGCCGGAGGCCACCTTCGGGGGGAGCAAGGCCGGAGGTCACCTTCCGAGGAGCAAGGCCGGAGGCCACCTTCCGGTGGGAGGAAGCCGGAGGTCGCCCTTCGGCGTAGGACACGCGAGCTCGCCTTCCGGAGGCCGAAGGTCCGAGGCCCTCGGCCGATCCGGCAGGACGGACCCGAAGAGAGTCGTGGCGGGAAAAGGACTAGGCGGTCGTACGAAAGGACAGGATCGCGATCTTCTGAGCCGTGTCGGGCGGCGCAGGAAGCACCCGACACGGTTGATACGCTGTCAGAGTCGAATCTTCCTGTCTGTACTATGTATCCCTTTGTCTGTACTATGTATCGCCTATTTTGTCTGTACTACCAGTCAGGGTTGGTCGGGTGGCCGTTGGCAGCCCGGAGGCGCTCAGTCCTCTGGGCGGGGCGCCCTATAAATACCCCTCACTACAGTTGTAATAGGCAGGCTGATCAAGGCATTGAATACACTACTCTCATTTTCCACTAAAACCTGCTGGTTCGATCCGTCGTTCCAACAGCGGCGAATGGCTGAACATCGCATATGAAACATATTAATACACAATCCAAAGACATCCCCTGTATAATGCACAATGCATATAACCACACAATCCCCTGTACAATACACTGCCATTTCATAAAGTTGATGATCTCAGTTAACATATCCATGAGGGTGTAATTTTTTTGCATGAACATGCATGTGAGATTTCTGGCATGTAGTCCAAACTTAAACTTATAGCTTGTCCCTGCCCCTCCCCTCCTACTTTTAAAAGCAAATATTAAGTGGTTCATTTGTTAGATGTTTTGGTAGCTTTAGACTTTAGTCGTATACTAGTATGGTAGATGCATTCTCATTTTAAATACACAGAAATGGCCTATACAGTATACATCTTTCGGAAAGCTAAACGAAGCATTTTCTTTTAGAGGATGAACTTTCTAGGGGTCTAGACGCACCCTTGATCATTTTTACCAAGCATTCTACACATTGATTTTTGTAGAAAATAAGATCAATTATTGCAACAAGTTTACGCTCTAACTTATCTTAAATGATCTACTTCCTTGGGATATTACACTGTGTATATATGAAGTACACCACACAAGCACATCTTTTTTACGCTCTTTGTTTCTCTGCAAGAATTGAACAATCCTATATATGTTATCTAACTTATCTATGTTTCATTGTGCAGCAATGTCGTTGCCTAGGAATCTTTTTCACGTACAACAATGTACACGAGAATCTCATAAGAAATGTACACGAGAAATTCAACACCGAGAAAATTTAATTTGCAAGGAGATGGACAGAGTAGGCTCACCGGGACGGGTGGCGTGGGCTAGGCAGCAGTGTACGACAGATGGCGGTGGGGCGGACGGGGTGGCCGGTGGGACGGGCGGCTAGAGACGGCAGTGGGCGGCGGAGGGTGGCCGGCTGGTGGGAGGCCGGCGGGTGGTGCGCGGTGGCCGGCGCCGGGCTAGGCGCTGGGCAGCGGTGCACGCGGGAGCGGGCGGCGGACGGCGGCGTGTGGGACCAGGTGGCGGGCGTGATGAGGAGCGCTCGGGGGGCGGCGGGTGGCAACGAGCGTGTACATGGAGTTAGGTCTCCCTGTACGCACGAGGGGTTGGGGAATAAATCCCCTAACTTCCGTTGGCTTTAATGCTGGCCGATGGAAGTTATAGCATCAATACCGAGCGGATAAAAATCCCCTCTAACTTCCGTCGGTCACTGTGAAAAGCCGACGGAAGTTAGCTTAACTTCCATCAGCTCCTTTAGACCAACGGAAGTTAGCTTAACTTCCGTCGGCTCCTTTAGGCCGATGGAAGTTAATTAACTTTCGTCAGCTTTCGAAAAAACCGATGGAAATTAATGAGGCCGACGAAAATTTCTGTTTTTCATGTAGTGAAAAGTAATTATGATTTTTTGAAATTTTTTTGGTTCTTATGGTGAATCATCATGTGTTGCACTTGTTGTGTGGCATCAATCTCTTCTTTTTTGCATCAATCATGAATTTACTTCTATGGTGAACCCCCTTCTTGTCAGTTATGTGGGTATTATAGCATGTCTAATAACCATCTACTCAATTTTTTCAATGTCTAATCTTAATTATCTATGAGTATCTTTGCAAACTGGAAGTTGAACATGCTTAAAACACAGAATATACAAGGCTCATTAGCTTTCGTTGAACATACTCAAATATGTTCTTCATGTGTCCAGTCCAAAACATTTATTCATGAGCCATCCTTTTGTAGGATTGGCTTCTTTGGAGCTGTTGAATTTTAGTCGGTGTGGCATATACGATGAAGTCTATGAAAACTTTTTAGGTATGTCTAATGTCAATTACTGATACATATACGGTGCGGCATATACATGACATATAAGAAGGATTACAATGAGTTGCTTATGCTGCTACATCTGCGCACACTGGTCAAGGATGTGTTGCACTTTGAAGAAATCATGTCAGGATCGATAACACGCATGACACTATCGGTGCAATAGCCTGTAAGAAAATCTAGTTGGATGATATAAGATTATACAAGTTTATTCATGCTCTCATGGTATGTGATCATCTAAGGTAGCTATTGTTGTGATATGAGAAGTATGCATTTGTTGCTATTCTTTTCTGTTATCAGTATGATGTATTCTTCCACAAGGATATCATTGATTTAATGTAGGAACATTTTTATCTTCTGATTCTGTTGTTTTTTTATTGATTTCATTTCTTCTCTTCTGCCTTTACATTAAAGGCTTTTATTATGATCCTAACCGAGAATGGACACAAATGAAGAAAATAAAGAAATGCCTCAAGAATGAGAAGAAGGGTGCAATGCGTGAGCTACGTAAATGTGAAACCTAGTGAGGTCGCACTATGGTTTCTATCTTTATGATGAGTGATTGACAAGGTTGAGCGATCTGGTGAGATCAGTGAGTGAAGGCTTGATTGCATCAATGGGATCGATGTATGGTTATGGAGAGTGGATGTCGAGGGAATCGGTGTGCGTTGCGTCTCTTGTTTTGGCTTGTCTCATGTGTGCAGGGAGGAGATGCAAACCAACTATCAGTGGCGGGTGATCAAGGGTCGAGCAGGGAGCTCGATGCCAGAGGATCAAGGATGCCGGGTGAAGTTGGAGATGATCTCAGGAGTGCACGAGGAGATAGAGCAAGACATGGACGAACGGATGGTCAAGACAGGGTGATGGTCAAGTCAGCGAAAGGGAGGCAAGTGCAAGTGATCAGGTAGCTTGAGGGGATCGAGAGCGGGAGAGACTTGCTGGCGGTCGAGTTCGCAGATTGGCATCACTTGTCGGCGATCGAGGAAGCTTTGTCGGTTTTGCTGAAAACCATCACATCTCTAATTGTCTTTAAAATTCAATAATTAGGAGTTTATTTTTGTTCAAGTATTTTAGTTTAAAGTGTAAACTTTTGGTATGTTTTAGAATTTTCAAGTTCTGAAAATGTATTAAAAGTTTTGAGTCAAGTTGTAAATAACTAGAGTCAAATAGGGGTAATTTTCAGAATATGTAGTTCTGAAATTACTCAAGGGTTTGTGTGTAAAAGGACCTCTCGTGGTAGGCCTATATAAAGGCATTCACACCCATAGGTTGGTTGTCCACTTTGGTTCACAAAAAATATCTTATGGCTGTCTTTTTGAGGAGTGGTTGAGCACCTTATCCAGTAAACTCCAGAAGTTTTTTTTTCTCCCCAGCCGGCAGCATCTGTTCTCCAGGGATCTGTCCATTTTGTTGATTGTGTTACAGAACTTGTCCAAGAAATGAACTGCTGATCATCAAGTACAAAAGGTGTGCATCCTTTCATTTTTCCTGGAAATCAGCACTACTATTCATCGTCTAGAAGTTCTGCATACTATTACTTTTGTCATCTGATTTGTGTGTGTTTGCTGAAACTGGTTGTGTTTGTGTATCTTCTGTTTTGCTACAAAACTGCTAGGAGATTTTCAATTTGAGTCTTTTTGTTTCTGATTTGCTGATCTTATTGTTGCATGATCTAAGTGTCTAGGACTAGTTTGTGCTGAGAATAGCTTTTGTAGACAGAAAGAGTTGATTTACAGGTTGAAGTTCTTGATCCTATGTTTGATTTGCTACAACATCTCTAATGCTTTATGTTCTGAAGTATTTTATCTAAAGCTCTGTTCAGTCTACAAGGTCAAGAGCTTTTTGAGTTTAATTTCAATGGTTGATCATGGTTGATTTCTGAAATTGAAAAGGTGGAACGGTCCTGGTTTTCCTGTTTTTCATCCAACATATTATTGATTACTGAATATATGGGACAAGAGTTTTTGCTGGAGTTGTATGCTTTCAAGATATGTGTTTCAACCCTGTTTTGGTAAAAAGTGCAATTGGAAGTATAGCAAATTCTGTTATCAGGACATGAGCAACACTTGAGTCATTTTCTGAGTACCATCTTTGAGCTCTGTCTATCCCAAAATCTATCCTCTGTTGAGAATTCTTCTAAAGAAGTTTTGTGTGAAATTGAATAGAGATATCCTAAAGCTTTGCATCTATTGAAAACTTCTGGACAAGTTTTTCAAATTAGGAGCATTACTCTTCTTGTATTTGTGTCCAGTTCAGAAATGATTTAACTGTGTTTATCTCCTTCACACATTACTGAATCAATTCTTACAACTTCTTCAGTTTTTATTACTGTTCAGAATCATTTGTCAAGGTTTGTTCTAGATTGCAGTTGTAATCAATTACTCTCTTGCGGTTATCATGCAGTAAATACAGAGTGAACTGTTAACTAAAAAATTCATTGATCATTTGAAACTTTGTACTGAAAATGTGCTGAATCTGAGTACAACTTACTAGAGATAAAAACAGTACTATTTTACTCAGTTGAAACTATTCTTGACTGTTTGACCCTGAATCTTCAATGTTGAAACTGATTGATTGATGAATATTGTTTCAATGATTCCTAAACAAAATTGACAGTTTGTTTAAAGCTATAATACAAATTCAAATCTGAACCATAGTTCTTACTTTAAAGTTTCTGAATGTTCTAGATTGATTTCAGTTCAAATGTATATCTGAAAATACTGTTTCAGCTCAAGTTTCTTTATTCAGTTGAATTTTGCTAACAGAAGTGAGTGTTTTGATCTTGTGCATTTGTCAATTGATGTTGTCACTAAACTTCATGTTAACTCTTGTCTAAATCTGTGAGTTCAAGCTTTACTATTTTCATATTTCAGTTTGTGTTCATGATAGTTTGCTGAAAGTACAATCAAATAGTGTTCATACTGGGTTATGGGTACTTACTGTACCTAATCATCTGAATGAGAACAGGGTGTTGATGTTGTTGATTTTATTTGAATGATTACCTCTATCATTGAGTTGTTTCATGAAAACCAGATTTGAATTTTTGCTGTTCACTGAATGAAACACCAGAAATTTACTTGCAAACTCTGCCTTCAATATCTGAAGAAAATCTGATCAGATTTGAATTTGTTGTGCTGATCAGAACCAGAACAGTGTATTGTCAACACCATTATATCAGCCTTCTGAATAGGTTATAGTAATCTGTAATTTCATCTATTTTGTTCAGTTTGAACTTAGTGCACTAGTTTCTTTGAAATTTGAATTCTGTTTATCATCATACATTTCAGAATTCTTGTAAGTTGTCAAAATTCAGTTGAACAGAATTTTATGTAGTTGAGCTAGTCTGTTTTTGAATAGAAGAGTATATATTTGCCGATCTGTGAAAATCAGAGATTGCAAAGTGATCTAGATCCTCATAAATAGTTCTGAACTATTATTTGCATTTGAATGTGTGTGTGCAGTTCTGAATGCATATTTTTGAGTTCATGTCCAAAGACCATAGAATGAATCTGTAAACCACATTTGTGAGTGTTTTGATCTTTGTCGACAAATCAATCTCCAATATCTTTCTGTCGGCAAACCAATTGTCGATCTCGACAGTGAACTTCGGAGCTTCAGTTTCTGATAGAATAGTTCGACCGACCAAACTCCGAATTAAGCTGAATTGCAATTTTCAAATCAAGTTGTGTTCTGATCTTGTACTAGTTGGTTAAAATTTGGATGTGCAATTTTTGGAGGTGCGTTGGGTGATTTGAAAAGGCCATCTTATTCACGAAAATTTGTCGAGGCGCCTATTCACCGCCCTCTAGTTGTCATTCTGATCCCACCGTAAATGTCTGCTGTGAAAGAGAAGGAGAGGATAAAACAGGAGGAAGAGAGAGCTGAAAGGTATGAAAAAGCACTAGCTTTCCTTCATGAGCATGAGCATGCTTTTAAATCTGGACAACTAGGGAAAGGCAAAAAAAGGAACTAATGACATTTTCACTGTATTTAATGAGTTGAGTGTAAATATCTTACTATATTGCTCTTGCGGTCTAGTTCACCATCATCCATAGGTACCGGAGACGGAGATGTAGACACATAGCAAATATCCTTTGCATGTCTCCATTTAAATGACCTTTTGCACTTGACTATATTGTTTTTTGATTTTCACCATTACATAACACGTGCACACTACTAGTATACATATATAAAGGTAATTATTTTTTCTTTGTAGAAATGGTTATAGACACCATATGTATTAGAGAAGATAGTCTAATATTTCATGTCATGCACTGAGATTTTAGCATGTCTATTATAGTTGTTATTCTACTCGTTATTCTCCGAAACAATAAGAATAGTCTAAAAAATAATTACATTATTTTTGTTATTTGGCTTGCTATTTTAGATGACTTATTATCCAACTTCCTTCTTCTAGCAAAGTCATCAAGATTTTTTATCCTATTACTACTCTATTTTATACGGAGTTTAGTTCAAAAATACAGGTGTTGTAGCAATTGCGTTAGCTATAGCAGGTTTTGTGTGTATATGGTGTATAGAATGAACCTCGAAGGGTTCTCTTAGAGGAAGAAAGGATTTATATTGGTTCAGGCCTCCCCTAAGGGATAATAGCCCTACGTCCAGTCTACAGTGGATTGGGCATAGTTTTGCCTCTCTGGAGCGTGTCTATTACAAGGGCATGGCCTTGCTTTTATAGGCACGCAGGCCAAACAAAAAGACCTAAATGCCCTCTACAGGTCATAGGCCTTATAGGGGCAAGAAGGGAAAAAGACTAGACTATTGTACAAATAGCTTTACAGCTTAGACGCCACTTCTGAATAGCTAAACGACATGCCAGGGGCAGTGGGGACCCCGGTATGGCTTTTCACTATAGCGTAGTTGAGATATTTTCCTAGCTCGAAGTAGTGGTCGGAGCTCTTCGGGTGGAGACCGCGTCAAAGGCTTCGAAGGGCACTTCGAGGTGAACTTCGAAGTACGCTCCGAACTGAACTCCGAACGGACTCCCGGAGACTTACCTTCGAAAGTGGCCCGGAGGCTTGGCTCCAGAGGACTCTGAAGGGAGCCCGGAGGCTTGCCTCTGGAGAACTCCGAAGGGAGCCCGGAGGCTTGGACTACTTGTTGCTTGGAAATAACTTCGGCAGGAGAGATCTACTTCGACTTCATGCTTCGGTAGTGTCAGGCTCTGGGCTCGAGGCCTACGGAGGCTTATGTCATTTGGCCCCTGTTTAAGGGAAAACTTATTCCCCCGACAGTAGCCCCTCGCCCACAGCCCTTCGGAGCGAAGGGGTGCGTGCGCCTCTGGACAAATGACCCAGAGTAAAAACTTCAGAGAAGACAGGCCTTCGGAGCTTGGACCGAATGGGGTTTCGACTTGTTCAAGTAATTAATACCTGCCTCGACTGACGGAATGACTTCAGGTAGACCAAGCGACTTCACAACGGTTATAAAATTGACCGTTGCAGCACGGGGGGCGTGACGGATCGCTTCAAATTCGCCTCGGGCCCATCTGTCATAGACTTCGGCACGGGAACCGTCGGGATTTTTACCGCTTATAAAAAGAGGTTTACCGCACACGGCTTCGGCACACACTCTCATTTGCTTCCTTCCCAACTCCAAGCATACTTCGCTTTCCTCTTTCCACCTTTAGCTTCGCGTGGAGCCGGTTTTGCAACTCTCAGCGTCCTTCGCACCGAAGCCTCACAAGATGCCGAAGAAGGTTGCGTCGAATAAGGCCTTGACCCTGGGCGCAAGTTTGAGCTCCGCCCAGGCGCAGGCGGCAGCGGTAGTGAAGCCTACAGCAAGGCGCTTGGGGCCAAGGGACCTTCGGTCGCCGTCGGACAAATTTAAGCAAACTCTGGAAATGAGGGCTTCGGCCTCAACGGAGGAGTCTGTCCGAAGAGTCTGCGAGGGGAAGATATCGAAGGAGATCCAGCTTTGGGTACTAGCAAAGTCAGAGGTTGTACCAAGGCCTCGGGCTAACAAGGTCGTGCTCTTTTAAGCGTTCTTCGAGGCAGGCCTCAGGCTACCGACAGTGGACATGTTGAGCGAAGTGCTGAGGGCGTACAACTTCGAGCTTCCTCAGCTGTCCCCAAATGTCGTGGCGAGGCTGGCCATTTTCGAGTGGGCCATGAGGGCCGAAGGCAGCGAGGGGCACGCGGACGTCTTCGTTGCCCTCCATGATGCTAACTACCAGCCGAAGCAAAGGGAGGGGGCAGACTGTATCAAGAGGGCCTTGGCCTTCGGGAGCGCCACCTTCTAGCTCCAGAAGGAGTACCAAGACATCTTCCCAGCGAGGGCCGTCAACAACAAGTGGTACTCGACGTGGGACCAACAGTGGTTCTACGCTTCGGTGGGCGTGAACTCCCCCCTTTGGAGTACCAATGCACTCATTTCTTATCGACACGAAGGTTTTGCAAACGAGCACCGATGTCCTCCAGTCAAGGATCCTGCTCCTGCGGAGGGTAGCTTCGAGGATGAGCATGAGGGACCTCACGGAAGAGTTCATCACCCTTCGGCTCAGCCCCTCGCGCTCTCTTGGCCGGAGGGCCTTTTCCAACCTTCGGGCTCAGAGGGACCAAGCAAGGTGTCTGCGGAGTGTCTTGGTAAGACTTTGATTTCTTCATCTTCGTACTTCGCAGAAATAACTTGTGCTAACATGGAACTTGATGAAGCTGCTCGTGAAGTAAGGCCTCAGGAGGAGGCAATCATAGCGGTGGAGCGCATCGTTGGGGCTCCGACACCTGAGGAGCAAACTCAGAGGCTCGCTCTAGTGGGGACTTGGGAACGCTGGAACAGAGTGTGGACCTGGCTCGACGTCGAGGGTGTCCAAGCACTGCCAGACTTCGCCAACCCAACACCCTCGGCGAGCGGCTCCAAGAGGAAGACGGTGGACGACGAAGAACCCGAAGCCTCGAGGGTTCGCTCGGAGCTCCCAGCGGACGAAGCCCCTCCTACGGAGGAGCCAACGGCCGTGAGCCTTGGTGTTGGAGCAGAGCTAGCAGATGCTCTGGCAGCGGCCACCGAAGTGGTGGCGACGACCTCCGAAGTGGTGGGGGTGGAGACCGCAACAGCGACCCCTTTGGCCGCGGGGCTGGGGCTCTGCCCGCACAGCGAAGGGACTAGGGAGCACACATCGCTCCTACCTCCTTCGAAGACATCTCCTCCGATGAAGGTAAACACTTGATCACTCTTCTCTTTACATACATGAATATTGACTTGTACTTTTCTATAGATGTCGACGCCGGTGCGAGGCACGTCGTGCCGAGGCTCACGGAGGCCTCCGGCAACAGCGGGAGCAGCAGCAGCAATAGCAGTAGTAGCTCGGGGTCCGAGAGCACTTCGTTCGAAGAGGACGGGGGGGACGACCGCGGCGAAGGAATCCTTTGGGACGAGGCCGAAGAGCATGTCGAGGTGGTGGACCAAAGCCCAGCTCTGCGGGAGTCTGCACCGGATGAAGTCGTGACGGAGATGGTCTGGCCTCTGCAATCGAGGGGGCCCGTGACGGAGGCAGCTATCCACACCTTCAACGAAGGCTGCACTGTCGTAGGGGAAGGAGGCTTAGTGGCATAGCTTAGCCGCTCGAGCCCCTTAGAACTCTTCGCAAACGCCCACGAAGCTATCATCCAGGTGAGCAAAGCTTTATAGGATCTTTGAGTCACTTGCTTTTTTACTCAATACTTAGGATTTTCTTGAACCTTTTTAGGCCTTCGTGCTGAATGCTGCAGCAGCAATCTCCGCAGACCATCGGATGGCGGACCTGGCGGAGGAGAGGGACACCCTTTGGCATGAGGCCTTGAAGGAGGCCGAGAGGCGAAGGCGAGCCGAAGCAACAGTAGAGGCAGCAAGGTCCGAAGCCGAGAAGGCGAGGGAAGTCTTGGTCTTGGAAACCAACAAGCTTTGAGAGACACTTCGAGCTTCGGAGGAGGCCAAGGCGAAGCTAGCGGTGGAGTGCTCTGAACTTCGCGCAGCTAGCCACTACCTGGAGAACTTCGTGGTCCGAGGGATCGATGAGGCCACCTCGAGCTTGACTACAGTCCTCGAGCAATTGGGTACTGAGTGCCAGGCCCCGGACTTCAACCCTCAAGACCCAATCGGGGACCGCCTCAAGTTCCTGCGGACTATGGCTGCGACAGCGGAGACGTCAATGAAGGGCTTCGCTCTAATGGCTGGCCGAGTGGCGAGCCAAGGGGTGTTGCAGATGCTTCATGACGTGGGGTGCAACCACCTCGAGGCGACAACTTCGGCGACTCTGGTGGCCTTCGGAGGTCAGCACTTGGTTGCACCGCCTTCAGACGTCCGCGGAGCGTAGGGCCGTCTTCAGGACCCTTGGAAGGCCCAAGGCTGCGAAGCAGTTCTCAACCTCCAACGGCTCCTCCGCCTTCGCCGAGACAGGGCACAAGCCTCGCCAGCTCAGCCTTCGATGTCGAAGCCTCCGCCTCTGAAGGTGTAGACCTCCTTAGGCTCCTTGTAATTCTTAGCTGTAGGCTTGTAAACAACACATCAGCTTATTAATATAAATGCAGGGGTACTTTATACCTGCCCAGGCTCAGCCTTCGAATGTTGAACTCGAAGTACTTGAGGATTTTGAGGAGCTTCGCCAGCTTTGGGTGGTGCTCGAAGTAGCTAGGTCCGAAGGCCCCCCTCAGTTCAAGCTTCCGAGGGGTCCTAGGGGCGAAGCCATTTCTGAGGTAGCCTAGGAGCTGCTGGCTGCCGTGAAGACGGAGCCTCTTCGGAGCTCTTCATCCTCGCCAGACTAAAGCTGTTTCGAAGTAGACTTAAGTGGTGAGGGGGCACAACCTTCGGGTATGGCCTTAACAGGTGATGAAGCCTAGACTTTTCTGCTTTCGATACGGCACCGCCTGCGTCCCAGACTTGGACAAACCTGCAAGGCAAAAGGCGAGGACTGCGGGCTTCGGAGCGTGGATGGCCCGGGCGTGGGAGAACGGGCTACGACGGGGCTTCGTCCAGCCGAGGGGGCCCTGCCCGAAAAAAGAGCAAACGGGGTCCGAACATGTCGGGGCCTCGAGCTCGCTTTTTCCTAGGCTTAGATACAGAGTACCCATGATTTTGTTTTCGAAGTGTATTCGTAACATACTTCTCAATTATCATTCAATGAATGAGATTTATTGTATGCTTTGCATGATTTGATTGTTTCGAACGTTTAGCTTGTCACGCTCGTACTACGCATTTCATTCGCACGCTTCGCATACATACTTCGGTCCCCCCTTGCGCGTAGCAGCTAGGGACTTAGTCATTGCTGGTGCGAGCAATTAAGAATGCGAAGGGGTGCGCCTTTTGGCGGCTTCGGACGCTTATATCGCGTCAAGCGAAGGCCTTTTTTGGGTTTCGAACACATTAATTTGAAGCGAAGCAAGGCTTCAGTGTACTCAAATTAAGCGAAGCATGCTTCGGCATGCTTGGATTTGGATAATATGCGCGAGCGAGGCTCTAAAGCGCGCTTAGATTTTAGGCGAAGCATGACTTTGGTATGCTTTGATCTTAGAACAGATTACGTCACGCGAAGCGAGGCCTCAGTGCGTATTCAGATAGCGAAGCAATGCTTCTTGAGCTTGGTCCTGTAGTGAATGAAAAGGATATTTGTTGTGGATTCACCGAACCTGCGATGGGTTGAGCCACCTACGACTCTAGGGCACCTTTGACCCTGGGTCACCTTCGACCCTGGGATGCATTAGGCCAGAGCCTAGAATCCCGGACTCGTCGAGCCGTCGCCCGGAAGTCCTGGATACCTCGAGTCGTCGCTCGAGGGAGTCCTAAAGCCCACTGCTACGGGCCCGGAGGCGCGTTTAGCCTTCGGAAGGGTGCTCCGGATTTTGTAAAACAAAGCAAGGCTTCAAATTTCAAATAAGGCGAAGCAAGGCTTCGATTTTCAATAGAATGGAGCAAGGTTTTAATTTTCTTTAAAGGCGAAGTAAGACTTCAGTTTTAAGGCGAAGTAAAACTTCCATGATTTACAAATTTGCACAGCGAAGTGGGGCTTCGGACTGTGTACATACCTCGTGAGGTGAGGGTGAAAGGCTTGCCTCGTAGCCCCTAGGGCTTCAAAGGCCTTTGGCGTGCGAAGCGGAGCCCCTTGTCGGAGGGTGTGCTCTAAGGCGCGAGGGATGGTGGAAGGCGAGAAAAAGCCTTCGAGCTGCACTCGAAGCCCTTGCCGGAGGGTGCGCGAAGCTAGAAAACTCCAAAGCTCCTCCCTCAAGCACACTTCGAGACACAGGCAGCGGCAGAGAACTTAGCTTTTAGTACTAAGTTCCCCACGGACAACGCTAACTGTTGTAGCAATTGCGTTAGCTACAGCAGGTTTTGTGTGTATATGGTGTATAGAATGAATCTCGAAGGGTTCTCTCAGAGGAAGAAAGGATTTATACTGGTTTAGGCCTCCCCTAAGGGATAATAGTCCTACGTCCAGTCTACAGTGGATTGGACATAGTTTTTCCTCTCTGGAGCCTGTCTATTACAAGGGCATGGCCGTGCTTTTAATAGGCCTTATAGGAGCAAGAAGGGAAAAACGACTAGACTACTGTACAAATAGCTTTACAGCTTTACAGACGCCACTTCTGAATAGCTAAACGACATACCAGGGGCAGTGGGGACCCCAGTATGGCTTTTCACTATAGCAGAGTTGAGATATTTTCTTGGCTCGAAGTAGTAGCTGGAGCTCTTCGGGCGGAGACCGCGTCAAAGGCTTCGAAGGGCACTTCGAGGTGAATTTCGAAGTACGCTCCAAACTGAACTCCGAACGGACTCCCGGAGACTTAACTTCGAAAGGGACCGGAGGGGTATTCGGAGGCTGGCTCTAGGGAACCCCAAAGGGAGCCCGAAGGCTTGGCTCCGGAGGACTCCGAAGGGAGCCCAGAGACTTAGACTAATTGCTACTTGGAAATAATTTCAGCAGGAGGGATCTGCTTCGACTTCATGCTTCGGTAGTGTCAGGCTCTGGGCTCGAGGCCTACGGAGACTGACGTTATTTGGCCCCTATTTAAGGGAAAACTTATTTCTATGACAACAGTCATTGATAATTAAAATATATACAAATTCAAATAAGAATAGATACTAAGTTATATTTCAAATATATTTGAGTGAACAGTAAAACAGAAATCCAATTTAATTAGAAAGAGATTCCATGTTACACTAAATAACAAATTAAAAATAACAACCCACAAATGCTTTCACAACGGAATTGCGATTTGCCAACCCTTATCGTCTCTCGTCTGCATCGACGATCGATCCAAATTTCGCCCGTCTTGGCCGTGCGAGGCATGAGTTGGAGCTTGGGACTTGACTGAATCGCGACGCACTCACGCACACACGGTCACACTGGGTTAGCGTCTTAGCGATGCGCCCCACCCCGGCGACGGCGGCGACGCCTACCCGGCCGGCGTGGAACACCAACCAGAACCTCGTGGTGACCCACCCGCTGCTCTCCCTCCTCGAGTCGTGCGCCTCCTTCCGCCGCCTCCTTCAGCTCCACGCGCTGCTCACCATCACGGGGCTCGCTGCGCACCGATTCCCGGCGTCCCGCCTCCTCGCTTTCTGCGCGCTCTCGACGCCGCCCCACCTCGACCACGCCGCAGCGATCCTCACACGAGCCGCCCCTGGGCCCAACGCCTACATGCTCGCCACCATGATGCGCGGCTTCCTCCGCGCCCGCTTCCCCTGCCGCGCGCTGAACCTTTTCCGCCGCGTCATCCGGGATCACCTGCCCGCCGACGCGCGCACGTTCGTCTTCGCGCTCAAGGCCGCCGCTGCCGCGTCCGTGTCCAAGCACGGTTCAGCCTCAGGCGGCGAGGCCGTCCACTGCGCGTCCCTCAAGTCTGGCTTCCTTGGCGAGAGCGTCCTCGTGGGGAACGCGCTGGTGCACTTCTATGCAAACCGCAAGTCACTGGTTGAAGCAGTCAAGATGTTTGTTGAAATGCCTGAGAGGGATGTGGTCTCTTGGACGACGTTGGTGGACGGGTATGCACGGGCAGGGTTGGCTGATGAGGCATGGAGGGTGTTCTGCAGGATGGTTGTGGCTGGAGGCATGTGGCCAAACGAGGTGACGCTGGTGGCTGCTGTCTCTGCGGTTGGGCAGATGGGGTTGCTGGCGCTTGGGATGATGATGCACCGGTATGTTGCAGAGGTTGTTGTTGTTCGGACTGTCAGTTTAGAGAATACAATGGTGGATATGTTTGGTAAGTGTGGGTGCACGAGGTCTGCAAAGGAGGTGTTTGATGGCATGGCAGTTAAGGATGTCTACTCCTGGACGAGCATGATTAATTCTTATGCAAAGTGTGGTGATTTGGAAAGTGCAGAACAACTATTTGAGGTTATGCCCATGAGGAATGTTGTTTCTTGGAGTTGCATGATCTCAGCGTACTCACAGTTGAACCAGCCTGAAAAAGCTGTATGGTTATTCAGGGAGATGATTGCAGAAGGTGTGGATCCAATTGATGCTACCCTTGTGAGTGTGCTCTCAGCGTGTGCTCAATTGGGTTGCTTGGATCTTGGCAGGTGGGTATATGTGAACTACATTGCAAGCAATAAGATTGGGCTTAACCTGAATCTAGGAAATGCGCTCATTGATATGTATGCGAAATGCGGGGATATAGCTCAAGCATCAAGATTATTTGGTGAGATGGCAGAGAGGAACGTAGTGAGTTGGAACTCGATGATCATGGCCCATGCCATGCATGGTCAGTCTGAAGAAGCTATCCATCTCTTTGAGCAGTTAAAAAGAGTTAATATTGTACCTGATGAGATCACTTTCCTGGGATTACTTTCTTCATGCAGTCACAATGGGTTAGTTTCAGAAGGACAACGCTATTTCAAAGAAATGAAAGTGGTTTATCGGATTGAACCTACGGTAGAACATTATGCATGCATGATTGATCTTTTCGCTAAAGTTGGGCTTCTGGAAGAGGCATTTAGAGTTGCAACGGGTATGCCGATGAAAACTGATGAGGCTTGTTGGGGTGCTCTTTTAAATGCATGCAGAATGCATGGGAATGTAGAAATTGGTGAATGTGTTGCAGAAAAGCTTGTAGAACTGGATCCTTCAGACAGTGGAATCTATGTACTTATGAGCCAAATATATGCAAGTAAACATAAATGGGATCAGGTGAAGAAGCTGAGAACGACAATGAGAGATAGAGGAGTAAGGAAGAATCCTGGCTGTAGTTCTATTGAGGTCAAAGGAGAATTCCATGATTTTTTGGTGGCAGATGTTTCACATGTTCGTTCAGAAGATATCTATGAAGCATTGAAGAATATTTACTTCCATTTAAAACAGGAAGGTTATGTTCCCCCAACTTGACTGCTGAAAATTCTTTGTTCCTCATCGTTCATGCACCTCATAATTAGCCTTTACTGTAGAAAGAAAGCAGAACATAGCATCAGGCACAAATCTAAATCTCAGCTTCTTGCTGCCAAATTTTCATTAATGCCCTACATTTGGTTCATGAATCATGGCCTGGAAGAGATGAAATTATACTATCTTCATAGGTATATCTTCATTGATAAAAAGGTTGTGCCCATCTAATGGAGAACAGCACTCTGTGATGCAATGGTGGGTCCATTCTTGATATTTGGTGAGATGTCATGGCAAGAATCTTCAGTGCTATTAAGGAAATTGATTGAGCCCATGTTTCTTTCTTATAAACTCACTGTAAGTCCTCATTGATGTTGTTTTTTTCTTTTTGTTTAATATTGAACACTCTATTTGTTGTCCAGACATTTCAGATGGCAAATTACGAAACTTTTACTAGGGATACAGATCTTCTGCAATGTCCTTATTGCTCATCCTGAAAATGCCTTTCTTGAGGTGATTCAATTGCAGGTACATCACATAATATGCTATTCCCCCATTCTTGTGATAATTTAATAAATGCATCTATATGGATGTTCAAGCAATTGTTGAAGTAGGGAAATACATGGAATGCTAGTATTGATAAATTATGCGTGCAAAATACTATATTTGTTAGTTATTCCAATTCAGTTTAGATTTTCCCTAGGTATTAGTAGATTGATCTAATAAAGTCCTTAGAGATTAGATTGCCTTAGCTTATAAAGGTAGTAGTCATAGTTGTAATAATCATTAAGAAATAAAGGTCTCCCTGATGGTTAGGGTGAGATTTACCTTGTCAACCTGGCTAGCATCAATTTGGTATCAGAGTTGGTTGGAACATTGATGACCATGTTTCGTTCCACTCAAGATCCTACGACCATGTCTGTTGATGAGAAATTGGACTTCCTGATGGCGTTGGTGGTCCGATTGATGGGTTAGATGACGACGATGAATGACCGCCTCGACGCCCATGATCGTAGATTAGCGCTGGTCAAAAAAGAAATCGATAGAGCATCAGAGAGGGTTGCTGTCATCACCAATGGGGCGTCAAGGACAAAGATGGTGAGGTGTTTCCTCGTCTAGAGGGTCCCGGTGATGGAGGCAACCACGGTGGCAACGACGACCGTGGTGGCGATCGGCCGGGGCCTAGGTGGTGGTGACTTCTACGGTCGAGTAGACCGTGGCATCGACACTTATCAAGGTCGGGCTCATGGTGGTTTGGACAAAGGTGGTAACAATGGCGGCTTCCACGATCGAGACCGCCAAGATGATGGCAATTTCCATTGTCCCAAGTTCAAATTTCTATCATTTGATGGTGAATCAAATCCCTTGACTTGGGTTAACAAGTACAACACCTATTTTCAGGGCTTGAGGACCCCATGGAGGAAGAGAAGGTGTGATCGCATCACTCCATCTGGAGGGTGTGGCAACAGAGTGGTACTACACGTTGGAGGGGGACCATGGCATTCTCTTGTGGGCGTGGTTCGTCGACTTCATCCACATGCGATTCAGGACACCTCTCTGACATAATGCCCTAGCTAAATTGAAGGATCTCTATAGAACAGGGACGGTGGAGGAGTACCAATGCTAATTTTCTTCGATATTATGCCGTTGTGATGACATGTCTCGTGTGTAGCAAGTGAACTTATTTATAGCAGGCCTAGGTGAATCTCTATGGATGGATGTCGAGCTACATGCTCTGACCCATCTACAGACGACCATGAGTCTAGCTAGGGCTTATGAACGTAAGGAGCATAGTTGTTATGACGACAAGGCGTGTAGCTCTAGCCCATCTACAGACGACCATGAGTCTAGCTAGGGTTTATGAACGTAAGGAGCATAGTTGTTA
The DNA here is from genome assembly GCA_019279435.1 of Zizania palustris. Lineage (NCBI taxonomy): Eukaryota > Viridiplantae > Streptophyta > Magnoliopsida > Poales > Poaceae > Zizania > Zizania palustris. The sequence continues at coordinate 67,682,870 of JAAALK010000289.1, read as the reverse complement.
CGGTGGCGAGGCGAGGCACCATACCACTTGTTGGTGTCGTTTTTGGTCACATGCGTAGCCTTGGAGATTTGCTTAACTCCAGTGCAGGTCCTAAAACTTGGGATTCTAAGTGTGCCAATTAGTTTGACCCTACAACTGATAAGACATAGAAAACGTAAGTAGCGACACCTATCGGCTATCAAGCTAGTGGCCATGATACACATCAAGTCATACGTATCGGGTGGGAAAATCATAAGCATGCGATATATCTAAACCATCGAATGCCGCAAAATAGGGGTTGGACCATCGGGGCCGATTAGGCAATCGGTCGATACACAGAACCCACACCATTGGGTAGATGACCGGGCAAGTGATGTGCTATGCACTTGGGCTGATTGATAATCCCCAATGCTGATGAGATGTAATATGGAATTAAAGATAACCTACCGGCTTATACTCTGATAGAATCTAAATCTAGTATACCAGGAGATGCGTCCATACTATTAAATCATCGTAACAGCAAGATCAGACCTAACCAAGACAATTGCTAAATCACAAATGACTCGTAGTATTTCGATATATCGGGCATACTTTATTTAAATGAACAATGTACAACATAAATCAGATAAAATAGATCAAGATGTCAGACTTAACCGATGAAGTCTCAAAATATAATATCTAATCTAAAACACACACCTGATACAACATGATTGATAACAAAGTAAGATGTTGGACTTAACCAATGAAGCCTTAACACTACTACTAATGCATGTTTGGTAGGAACTTACCTCTCGTCGGAGATTGGAGCGATGCAGCCCTGCGAGAGAGCAAGAACCTGTCGTGAAGGCAAGTTTGGCGATGCGTCGAGAGTAGTTTTTTGGATTGGTTGTTCGTTCTTTCATCTACCTAATATGTATATATTTATAGTCCCTTGGACTTGTCGTCTGATACGATCTGTATCGTAACCGATTCTGGTTCTTATCTCTATCGACTCTTTCATATCTAGCATCACAGACGAACTTCTTTGATCATACCTTAACCAAACTTCTTGACTTTCGTTGACCATATCAGATCTTTGTTGGGCTTGGGCCTTACTACTTTTTGCCATCAACACCACCTTCACATTTTTTAGGTGAGTATGGCGTGCGGTGAGGCGACACCATACTCACTTCACAGAAATGATATGGCAACAGTATAACAATATTGCACAATTGTAAAATTATGTTGGGAATAAACATGAAAATACATCAATTCATATAACTTGGTACTACTTAGATCACTAATACTATAATCTACATAGTTACTAACAAGATTAATGTTTGTAAGTCATTAATACTTAGTGTTAGAAAAATCGATGATTGATTAGGGATTAGAGATTAATCAGCTAATTAGTAGATTAACTGATAAGTTAATATGATAATAAGATCTATGTCTCTAGCTTTTAGTGATTTCAATTAACTACATAAGCTCATTATTAATTCTGTAAATATGCCAACATCTAGGCTAACATCTACATAATTATAATTTTTGTTCATGAGCTTTCAGTTCTATTGTTGCCCTGTTGGAGTCTTGGTCTATATACGTGATAAAACAAACTTTAACCTAGCCACTCTCCAGTCTTCAACCCGGGCACTCTTTCACTCTCTCTAATCGCATCCTCTCTCTGGCTCCTTGCATCTCTTTTTCCTCCCTCTCATATTCTCTCTCAGAGGCTGACCCCCACACGGAATAGGCAGGTGGCGCGTGGCCTCGATGGCGGCATGCGGTGTTGACGTGTTGGCGCGTGGTCCCGACGTGGCCGCGGTGCGGATCCGGTGGTCGTGGCTCGGATTTGGCAGCAGAGGTACTGATCCAGTTGCCAGGGCGTGGATCCAGTGGTGGGGACGTAGATCCAACAGTGGGCTTCTACCTTCTCCAAGCACTCCATCACCGCACAATCTGGCGTTCTCATGGAACTATTTGGCGTCCGTAGGATGCCTAATCCCTTAAGGCGGACATCATATTAGATAAGGCGGATGCCAAGACAATCACTCCAGGGATCAATAATAGAGGCATGGTGCGGCCAACAGTATTTACTACCAAAGGGGGAGGGGCGGTCGACACAATGGTGAAAACAACCACCCCAAACTAGCCACGCTTTAAACGCCTCATAGCAGAGGAGCTGACAACAAAATGAGCCAACAAGGAGTGCTATCATTGCCCATAGAAATATTTCGCTGATCACAAATATTTTGTTGGAGATGGATGACAACATTGAGGATGGTGACACTACGGTGACATTATAGAGTTCAAGCAATGCTTCCCAGCAATACAACTCACGGACGAGCTGTTTGTTGGGGGCAATGTTATAGATGGAAATCTAGAGGCCGCTAGTTATTAGGTAGAGGCTGTTAGTTATTAGTTTCCTTTTGGTTATAGATTAGGATTTGTTAGTTATTTTAATTAAGTTTAGATTTTTTTTCTAAATATTAGTAGATTGATCTAATAAAGTCCTTAGAGATTAGATTTTCTTGGCTTATAAAAGGCGGCAGTCATAATTGTAATAATCAAGGAATAAAGGTACTTCTGATTAGGGCAAAATTTACCTTTTCAACCTGGTTGGTATCAATAGTACAAAAATTAAAGATTCAATAAACTACGATCCCCATGTGGCCTTTATATGTTAGGAGTTAAAATTGTCTTAAGGATTAAGGTGCGAAGTGATGGAATTTTATATGAGTTTTCCAATTTAGGGCTTGGTTGGTACTCCATTTGGCCGAATAATTTGCTTGAATTATCCCGTGACACATATTTAAACTTCTAAACAATGCATTTTTCAACAACTTTTTATACAAAAATTGTGAAAAAATTGTTTTAAACTGTTTATCAACTTTTTACCGTTAAATTTGTTGTTTGATCTTAAGAAGTCAAATCATTTATCATCTTCTCTCTATCCCAAAATATAGACTTATAGACGCGCACAGTGGATTGGAGCAGTGATGAAAAAATTGGTCGAATCACCGATTAATCGGTGATCGATCGGACTCCAATTAATTTAACCTGTTATCAGCTAATTAATTAGTGGGCCGATTAATCGGCTAGTTAAGCCGATTAATCAATGGTCAACTTGATTAATCCGTTGAATCACCGATTAATCGACTAAAGAAATATGGTTTTGTTTTCCCCTTTCCTCCTCTCCAGCATGTGGCGCTGCTGTGAGTCCCTTCATTGCTGGATCTGCATAGCCGTCTCGTCAGGGCCGCACATCGCCGCATCTTTCTCGTGTTGCCGCCTCATCGGGCCCACGCTATCGCCATCGCTTGATCCGTAGCAAACAACTACGTTGGGTCACACACTCGCATCGGATCTACACTAGCTTCTTTCCTTGAGAGTAGGGGTGGGAAGTCGGTTTTATCAGTTTCATTGGTTTGGTTTTTTCGATTTTAAAAAGTTTGGTTTTTAAAAATCAGGAACCTAACTGCTTACTAGATTTACTGAAACTGAACCGAAAAAACCAAAAAAAATCGGTTCGGTTTTCAGTTTTTTTTCATTTAACCAAAATTGAGCAGTGATTGTCCACACAGATTGCAGAGAGCTAGGGATTCAACCAGCAAAATTATTTCATGAATCATGAATGAAATTGCATATTGTAGTGATTTAAACAATCGATGAATCAAATGCCAACACAATTATTTTATGAATCAATCAGTTTACTTCAGAAAGAAATATCCTAGGATGGTGGCTGGGGCATGGAAAGTCAGGCGAGCACTGCAGTTGGTGCGCGTCTGTGCGTGACGGCTAGGCGAGGAAGGTGTGGCGCACACGACATCTAAGCGTATCGTCGCGAGGAGTCAGGGAGTTGTTGGTCTGGCGGCGACAGGCGACAAGCGGCAGATGTGTGAGTGGTGAGGTGGCTAGGTTTGCTGGCAACACTAGCGAAGCGAACTGTCTTGAGGCGTTGGCTGCCAGGTCGTGGACGCGGGGAGAAGTAGAACATGTGGCTTTGTGGGTTTGAACAACCAGCCATGGGCCATGGCACACTTCAAAAATCACAAATCAATGAAAATCAACTAGCTAGCAAGGTATAAATTTTCTTTGGTTCGGTAATACGCTTCTCTTGGTTTTTCGAAGACAAAAACTGAACCGAACCTCAAAGACCAAACTTTTTTAAAATAAAAACCGATTTAAAAAACTGAAATGAGCTATTTTTTGGTTTGTTCAGTTTCAGTTCGATTTTTGGTTTTAGGTTATTTTGTGCCCACCCCTACTTGAGAGGTAGATAGAAGCGTGCTGGCTTCTTTCCTTGAGAGCCAGGGAGAAGACAGAGAAGCGCGCTCTGGCTTCTTTCATTGAGAGAGTGAGAGAAGGCAGAAGGCAGGAGTTTAAGAGAATGAGAAAGGGAAGAGAAACAGACAGAGAGTAATGCAGCTTACACTTTCCTATACTCTCTGCTCTCTTGTGCGTGGTGGATAGATCTGTAAAATATATTTTCATATATTATTTGCTCTTTCCAATGTACTTTTACAACTGTTGGGTGGTATAGAGATGAACTCTAGATGGCAGTGGAGAAAGACAATGAGTGTTGCTAGTAATGTTTATCTTAAAACAATATTTGTTTGCATATTAGGTATGAATAACATATTATTTAATTTTCTATTGAGCCGATTAATTGGTTAACCGATCAATTCAGTTAATCTCTCGATTAACTGATTAATCTCTACTCGGTAGTTGTCCAATCAACTATTGATCACCGGTTTTTTTAACATCGGATCGAAGGAAGTAAACGCGGGAAGGAGCTAACGAGGTCGATCGACCGTGGACCGTGGTGGCTACAACAATTTGGTAACAGGCCGGAGGTGAGGAAAGAAGAGAGACGGAAGTAAGATAATTATGTTAGTAATTAGCTCTCGGGGAGGAGAGGGGGACCGAGTCCCTCTCCTCCCTAGAAACTCGGACTTAGCCTAACAGACCCCTTGGTCTTTAGGCACCCTGATCGGGGCGCCCCAACCGAATCGGTTGAAGGGCCCCTGACGCACAACACACTATAAGTAAAGGCGACAGTACACAGAACGTGATGATGTTTGTGTGCTAAGTCACCCTAAAACCCTAACCCGATCTATGTGTGTGCTGGAGCGTCGGGCAGCCCTTTCGACCCTCAGCACCGACGTCTACCAGACTCCGACGCCACAACGCCATCGCCATGGCGTCCTCTTTCTCGGCAAAGAACAAAGGTACACACCATCCCTAAGTTTTTACCCTGCTAGTCCTATCCCTAGACGATCCCTAAGTCCTTAGTACCTATCAATGGTATCAGAGCACCAGGTCTAGGGTATAGGCTAGTTAGGGGTAAGGGTGGTGTCGGATCCCCTTGACCCGCACCACCGCCGGACTAAGAACCCTAAGTAATCCCGGCTAAATCCCCTCTAAGCCTAAGTACTCCGTGCTAAGAACTAAGACCTCTGTTAAAACCCGAAGCAAATCCTAAGAGTACCCATAAGAACCCTAAGAAAATTTTCCCTGTAAGTGACCTAATCGACCGTTAAGTCCCCCTCTGTGAACCCTAAGAACCCCCATCAGAAATTAAGAGAAAGGCTCGAGAATCAAAAGAAATCCTAAGAAAACAGAAGGGGAATTAGGGTTAGGGCGAAACCTAACTCGAGCGCAGAATGCCCTCTAGATCGGTCGAAAAATGGGGTTAGGGTTCTCGAAACCCTAACCCTAAACAACACAGTAAGAAATCCACAAAGGAATTAAGGCTCGTAAGAAGAACTCAGAGAATAAAGAATAAAAAGGAGCCGAACAAGGGGCCCTAACCCTATTTTTTTGCCTTAGAGGGGGCCGGGCTCTCACCTTGGCTTCTCGCCACCATCTCCGCCGCTCGCCGACGGCTGGGAAGATGGCTGGAGTCACCGGCGAGCGCCGTTTGCCCTCGGGTCAAGCGAGTAACACCGCTGCCGGCTACCTCGGCGGAGCCTCGCTCACCCTCGGGTGAGAGGATGGCTCCGACGAGGTGGCCGGCGGGCGGTGCTCCGCCGTCGTAGCGCGCGCTCCTCCGCCACTTGCTCGTGCGCTCAGGTGGAGAGGAAATGAGGGCTAGGGTTTCAGGGCAGACGGCGAGTCGGGTTTTGTTGTGGCGAGGATCGTGCGAAGCCGTTCGATCGAGATCGACGGCTGCCGTCGATCGGACCAGGATAAGGCCCAGGCAGGGGCACACATTTGCAGCCCAGGCCCAGGTTGCGGCCTGGGTGCGCGGGGGGCGCTGTGGGCTAGCCTGTTTTCTCTTTTGGGCCAGACTGTTTTTGCATGTGGAATGTAAGATTTGCACAGTAGCAGACCGAATTCAATTTTATGAATTTTCAGGATTTTCAGAATTAGTTTTTCATTTAAGTATTATCTGGAAATTTAGAATTTTACTACTGATTAAGCGGTGTATCAATTATGATTAAGTCTTTCGCTGTACATACACTGTTTTAAGATTAGTACTATGTTCATCCTGTTATTTAAGTAGCATTTATTATGTCAAATTAAATTTGAACCAACGAGATAGTTTAATTTGGCATTGTAAATGTTGTATTTTGATAACATAGTGATTTTATCTCTTGACCAACGTTGGTGATGAAATTACTATGGTTCAGTTTAATTGATTCTAATTCTGCCCAACGGTGATTTAGAATTAATTACAAATTTAATTATGTCACATGTTGATTTTGACCAACGTTAAATTTTCATGTGCAATTTTTATGTCTGCAGTATAACGTCCTTCAAAATTATTCCTTAAAGGTAGTAAGTCTTGCAAGCTCTCCGTCATTGAGCCAATGGTAAGAACTATGGTTTATGGATAGAAGACATTGAGATAGCCCTTGCGCTAAGGGACATTGATCTTGCACTGACGCATGATTGTCCCACTAAGTCTGTAGAGCCAGTGATCTATAATGATGAGAGCCAGGAGACTTTCGTCGTAAGGTCACAAGACTTCACAACTTTAAGAATTAAGTACGACTTAGAGCGTATTAAGTGGAATCAGTCGAACCAAAAATGCTTAAAGATAATTAAGAGATCCTTTTGGACAAAGTTAGGGGTTCTATTCTACCTTTAGATACTGCAAAACAGTATCTCAGGAAGGTGGAAAGTCAGTTCATAGGACCCTGTAGGATCGATGTACCGACTAGAGTACCGACTAGAGGGGGGTGAATATGCTGTTTTTAAAACTAATTTAATTTAGATTAGCAATAGACAAAGACCTTAGAGAAAAATGACAGACAACTAGATTAAAATAGGGCAACCTAGGAAGGCAAAGATAAATTACTCTAAGAATGTAAATTTGCACAATTTAACTTGCTCAAAGTAAATGGGACAAGAGACAACCGAATTTGAGAAACCAAGGGTAGGTTTCAGAGTCTGTGATGAGTGATTGACAGATTTTACCCTCTGATCCGAAGGGGTTTGGAGGTTGGTTCTCCGAAGGTGTTCGAAGGTTGTTTCACCGAAGGGTTCGGTGGGCTCTAGTTGCTGCAACTGTTGCAGCGGAGTGTGCCTATCGGAGGGGTCCAATAGTACACAATGACTGTGTTGTACCGAAGGTCTCGGTACTTTGGGCGGTACATCAGAGTGTGTGCCGAAGGTTGTTTACCCGGAGAGGTCTCTGGGGTACTGGATACACTTGTCTGTTTGTCTGTGGTGCGCAGGTGACCTCGGAGGCGACGGACGGTTCGTAGCAGGTGAACTTGGGTCAAGCGGGAGGCTTGATGCCAGGCGAGCGGGGAGCTCGGTCACGAAGGCTGCGAAGGGGTCGAGGTCGGAACTCGGGTCGAGGTGCGCAAGGAGAAGGCAGTAAGTGTGGAGCATGGCTCCGGCTGAAGGTACTCCGAGACGAAGTCCTCGGAGGCGAGACACTTCGAAGGGTACTTCGAATATAGTGGCTTCGGAGTATGGTGAAAAAAGTCCTCAGCAATGAGGCAAGGCGTTCGAAGTGTGCTCTAGAGGGAGGCACTCGAAGGCATACCCGATGAAGGTCTCAGAAGTCGAGGTGCATCGAAGACATGGTCCGGATGAGGTTCATCGAGGAGTGTGCTCAGGGAGAGACACTGCGACGAAGTGCTCATGAAATGCTTCATGCGGAGGCCTTGGATGAAGGAGGGACTTCGAAGGGTGGTACTCCAAAGGTGGGGCTTCAGAGTGAGGCTGACTTGAGGTACTTTGGCCATGCATGGCTTCGGTACACGGACTGACGGAGTTCGAGCTCGGAGAAGCTGCGAAGCCGTGGTGGTCCACTCCGAAGGTGTTGGTGCGAAGGCCCAAGGGCTTTGACGGCTTCGGCTCAAAACCATCTATGTATCGAAGACTGACTTCGGTGAAGTGAAGGCCGTCAGGCTCAAGGCTTCTCACCGAAGCTACCGCACCCCTCGCGTGCGAAGGGGGGCTTCAGAAGAAGCAAAGACTGCAAAGGCTGACCGTGTCTGCTCTGCAAAAGCTGATGCTGTCTCCTCTGCGAAGCTGACAAATGAAGCCTCCAAATAAAGTAGACTACCAGCTGTACCCCCTGTTTTGATGAGACAAAACCAGTGTAAACCCTAGGGGTAAAGTAGTCTATTCACAGGGCTGAATAATGCCTATAAATAGTGGAAGCTAGCTAGGTCACATCAACACTTTGAGCAGTCATTTTTGAGCTCCTGTGCTAGCCGTCACACACATTGTATTCGGTCTGTGAGTTCATTTTGTGTTTCCTGTTCAAGCAATGAAGTTTTGATTCTGTTTTCATTTACTGCTTGAACTTGTATACATACTTCACTGCATGCTTTGATCTCTCGGTGTCTCACTTCTTTTGAGTTGAGTGTGTGCACTGAATCTTTGCTGGAGAAGTGTGTGAGAAGCCTGTTCGAGAGAAGTGTGTGTTTTTCAGTGTCTGTTCGCTCTGTGTAAACTGAAGGCTATACCTCTCTGATTACTAGCGAAGCACTGTTCTTGGCTTAGATCGAAGCTCATTTTCTTTCCGTGTCGAAGTCCTCGGCGAAATCTGTTCAGTGTGTGTTTAGACCTTCAAAGTACGAAGCCTAGCACCAGTTGCTGTCGCTGAGTATTTGGTCGAAGTCAGCAGAGGGAAGTCTGCTCTTGCGAAGGGTGAAGTGCAAAACCTGGTCAAAGGCACCCAGTGTGCGAAGCCTGCACTGACTTAGCAGAGCTGATCGAAGTCCTCAGAGGGAAGTCCACTCTTGCGAAGGGTGAAGTGTGAAGCCTGCTCGAAGTCACCCTGTGTGCGGAGCCTACATTGACTTAGCAGAGCTGAATCTTTGGGGTTGTGGGTGGAACGAAGTCTTCTTGGCTTCGAATTTTTGCTCCTTGTGAAGCCTGTTTTCGGAGCTGTGAAATACCTCCGAACCAGAACTTTGAAGGGTGTGTTCGAAGCCTGTTTCGCAGAAGACAGATTTAAAACAGAAGGCTGTTTCTTAGCCTGTAATTTTAAAAGCTCCAATTCACTCCCCCTCTGGTCGCCGTTTTCGGTCCAACAAAATTTTATCCCAAGGTTTGGAAATTTGCCAATTTCCTACGTACTCGTTGAGGCAAGTTTCACTTGACCGCTCTCTTCACCAAGCCGCGGATTCCTCAAGGAGAAATTAGCTTGAAGATGAGCTGGCACTAGAAGTGTAACTCTCGAGCCTCGATCACTAGTGGTAGCTCTTCTCCACTCCGAATAGGCGAGCTCCGGCCTTCACAACCTCTCGGGTCTCCTCCACAACCTTCTTGGAGAGATCACCGGTTTCTTCTCCTAGCCGTCTAGGAGGTGACAACCTCAAAGAGTAACAAGCTGCAATCAAAGCTAGGAGAAGATGATTAAGTGCCAAAATGCAAATGCAATGCAATCTATTTAATCACTTGATCACCCTTTTTGCTTCCCAACCACACTAGTGCTCAATTTAGTGCTCAATGGTGGGAGAGACTCTCCAATGCTCAAGTTTGCTCAAATGAGTGTCAAAAGTCTTGCAAATGAGCTGTAGCAAGGGTTTATATAGCCACACACATAAAAAGTAGTCGTTACAAGAGTTAGGTGGCTCTCTGCGCAATGTCGGTCTGATCGCCCATCTTGGGCCGGTCTGACCGACCCTCACTGTAATGGCTAGAAAACTAGCCGTTTTACTGATGTGACAGGGCTACCCGGTCTGACCGGCCATCGGCTCGGTTGGACCAATAGCATCCCCGTCGGCCCTATAAAACGCCAAATTTGCAACCCTGTGCAACCCGATCGGATCGGCCCCCTGGCCGGTTGGACCGGCCATCTCAGGCCGGTCTGACCGGACCCACATGGTAGGTCAGACCGCTAGGGCTGGAAATACTACAAGAGATGCATTTTTGTAGTTTCAAAAACTTGCTAATTTTGTAACTTTTGCAACAATCACACATGATCAAAATCTACTATATGCAATGCAAATTGGCACTTGAAAATCAACTCATAACCAAGATGCAACCCCTCTTTATAGTATGGCAAAAGTAAAATTGAAACCTATCCTAATTGATCGCTCCGAACACCTTGATCAATTTCTAGTTTTGTTTAAACCTTTTGTCGTTTCTCTTTAATACGTCCAGATCTTCGGGTTTTCCATCTTGTGCTCCATTTACGCGGGACCTAATCATTTCCTTCACACTTAAGAAAAATTTTAGTCCACAAACGCGCGTTTATCATTAATTATCAAAACTCACATGGGGCCTAGATCTTCAATCTCCCCCTTTTTAGTAATTGATGACAAACACTCCAAAGATAAAGAGATATTTTAAGAAAAGTATCTACAATTAAGCGCAAAGCTCCCCCTGAAAGAGTGATGTGGTGCAAGTGTGTGGAGCAAGATATGAGTTATAAATATTATGAAAGAAACATAATGCCAAAATGCTATAATTCAAAACACAATTCAAGAGTTCAATAAAGCACATAAGAGTTTGTCATAATACGGGTTTGCAACATTCAAATTAAGTTCAACACGACATAGGAAGCAAATAGGGTTCTATTACAACCAACCATAGATAGATAGATAGAGCAGACTAGATCCTAAGAACTAATCCTGACTAATTCCTGACTTCTCCCCCTTTTGGCATCAAGAACCAAAAAGAGATTAATCCTAGGATGGAGGAGGCTGAGTATCATCAAGGCGATGACGACGACGCTGGTACTGAATAGGATAGCCTGCAGAGGAAGATGAATCTAGCTGATCAACTCGAGAAGAAAGAGTGTCAATCCTAGAGTTGAGACGCTCTTGACTGCTATGAAGGTCCTGCAGATGGGTGGTGATTGCTTCCTGACCCAAAGCAATCTGATCCATCCTTGCATTTAGCTGATGGATACCCGCTGTCACTTGTTGAAGCACTGGATCAAAACCAAAATAAGGAGGAGAAGCATAGGCGCCTGATTTAGAATCCTGAGGTGGAGGTGGGGGAGCAAAGGAGCTGCTGGGCATACTCTGAGGATGAACCTGCCCCGTACCCACATCAGTTGGATCGGCGGCTGGAGCCAAAGGAACTGCCGGGAAATGAGGCCTGTACTTAGAGTGAGATATATCAAGGCGCTCATTTACACTGCCCACTTTACTCAAGATCAGTCTCATGATAAAGGGAGCATAGTAGACTCCAAGAGTGAGGCTTCCCTTTGAGAGGGCCATCTCATAGAACATCAAGTGGATGACATCAAACCTCTTTCCAGTCATCACTGCGTCCAAGAGAGTCCAAGCAACACCCCGAATGGCATCGTTGTTGCCTAGACGAGGTAAGATAGAGTGATGCGATGTGCCACACTGTGCAGAGTCTTCATTCCAGTGACCCCTCTAATCTTCTGAGCAGCAGAAGGGATATAGAATTGTGCCATCTCAGCTTTTGACAAAGGATTATGAGTAAACTCATCATGCAATCCGAGGCCAGAAGAAAATCTTATGTCCCAAGCACTCTGAATTTCTTGCTTTGAAGCAATGCAAAAAATGTCTCCAGTCATCCAAGTAAGAGAATCACAAGTGGCCGGTATGAACACTGTGGCATAAAACCGACGGATGACATCCTAGTTGAAATCTTGCTTCAAGTTGACTGTCTTGTGAATCCCAATAGTCCCAAACACATTCCTGAGAGCTGCGGCCTCTCCACTCAAATCCCTCCAAGAGATCCACTTATGAGGAGCCAAAGAGCGGTTTTCATAAGCAATATTGTATACCTCCTTCTGAAACTTGGTGTGAAACCGTTGGTCTGAGGTGTCTCTAGGTCTGAGAAATTGGTTGTGATGACGCAGACGAGCAAAGTTCTCTTGATTCCAGACATCCACTTTGAACTCAAGTGATGCAAATGGATCTTCACTAGCTGCCGGGGGCTGAGGAGCCATTTCCTCCTTATTGAGTTGTCATCTTCATAAGCAAAGTCCTCATCACTATCTTCTTGAAATTGTCGAGACGACTGGCCATGGTTCTCAACATGCTTTGAGCGACGCTCATTTCCTTGAGTGACCGACGCGAGGCATGACTGAAGCAAATCAAGGAGAATATGAATAAATGAATCAAGATTGAGTATGATAGGATTATGGACATGATGGAGAGTTAGGCTATGAAGTTGCTAGAGGGCAAAAATATCAAGGAGCAAAGATGAGCAAAAAGGAGTGCCTGAACGGGGAGGCCGGTCTGACCGAGGCAATTGGGCCGGTCTGATCGCCCATTGCCAACCGGTCGGACTGTCCTAGCAATCCGGGCAAAAATTCCCTTTTATACAAAATTTCTCCAATGTCAAATTTGCCATAACAAATTTCATAGAGGCATGGAAAATGGTACCATAAGGCTAATAATTGAAGTAGAAGATGAATTTAGCCTAGGTAAGATCACATGCAAGCCCATGAACAAGAACCCTAACCCTAACCTCCAAGGGAATGAAATCAAGGGATTCTTCGGAGGAGAGATCCTTACCGGCAAGGGAAGATGAAACCGAGGTCGGACCGGAGAAGAACACCGGTTGGACCGGCAAGATTTGCGACGAAATGGATTTTTGAGGATTGGGGGCAAGAGAAGAGGAGTAGGGCTCGGTTTGAGAAGAGAAGAATAATAGAGGGGGGAGAAAACTAAATAGAGGGGGAGTTATAACCCTGCCCGAGCCCTGGTCTGACCGGCCATGGGGGCCTGGTCGGACTGACTCAGGTTGGACGGTCGGACCGGCCAAGCCCACCCGGTCAGACCGACAGCACAATACCTAGTCAATATTTTTAATTCAAGACAAAGAAGGGGCAAAAAGTGGAAAACATAACAAAATAATTTTGAAAACTTTCAAACTTTGCAGAAATAATGTATAACTCCCAAAGTTTATAAAGCATCAAATTTTCAAATTTTTGAAGTTAAAAAATAAGGAAATACTCAAATGTACGCTTTGGTTCAAAACGGTCATCAAACAATTTTTACCGAACTTTAACTTTAAATAACTTTTTGTAGGATGGTTAAAGTTAAAACATTTGAATACGAAAAATTTTCATATGATCCATCTCTACAAGTTTTGTTTTGGGCTAAAGTTCAAAAGATGTCTTGAAATGAAACTAGGAGAAAAATCCGATTTGACTCAAAAATAGAATCTTTAAGTTACCTTTTGGACCAAAAAGAAAGTTCAAGGCTATAAAGGAGTTTTATTTGGACCAAAATGCTTAGAATACATTTGCAAATATATAGAGATACTTTTCATGAAATTGTTTACAAATTTAGGACCTTTTGTGGATAAAAGACATTTTTGGAGCAAAATAATCATTTTCAACCAAAACCTCTATTTGATTTTGATTTTAACACATTAAGCAATTGCAATACATGAGAATGACAACAACACTCCCCCTTAATGCATAGCCTTAGAAAAACATATAAGATCACATAAAATTCAAATATCGCACTTTAAGCTTAAAAACATACATATAAGACACATAAGGATAGAAAAATTGAAAACTCACATATATGCATGATTTCAAGCCACATTTGAGAAATCTATTATATTTAATTCATTCCTAAGTTTACAAAAGCGGGATTTATCAAATGGTTTGGTAAAGATATCCGCTAATTGATCATCGATTCTTATGTGGCTAATAACAATATCGCCCTTGTTAACATGATCTCTTAGAAAGTGATGGCGAATATCAATATATTTGGTTCTAGAGTGTTGGACAGGATTGTTGGCAATTTTGACGACACTATCATTGTCACAAAGGAGAGGGATATTCGAGAATTATATTCCATAGTCTATCAAGGTTTGCCTCGTCGGTGGAAAGGAAAACGGAGTTTTGTTTCTTAGAGGTCCAAGAAACAAGAGACCTCCCAAGAAATTGACAACCCCTGGAAGTGCTTTTTCTATCAACCTTGCAACCGGTATAATCCGAGTCGGAATAGTCAATTAGCTCAAATTTAGCACCTTTGGGGTACCACAAGCCTATATGGGCAGAATGTTTTAAATATCTTAGAATTCTCTTGACCGCCATCAAATGGCAATCTTTTGGTGCGGCTTGAAATCTAGCACACATGCATACACTAAAGATAATATCGGGCCTAGATGCGGTAAGGTAAAGCATACTACCAAATCTATATAATTTTTGGTCTAACGGTTTACCTCCCTCATTTAGGTCGAGATGTCCGTTGGTCGCCATGGGTGTCTTGATAAGCTTAGCTTCCATCAACCCGAATCTGTTGAGAAGATCATAGATATACTTTGTTTGACTCACAAAGGTTCCATTCTTGAGTTGCTTGACTTGAAGTCCAAGGAAGAAACTCAATTCTCCTATCATGGACATCTCAAATTCCCTAGACATCATATCACCAAATTCCTTGCAAAATTCTTCATTAGTAGAACCAAAAATAATATCATCGACATAAATTTAACATATAAAGAAATCATCATTAATTATTTTTGTAAACAAGGTGGTGTTGATTTTACCAATTTTAAAGCCCTTTAAGAGGCGAAAATTTCTCAATCTTTCATACTGTTGGGGGAGATAATCCCGATGACTGCAGGGGAGCGCGAGGGTCCGTACGACCCTGAAGGGAGACCACTACCGGAAGACCCGAAGCTTTGTGCCAGAGGCACTCGGACCTCCGAGCAAGGAAGTTGGAGGCCCGCGAAGGCTCCAAGAGGCGCCGGAAGGGGTCCTTGGGGGGGGGGGGTGGGAACGATCGGGCAGAAGCCGGGGGCCACCCTCTGGGCTGAAGATGTCGGGGGCCACCCCCCGAGGCTAGCATGCCGAAGGTCACCCTTCGGAACGAGCTGTGGTTCCAGAGGAAGGCTTGGCGGAAAGAAGACCAGTCAAGACTACAGGGGGACAGGATCGCGATCGTCTGCACTGTGTCAGGCGGCCCATGCAGCGCCCGACACGGCTGATACACTGTCAGGGCCGAATCTTCCTATCTGTACTACGCGGAGTCCGCTTTGTCTGTACTATGCAGAGTTTGTCTTGTCTGTATTACCGACCAGTGTCAGGCCGAGTAGCGGTTGATGGTTTAGAGGCGCCTGGGCCTTTAGAGCGGGGTGCCCTATAAATACCCTCCAACTACAGTTGTAATAAACACACGATCCAAGAATACAATGCACCCTGCATTCCACCACTCTCAAAACCTGCTGGATTGATCCGTCGTCCCAATAGTTGGCGCCGTCCGTGGGGACCCTAGTTCAAAAAGCTAGCGTCCTCTACACCTAGTCACGAAAGCATGTCGAGTCGGAAGGGCGCGAAGACGGTTCCTCTGTGTTGGATCGGAAACAGCGACCAGAGGGGGGGGTGAATGGGAGCTTTTAAAATTTCAGGCTAAAAACAAGCCTTCGGTTTGGTCTGTCTTCTGCGGAACAGACTTCGAACGCTACCTTCGAAGGTCTGGTTCGGAGGTACTTCGACAGCTTCGAACACAGGCTTCGCAGGAGCAAAAGTTCGAAGCCAAGAAGACTTCGCTCCACTAACAACCCTCGAAAATCTACTCCGCTAAGTCAGTGCAGGCTCCGCACACGGGGTGCTTCGAGCAGGCTTCGCACTTCACTCTTCGCAAGAGTGGACACCCCTCTGAGGACTTCGACCAAGTACTTTGCAACAACAACTGGTGCTGGGCTTTGTACACGATGGTCTAAACGCACACTACGCGGACACCGCTAAGGGCTTCGACACAAGAAGCAAACGGGCTACGATCAAGGCTTCGCTAGTAAGCTGTGAGGTCTAGCCTCAAGTTACACAGAGCGACAGCACACTGAAAAACACACTTCGCACTGAAACACCCTTCGCCTAGACAGGCTTCGGTGCACTATACTAGCGAGGTATGTAACGCGAGCTCAAGCAAAAAGCACAAAGAAGCAGGGCTTCGCCGCTTGAACAAGGAACACAATAAAATGAACTCTGGATGAATACAACGAGGTATGTGGCTACAGGAGCTCAACAGTAAATGCTCAAAGTGTTAAATGTTACCTACCGAGCCCCCATATTTATAGTCCACAGTTCACCCAAAGGAAGTGACTACTTTACCCCTAGGGTTTACATTGAATTTGTCTCTACAGAACTAAGGGGTACAAAAGGTAGTCCAACTTTATTCTGGAGGCTTCTCTGTCAGCTTTGCAGAGGGGACAACGTCAGTTTTTTGTAGAGCAGACAGTGTCAGCCTTTGCAGACTTTGACCTTCTGCAGCCTCCCTTCGCACGCGAGGGTGCGGTAGCTTCGGCGAGAAGCCTTGAGCCTGGTGGCCTTCGCTTCGCCGAAGATGGCCTCCGATACAGTGACGGTTTTGAGCTGAAGCCGTCAAAGCCCTTGGGCCTTCGCACCAACACCTCCGGAGTGGACCACCACGGCTTCGCAGCTTCACCCAGCTCGAACTCCGTCAGTCCGTGTACCGAAGCCATGCAGGCCGAAGTACCTCAAGTCAACCTTGCTCCGGAGCTAGCCTCGCTCCGAAGCCTTCCTCACTCCGAAGCCCCACCTTCGGAGTACCACCCTTCGAAGTCCCTCCTTCGTCCAAGGCCTCCGCACGAAGCATTCCATGAGCACTTCGTCGCAGTGTCTCTCCCCGAGCACACTCCTCGACGAGCCTCACCCGGACCATGCCTTCGATGCGCCTCGACTTCTGAGACCTTCGTCGGGTACCTTCGAATGTCTCCCTCCGGAGCACACTTCGAACACCTTGCCTCCGCAGAGGACTTGTTCCATCCAACTCCGAAGTCACTCCATCCGGAGTACCTTCGAAGTGCCTCACCTCCGAGGACTTTGTCTCGGAGCACCTTCAGCCGGAGCCACGCTCCGCACTCTCTGCCTTCACCTGGCACGCCTCGACCCGAGGACCGACCCAGACCACCTTCGCAGCCACCGTGACGGAGCTCCCTGCTCCCCTGGCATCAAGCCTCCCGCTTGACCCAGGTTCACCCGCTGCGAACCTTGTCCGTCGCCTCCGAAGTCCCTGCGCACCACAGACAAGCAGACAAGTGTATCCAGTACTCCGGAGACCTCTCCGGGTTAGCAACCTCCGGCACACACTTCGGTGTACCGCCCAAAATACCGAGACCTCCGGTACGAACCCAGTCATTATGTACTGTCGGACCCCTCCGACACGCACACTCCGCTGCAACCGCTGCAGCAAGCAACCACCGAACACACTTCGGTGAAATCACCTCCGAACACCCTTCGGAGGTCCAACCTCCGAAACCCCTCCGGAGGTGCCCTCCTCCGAACACCTTCGGAGGCACAACCTCCGAACACCCTTCGGAGGTACCCTTCGAACCAGAGGGTAAAAAGCCTGTCAATCACTCATCACAAACACTGAAACCAACCCTTGGTTTCTCACTCTGCGTCGGTCAGCTCACACCGCCGGAGTCGAGCCCACCCCAGTCGCCGTCCCCGACCAGCCAGTCGTGGCGCCAGTCGTGGCACCTGCCGTGGAGCTGACCTAGGCCCCGGAGGGGACGCCCGAGGTTCGGGGACCTGGGGACACGCCTGAGCCAGTCTCCGTCAACCTCACGGGGCTCCGGGAGGGGCCGTCGGAGGTGCGTCCTCCGAGCGGGCCCCCGGTAGTGGCCCTCCGAACCGACTACGTCCGTTCGCAAGACCCTGAGACCGCCTCAGGAGGAAGCGGGAGCCAGGCCGACACCCTGGCTACCGAGAACGCCCGGCTAAAGGCAGAACTGGCCCAGTGGCGCCAGGAGGCGTCGCTCCGCCCCCCTGAGCCCTCCCGCACCACGAGGGTTGCGGCCGTAGCCTTTAGCGACGACGAAGATCAAGCGCAAGAGGAAAACGTGTCTTACGATGCGGAGTCCCCCATGCACCCAGACCTTCAGAGGGTGCGCTTTAGCTCGAAGTTTCGCGCCACCAAGCTTCCCAAGTACTCTGGGGATTCCGACCCCGGAGAGTTCTCCCGCTCGTACGCTCTGGCGATAGAAGCGTCCGGAGGAAGCCGAGACGCAATGGCAAAATGCTTCCCTCTGGCACTCGAGGGGATCGCCCTCCGGTGGTTCTGGTCGCTCCGGCCTGGAACCATCCGTTCGTGGGATCAGCTGAGGAAGAAATTCATCAACAACTTTCAAGGAACCTTCGTGGCCACTATGTCCACCGGGAGTTTCTTCCAAGTGATGCAGCAGCCCGGAGAAACCTTACGACAGTCCTCCCAGCGCTTCGCGCACACCAAGGCCCAGATCAAGGGGCTCTCGGCTTCCTCGGTCATCGACGCTGCCCGGGAAGGAGTCACACACCCGGGCCTCCTCGACAAGCTCCATCGGAAGCCTATCTCCTCGGTGGCACAACTCATGACGTACTTCGAAGAGTACGCCCGGTCCAAAGAAGGCCAGATGCGCCGACAGGCGATGATAGTCCCTGTTCGGACCACGAGCGCCAAGGCGTACGGAGCCTCGCCGGACCGTGACCGAGGAGCCCGTCCTGCTCCTGATTTCCGCCGCCAGGACTCCAGCAGGCAAGATTTTCACCGGGACTCCCGGCGAGGCCGGAAGCATCTTCGGGGAGAGGTCCTCAGCATCACACCTCGAATCCCCACTAAGCACCAGCACACGTCTGGCGGGAGTCGCTTTGCTGGAGCCAAAACTTTGCCACGGGCGCACTCCGGAGGGGCCACGCTGTACTGCAGCGTCCACGGCGAAAACCGGAGCCACGACACCGATTCCTGCCGGACCATCCTCACCCTTCGGAACGACTACCTCGAGCGGAATACCGGCCGCGGTTCCACCGACAAAGGGAACACGATACCTCGTCCAGAAGCGGTCCAGGTGGTCGGGCGCCGCGACGAGCCGGAAGTCCTATGCCTGGCCCCGGAGCTCGGCCGGGCCTAGGCTCCCAAGCTCGAAGACACGCCGGATCGAGGGAAACGGGTGGTCCTCCCCATATCCGGAAGAGGGGCCTTGGGAGCCCTATCCAAGCGCCAGCGGCGAGACTACGTTTGGGAGGTCGGGCATATCGGCACATCCAGCCCTTCCACGCTCCCCGAATGGTCCCACGTCCCCATCACCTTCACCGCCGAGGACGCCGCCGGAGTCAAGTTCCTGCATGCCGACCCCCTCGTCATTTCCGTAGATATCGCCGGAGTCGAGGTGCGTCGCATCCTGGTCGATGGGGGAAGCTCTACTGACATCATTTTAGTGCAGGCCATCGATCAGCTGTGTGTCTCTCGGAAGCACTTGCTGCTGGCTTCTCGTCCACTCCAGGGCTTCGTAGGCCCCCCGCTCGATGCCCTGGGCAAGTCACGCTGGAGGTGACCTTCGGCGATTCCCCCCTCCAGCGCCGCGAGGCGATCCTCTTCGATGTGGTGGACGCCCCATACGCCTACAACGCCATCTTCGGGAGAGGGATGCTCAACTGCTTCGGAGCCATCGCCCACCACAACTACCTGTGCCTCAAGATGCCGACCCCAGGGGGAGTGCTGTCGGTCCTAGGCGATCAGGTCGCAGCCCGTCGGGTTGAATACGACCACTCGACGTCGCTGGAGCCATGCCAGATTCATAGCGTCCGCGAAGGCGCGGAGGACGCCGACCCTTCCGGCGCCGGGGATCCTGTGCCGAAGGGGAGCCCGGTCAAGCCTCTCCCGGAGGGGGAGATCATCACAAAGACCTTGATCCAAGACGGGAAGAAGTGTCCGATCCAGTTCGGAGGGGGCTTGGAGCTGGAGGTGTCGAAGCAGCTCGAGGAAGTCATCCGCAACAACCTCGACATCTTCGCGTGGTCCGACGAAGATATCCCGGGCGTCGACCGCTCGATCATCGAGCATTCGCTGGCGGTCGACCCGAAGGCTCGACTGGTGCGCTAGGGGCTCCGGAAACTCTCCGTCGAGAGGGTTGAGCTCGCCAAGGCCGAGACTGAGAAGCTGCTCCGAGCGGGGATCATCCGGGAAGTGAGTCACACTGAGTGGTTGTCTAACCTAGTGTTTGTCCAGAAGAAAACATCTGGAAAATGGCGTATGTGTATCGACTTCACCTCTCTCAATAAAGCTTGCCCCCGTGACCCCTACCCCATGCCTCGCATTGATCAACTAGTCGATTCCACCGCCGGTGCGGAGCTCCTCAGCTTCCTCGACGCTTATTCAGGGTATCACCAGATCTGGTTGAAGCCCGAGGATCAAGTCAAGACAAGCTTTGTCACCCCCGCAGGAGTGTTTTGCTATGTCCGCATGCCCTTCGTCCTCCGCAACGCCGGGGCCACTTTTTCAAGACTGATATCCAATGCTCTGGGCCATCAGATGGGTCGCAATATTGAAGCGTACATGGACGATATTGTTATCAAGAGTACCGTCAAGGATCACCACAGTGCGGACATATCTGAGACCTTTGAAAGCCATTGGCGGTGTGGGATCCGCCTCAATCTGGAGAAGTGTGTCTTCGGAGCGCGCGCTAGGAAGCTTCTCGGGTATCTGGTTTCTAGCCGAGGTATCGAAGCTAGCCCAACACAAGTCAACGCATTGCAGAACATGTCCCCCCTTAAAACTTGAAGCAAGCGCAGAAGCTAGCCGGACGCTTAGCCGCCCTTGGCCGATTTTTGACAAAATCAGCTGAAAAAAGCTTGCCCATCTTTAAGGCGCTCCGGGGCTCCAAAACTTTCGAGTGGACCTCCGAGTGTCAGAGCTGCTTCGATCAAATAAAGGAGTACCTCTCCGGCCTCGTTGCCCTCGCCACGCCTCGGGCCGGCAGTCCCCTTCTGATCTACCTCGCCGCCTCCGGCAGCGCGGCGAGCGCTGCCTTAGTCCAGGAAGAAGAGCTAGGCGGGAAATTGGTGCAGCGCCCCGTCTACTTCTTGTCCGAAGCCCTCTCCGGAGCCAAGGCGCGATACTCCGAGCTCGAGAAGGTGGTGTACGCTCTCATCATGGCATCCCGGAAGCTTCGACATTACTTCCTGGCTCACAATGTCATTATTCCAACTGCCTACCCGCTCGACGACATGTTCCGGAACAAGGATGCCACCGGTCGTATCGGGAAGTGGGCGGTAGAATTGGCTCCATTCGGGATCTCCTTCGTTGCCCGAACTGCCATCAAGTCTCAGATCCTCGCTGACTTCGTTGCCGAATGGACATCCGCGGTCAATCACGCCAGTATTGGAGCAGGCGAGGAAGCTTGGACCGTCTATTCGGACAGTTCCTACCAGGCTTCGGGGGCTGGAGCCGGAGCAGTTATTGTCTCCCCCTCCGGCCAGCAGGCCTCTTTCTCCGCTCGGCTGAATTTCAAAGGTACCAACAACATCGTCGAGTACGAAGGTGTCCTGCTGGGTCTCCGCAAGGCGCATGCGCTCGGAGCCGCCCGCGTCATAGTCAAAACCGACTCTCAGGTCATCGCTGGGCTTGTCGACAAAAGTTTCCAGGCTCGACACCCAGACCTCGCCTCCTACCTCGAAGCCATTTGGCGATTTGAAACGGACTTCAAGGGGATATCCGTTCAAAGCATCCCGAGGAGTGAAAACTACCAAGCCGACACCCTTGCTAAAGCCGGAGCCGGCGGCCAAGCCATGCCGCCGGGCGCCTTCTTCGAAGAAATTACCCGACCTTCGGCGCTCCTCCGGGACGAGGCATCTAACTCCGGGCCAGTCGAACCCCCGACGTCGCTTTCGCCCGCCCCAGTTCTCTGCACGGTTAGGAACGATTGGCGGGAGCCCATCTTGCAAGCACTCGGCGGCAACACCGATGACCGGCCTGGCCCAGATCAAGCACGTCTTCACCTCCGTGCCCGGTCTTTCCAAGTCATTGATGGCATCCTCTACAAATCGGGGGTATGTTCCCCGCTTATCTCCCACTCGGATGGTGTCGCCATGCTCCGAGAAATCCACGAGGGGCTGTGTGGTAGCCATTTAGCACCGCGGGACCTCACCGGGAAGGCCCTCCGGCAGGACATATACTGGCCCACAATCGCTGCCGATGCTGAAGACCTGGTGCGTACCTGCCAAGGGTGCCAATGGATGGGGCGCCGGAGTCACAGGCCTCCGGTCAGCTTGCAGCTCATCCCACCCATGTGGCCTCTGGCTCGCTGGGGCATGGACCTCATCGGGCCGTTCCCCAGGGAAAGAGGCAATCTACGCTTCGCGGTGGTCGTCGTCGAATATTTCTCCAAATGGGTCGAGGCCGAGCCGCTGACCTCCATCACCTCCCGAAGTGTCTAGAAATTCTTTTGGAAGAATATCGTCTGCCGCTTCGGCGTGCCCAAGCAACTCACGCTGGACAATGGCACGCAGTTCAACGCAGGGGCTTTCAAAGCATTCTGCGAAGAATTGGGAGTTCAACTCTGCTTCGCAGCGGTTCGGCACCCGCAGTCAAATGGGGCGGTGGAACGGGCTAACGGACATATACTCTCTAGCCTTAACAAGCGCATCGTCGGCTTAGCTAAATGATTATGGCCTGACGAGCTCCCGAAGATCTTGTGGTCCATTCGGACCACAACCTCCCGTGCCACCGGATTTACCCCGTTTCGTCTCCTCTTCGGCGACGAAGCTATGACCCCGACAGAAATCCGGGTCGGCTCGATGCGAGTCACATCGCCCGAGGGTGATGAAGAACGTGCCATCTCCCTCGATCTCACGAAGGAAACATGGCTCCGAACCGTCGCTAACCTCTCACAGTACCAACAAGAAACGAAGGGGTGGTACGACCCCAAGGTCAGACGCAGCGAGTTTCAGCCGGGGCACCTCGTCCTGCGCGCGGTGGCCGCCCCGACAAAGCTGGGCAACAAGTGGGAAGGTCCGTACATCGAGGTGTTGAAGAATCCCGAAAGCGGCCACCCGAGCGGATACCTCACCGTACTTCGACACGGTGAGGTTTATTTGCCGGACGGCAGCCTGAAGAAACTTTATCCGGCGGACTAGGGGCTCCCGGGCGACGTCGAATGCACCACACCCGGTGCCATAGCGCGCCAGCGTCTTCCGGAGGGACATTGCAGTGTCGACCGCCGTCTTCTCCCCCTCGGCGAGAGCCTCGGCTATCTCCTCGTTTCGGGTAAGGAGGTCCGCCTCGGCCCGCTCCAGCTGGAGCACTAGGGCTTCGAGGGCCCCGGCGTTAGCTGCTTCCTCTCGGAGCTTGTCCATCTCCGAGACTAGAGCCCGAAGCGCGGAAATCGCTCCTTCGAGTCATTCCGCTTCCGCGGCTCGAGACCGGAGCCTCTCCACCTCGGCGGCCCGGGCCCGAAGGGCGTCGACCTCCGCCTCAAGCTCGTCCGCTCGAGCAGCCCGAGCCCGGAGTCCTTTCAGCTCCGCGACGCGGGCCTTGAGGGAGTCCACCTCCGCCACCCGGGCCTCGAGCGCTTTGGCCCTAGTCGCCCGGAGGCGAAGGCCTTCGATCTCCGCCGCTTGCTCGTGGGCCAGTCTCTCGGCGGCGTCCGCTCGGGCAGCGAGCCCCGAAGCATCGGCTTCGCAATGTTGGCGCTCGGAGAGTAGGGAAAGCAGCGACCCCTGCGCCAGCGCAACTACCTGCACACAGGCAGAGAATCATAAAAAAGAAAAGCTAGGGGCTTGTTGAGGGTACTCCAAGAAAATACCTGGCCTACGGCATTCTCAATGGCCCGACCGAGCTCCAGTCCATCCGCCAGTCCAAGCTCGTCTATCACTGGAGCCTCGCGCAGGCGTAGGTAATAGTCGTGCACCGGAGCCACCTTGGACGCGAAGTCCTCGCCCTCCGCCAAGTAGGGGCACAAGGGAGGCACGCTAGAGCGCGCGCCCCGCGGGCTGGAGGGGGGCCGAGGTCGGGCCCCTTTGTCTTGGGCAGCCTTCGGAGAAGCCCCTCCGGCGGCTCTGGACTCCGCCCCGCCTCGCTGTCCCGAGGCCCCCGTCGCATTGGCAGAGGCTCCGGACCTCGCGTCTGCGTCAGCCTCGGAGGGCGGAACGATTGGATCGACGGCCCGGACGGACGTACCTGCTCGAAGTAAACAAGGGTTAAGCACGAGAAGACCCGACATTCTGGGAAAAGATTAGGCAAGTTAGCATACCTTCATCTGTGGCCTCGGCGAAGTCCCCCGAAAGCTGAGCTTGCCCCGAAGGGCTCGGGCGATAGAACAAGTTGTCTATCGAATTTACCGTAGAGCCCGCCGCAACCGCGGCGAGCTCGGCCTCCACGTTGGCGCTCCCTTCGACGGCGCTGAGCGGGTCGGCCAGCCCCCCTCGGCCCAGGCTGTCCGTCTCCCTGCTCCCCCGGGAGCTGGCGGAGACCCCTTCCGAAGCCGGCTCGAACGGAGTAGCGACCTTGGGGGCAGCGTCATTTCGGCGGCAGGCGCCTCCTACCCAGTCCTCGGAGCAGGCGTCGAGAAGTCCGAGGGAGGGAGAGCGTCTCTAGCTCTTTCGGTGCCCAGCCGGACCGATTGGCTTGGGTCCGGAACCGTCGGGGGGTCTTCTGACTCCGACCAGGCCCCCTCGCTAGAGCACCCCCATTTGGAGTGGGAGGCAGAGGAGTGACTCGGAGAAAGCTTCCTCGGGCCTTTCACCACCTTCTTCGAGGGGCGCCGAGGGGAGAGGCCGCCGTCGGGATCGGCCACCTTCCTCTTCAAAATGGCCCGAAGGACCTCCCCCTCCGGAAGAGGTGGGGGCGAGAGCTCGAGTGCTCCCCACACTCTGTTGAATCGCTCCCAGGAGCCTACCAGCTCCAACCGTCGAGTGTATTCCGCCGGAGTAGGGGCTCCAATGATCCTTTCCGCCATGCGGGCCACCACCTCGGGCGTCTGAGCGACGAGCGACCCTGCTTTCGAGGATCAGGGTCGGGGCACCCTCCGAACGTGGTAGAAGGAAGCAAAGCTAAAGAGTACGGATGCTTACCAAGCTGACGGGACAGCTCCGTTGATGTCGACTCCTCCTGGCTGCTCCGGAGTGACGCTAGCCACTCCTCCTTCAGCGGAGGGATTTCGAGGGCCACGAACTCCTCCGCCAGGTCCCGCATACTCATCCAGCAGGTGACAATCTAGAGGAGTTGAATCCTCGCGGAGACCGAACCGGCGCTGGCCCCGATGCGCGCCTCCCTCCGGAACCAGATATGACGTGGGGGTCCAGCAAGCCCGGAGTTGACCCCACGTGGACGTAGAATCAGCGGTTCACCCACTTGGAGTACCACCTCTCGTTGATGGCCTTCGCCGGGAAGGAATCCGCATACTTCCTCCGGAGTTGGAAGTTGATGCTCCCGAAGGCCAGAATTTGCCCCCCCTTCTTCTTCAGTTGGCAGAGGGCTTCGTGCATCTGCGCGAAGACCTCCGCCCTCCCATCGCAGCCTTCGGCGCGCATGGCCCACTCGAAGATGGCGAGGCGGGCCACGGCGTTTGGAGATAGCTGCGGGAGCTCCAGGTGGAAGGCATCCAGCACCCCGGCGAGGAGCTCCGAAGCAGGGAACCCCAGCCCCGCGTCAAAGAAGGCCTCGAAGACGACGACCTCTCCCTCCCGCGGTTGTGGGACCAATTCCCGGCTTGGCTTCCTCGCAGGCGCTTCGGGGCCAAGGCGGCCTCTAGTCACTTGCTCGATGGACGCGTATGTGCACGCTGACGGCCCAAGCTCTAGAGTTTGCTCCCGAAACCGCTCCGAAGCGGGACGGAGCTCCCGTGAGTCGCGTGCCTCTCCTGGGCCAGGCGCCGTCGCGGCCGCTGCTGCCGCCGCCGCCATTTGGCGCTGCAAGAAATGGGGATCCACCGCCACGGCAGGGGCTGCACTCTTCACCATGGCAAAAAGGGACAAGGAGGAAGCAAGAGCTCAGAGAGTAGGCGCTTGTTGCTGAGAGTGAGGAGAGAGAGCTGGTCAAGCGGGTAGGAGGAGGCTTAACCAGTGTAGTAGGGGCTATTTAAGCACAAGGGTCGTCGCCGGTCCACCTTCCGCCCGCTCGGTGCGCGCGCGTAACGGTCACGCATTATTCTCATTTAAGGTCCAACCGGCGCATCGAGCGCGCTAGTCCCTGACGATCCGCCTCCCCGACGTCTCCTGCGTGCACACCGCATTAACTGCGCTAAGTAATGCTTTGGCTTGCCTCCTCGGGCACCGGAACCTGGCGGTCAAAGGCGCGTGGGCGCCCGCGCAACCGGTCAAACTTCCCCCTCCAAAGGGGGGAGAGGTTCAACCTGCCGAGGGAGCTCCGAGATTGGCTCACGGCCTCCGGATTTCCAAGCACCCAGCGGCCTCGAAGCACCTCCGGAACAATCGGAGGAGATCGCTTCGCAGCAGGATCCTGCATCTCCGTGTAAGTCGTTTTTCTTACAAAGGTTATCGGTATTATCATATGCACTTCCACCCTCTCTTACGCAGGGCACTCGAAGAGGGAAGAAGCGAGGGGCTACTGTTGGGGGAGATAATCCCGACGACTGCAGGGGAGCGCGAGGGTCCATACGACCCTG
This sequence comes from Zizania palustris, assembly GCA_019279435.1. NCBI lineage: Eukaryota > Viridiplantae > Streptophyta > Magnoliopsida > Poales > Poaceae > Zizania > Zizania palustris. Next base: position 67,656,152 of record JAAALK010000289.1, on the reverse strand, counting down.
AAGAGAGACCACTACCGGAAGACCCGAAGCTTTATGCCGGAGGCACTCGGACCTCCGAGCAAGGAAGTTGGAGGCCCGCGAAGGCTCCGAGAGGCGCCGGAAGGGGTCCTCGGGGGGGGGGGGGGAACGATCAGGCAGAAGCCGGGGGCCACCCTCCAGGCTGAAGATGTCGGGGGCCACCCCCCGAGGCTAGGATGCCAAAGGTCACCCTTCGGACCGAGCAGTGGTTCCGGAGGAAGGCTTGGCGGAAAGAAGACCAGTCAAGCCTACAGGGGGACAGGATCGCGATCGTCTGCACTGTGTCAGGTGGCCCAGGCAGCGCCCGACACGGCTGATACGCTGTTAGGGCCGAATCTTCCTGTCTGTACTACGCGGAGTCTGTTTTGTCTGTACTATGCGGAGTCTGTCTTGTCTGTATTACCGACCAGTGTCAGGCCAAGTAGCGGTTGACGGTTTAGAGGCGCTTGTCCCTTTAGAGCGGGGCGCCCTATAAATACCCCCCAACTACAGTTGTAATAAACACACGATCCAAGAATACAGTGCACCCTGCATTCCACCACTCTCAAAACCTGCTGGTTCGATCCGTCGTCCCAACACATACCAAGCTCCAGGAGCTTGTTTTAAACCATAGAAAGCTTTTGAGAGCTTATAAACATGATTAGGATTTTTAGGATTTTCAAAGCTGGGTGGTTGTTCAACAAAAACTAGTTCAGCTATTTCACCATTTAAGAAAGCACTTTTCACATCCATTTGATATAGTTTAATATCAAAACATGAAGCAAAAGCAAGTAAGATGCGAATAACCTCTAGTCTAGCAACAAGAGCAAAAGTTTCACCGAAATCCAAACCTTTAACTTGAGTGAATCCTTATGCTACCAATGCTACCAATCTTGCCTTGTTTCTTACAACCAACCCGTTTTCATCTTGCTTATTCCTAAAAACCCACTTTGTTCCAATGACGTTGTGCTTCTTGGGTCTCTCCACCAATGCTCAAACCTTGTTTCTTTCAAAATTGTTAAGCTCCTCATGCATAGCATTTACCCAATCCGGGTCATTTAGAGCTTCATCTATATGTTTAGGCTCAATAGAAGAAACAAAAGAGTAATGCTCACAAATAGAAGCAACACGAGATCTAGTTTGAACACCCTTACGAATGTCACCCAAGACTTGATCAATTGGGTGATCTTTTGCGGTGGCATTGTGAACCTTGGATGGAATGGTAGATGATTGATTTTTGACTTCATCTTCATCAATTTGAGTCAAATTTTGCATAGCGGAAGTAGAGGCTTCAACTTGTGTAGAGGATGGAGGTTCATCATCTTCTTTAGGCTTGATATCATCGATGGACATGTTCTTCATTGCCCTCATCAAGCCTTCATCACCTATATCATCCAAATTTTCGTGCCCCTCTTGGGAGCCATTAGTCTCATCAAATTGAACATCTGAGGTTTCTTCTACAATACCTTTGCTCTTGTTGTATACTCGGTATGCCTTGCTATTTGATGCATATCCAAGGAGAAATCCTCCATCACAACGGCTTTCAAATTTTGTTAGTCTAACACCTTTTCTATAAATATAACATTTGCAACCGAAAACACGAAAGTAAGCAATATTTGGTTTTCGTCCAATTAAAAGTTCACATGGGGTCTTTTTCAAAAGACGGTGCAAGTAAAGACGATTAGAAGCATGGCAAAAAGTGTTTCTAGCTTCCCCCCAAAAGGAGTCGGAGACACTATACTCATCAAGCATAGTTCTAGCCATCTCAATTAGGATCCTATTCTTTCTTTCCACAACACCATTTTGTTGTGGAGAATATGTGGCGGAAAGCTCATGTTTAATGCCGAGATCATCACAATAATCCTCAATATTTGTATTTTTAAACTCGGATCCATTGTCACTCATTACTTTTTGAAAATCTCGGAGGTCTTAGCTTTGTCATGCAAAAAGAAAACCCAAGTAAATCTTGAGAAATCATCCACAACTACAAGACAAAGACTATTTTCTTCGATGTTTTTATAAGTTGTTAGACCAAATAAATCTATATGCAAAAGCTCCAATGGTCATGACGTTTTTGCTAGGATGAGAGCAAGCGACTTGCTTCCCCGCTTGACAAGCACTACAAAGTTTATCTTTTTCAAATTTTATATCTTTTAAACCAAAAACCAAATCTCGTTTTGCAAGCTTGTTTAGTTGACTCATCCCCACATGAGCAAGCCTTCTATGCCAAAGCCAACCCAATGAGGTTTTAGCAACCAAACAAGTTTTTAAATTAGCTTCATTTGAAGAGAGACCCACCAAATAAAGATTTCTAAAACGAAAACCTTTGAAAACTAAGGAGTTATCATGGATACTAGTTACAAATACTTCTTGAGGATTAAATGTGCATGAAAAGCCTAAATCACATAGTTGAGCAATAAACAATAAGTTGAAATTTAATGACTCAACTAGTGAAACATTGGAAATGAAGAAATCATTTGAAATAGCAATTTTACCTAGACCCATTACCTTCCCTTTACTATTATCACCGAAATTCACTCTTTCTTGATCTTTGACACCAACTTCAAATGATGTGAACATTTTCCTATCACCGGTCATGTGTTGAGTGCACTCACTATCAAGTACCCAATGTGATCCTCCGGTGTGGTAGTTTACCTACAAAAGAGATCAAGCCCTTTTAGGCACCCAAATCCTTTTGGGTCCTTGTAGGTTAGTTACCAAAGCTTTTGGCACCCAAATGGTTTTCTTCTTTTCTCGATCTTATTGATATGACATTCACCTATCATGTGACCAACTTCACGGCATTTATTATAAAATTTACCATTGCTCTTAACAAACCTACCTTTGAGCTTGGTAAGAAGGCTTTTTGTCCTTCTTGGGAACAAAACCAAGTCCCTCCTTGTTGAAGGAGCATCTTTGTTCACTCAAGATTTTATCAAGAGTATGATTGCCTTTGAAGCATCTTTCCAAGCTCTTACTTAGCTTAGCAACTTGCTCCTTGAGCTCATGATTCTCAACAACTAATAATGAATTAGATGATGATGATACATTGGTGGAACATAATGCACTATCAATAGTAGATGGGCATGGCATAACAAGTAGATCATCACATGAGGTGGATATACTAGTCTTAGTTGGAATGAAATTTGCAACATTTAGACAAGTATCATCAAAAATATCACAAGTAATGTCTATATCTACCTTGAGCTTAATGAGTGTAGAGGCAAAGAGAGTTTCATGAGTTTCCTCAAGCTTCTCATGAGAGACCAAAAGCATCTCATGAGAAGTCTTTAACTTCTCATATTTAGCTACTAAAGACTCATGGTCTTTCTTTATAGCCTTAAACATGATCCTCTCTTTGCCATTTAACTCATTGAGCTCCTCAAGTATTTGCGCAAGATCATTATAAGATAATTCATCATCACTATCATCTTTTTCACTAACACAAGTGGATTTTACCTTAGTACTTTCTTTTACCATGAGACAAAAAGGAGAGTATAGTGATGGAGCTTCCGTTATTGCAATGCCTGCCATGTTCTTCTTTCTTGGATTTGACTCACCACCGGAGTCGGAGTTTGAAGAAGAGTCGGAGCTATCTTCATTTGAGTCCCATTCTCCCACAAATAATTCATTTCTACCCTTTTTCTTGTTCAACTTTTTAAAGAGCTTCTTTCCACTCTTCTCCTTGTTCTTCTTTTGAGACTTTTCATCTTCACTCTCTTGTTTGTTTGGGCACCTTGAGGCAAAGTGACACTTCTCATTGCACTCATAACACCTCACATTCTTTAGACTCCTTTTGGTTGATTTCTTGTCACCATTGTTCTTGAAGGAACTTGAAGAGTTTCCTCTCTTTTTCATGAATCGATTGAACATTTTCACAAAGAGAGTCATCTCTTCATCTTCGGTATCACCATCACAAGAAGTGTCTTGTTCCTCTTCACCTTTTTTCTCCACCTTGGCTTTCAAGGCAATGTTCTTCTTCTTGGATGAAGAGTGATCTTCGGTGCTTCCTTCAATTCTCTTGTTCTTGTAAATCTCATTTGTGTTGATAGTCCCCAAAAGTGTTGTGGGAGTCAAATTTGACATGTCCGAGTTAATAAGGAAGGTCACCAATGTGTCATACTTCTCGTGCAAGGCTCTTAACATCTTCTAAGTAACTTCCAACTCCGTGTACTTTACTCCAACACCCTTGAGATCATTGACAATCACATTGAGTCTTACATACATCTCATTTACACTTTCATTTGGCAACATGGTAAATGTTTTATAGTTGATCTTGAGATAGTGTGACTTAGCATTGTTCACACTTGTCGTTCCGTCATGTATATCTTGAAGTGTGATCCAAATATCATGTGCCGTTGGAATATTGCTTATCCTATTGAATTCTTCGGCACAAACAATTAAACAAGGCATTTGTAGCTTGAGCATCAAGTTGCATATCTTTCTTGTTTTGATAAGTTAAATTCATCTTGTCTTCAACTTCAAAACCTAGGTCAACAATACGCCAAATTTCAAAGCTCATGGCTTTGAGGTGAGCGGCCATACGTACTTTCCAAATGGAATAATTTGAGCCATCAAAGAAAGGACATTTGCCTACGTTGTGAACCACCTCGTCGAACATCTTCTCTCTAGGCGGTAAAGCCTAAATTTACTTGTAGGATCGATGTACCGACTAGAGGGGGGTGAATAGGCGGTTTTTAAAACTAATTCAATTTAGATTAGCACTAGACAAAGACCTTAGAGAAAAATGACAGACAACTAGATTAAAATAGTACAACCTAGGAAGGCAAAGATAAATTACTCCAAGAAGGTAAATTTGCACAATTTAACTTGCTCAAAGTAAAGGGGACAAGAGACAACCGAATTTTATCCCAAGGTTCGAAAATTTGCCAATTTCCTACGTCCTTGTTGAGGCGAGTTACACTTGACCGCTCTCTTCACCAAGCCGCGGACTCCTTAAGGAGAAATTGGCTTGAAGATGAGCCGGCACCGGAAGTGTAACTCTCGGGCCTCGATCACTAGTGGTAGCTCTTCTCCACTCCGGATAGGCGAGCTCCGGCCTTCACAACCTCCCGGGTCTCCTCCACAACCTTCTTGGAGAGATCACCGGTTTCTTCTCCGAGCCGTCTAGGAGGTGGCAACCTCCAAGAGTAACAAGCTGCAATCAAAGCTAGGAAAAGACGATCAAGTGACAAAATGCAAATGCAATGCAATCTATTCAATCACTTGATCACCTTGCTTCCAACCACACTAGTGCTCAATTTAGTGCTCAATGGTAGGAGAGACTCTATTGCTCAAGTTTGCTCAAATGAGTGCCAAAAGTCTTGCAATGGAGTTGTAGTAAGGGTTTATATGGCCACACACACAAAAAGTAGTCGCTACAAGAGTTAGGTGACTCTCTACGCAATGTCGGTCTGACCGCCCATCTTGGGCCGGTCTGACCGACCCTCACTGTGACGGCTAGAAAACTAGCCATTTTACTGATGTGACAGGGCTACCCGGTTGGACCGGCCCTACCCGGTCTGACCGGCCATCGGCTCGGTCGGACCGATAGCAACCCGGTCAGACCGGCCCCCTGGCCGGTCAGACCGCCCATCTCAGGCCGGTCTGACCGGACCCACATGGTCGGTCAGACCGCCAGGGCTAGAAATACTACAAGAGATGCATTTTTGTAGTTTCAAAAACTTGCCAATTTTGTAACTTTTGCAACAACCACACATGATCAAAAACTACTATATGCAATGCAAATTGGCATTTGAAAATCAGCTCATAACCAAGATGCAACCCCTCTTTATAGTACGACAAAAGTAAAATTGAAACCTAACCTAATTGATCGCTCCAAACACCTCGATCAATTTCTAGTTTTGTTCAAACCTTTTGTCGTAGCTCTTTAATACGTCCAGATCTTTGGGTTTTTCATCTTGTGCTCCATTTACGCGGGACCTAATTATTTCCTTCACACTTAAGAAAAATATTAGTCCACAAACGCGCGTTTGTCATTAATTACCAAAACTCATATGGGGCCTAGATCTTCAGACCCCACCATGCATATGTTAGTACGCTTATTAAGAAACTCATCACTGCAGAATACTGCGGTGGAGGAGTTAGAGAGCACATACTGAGGATGATTCATAGGGCTTCCCTGCGGAATCAACTAGATATGGAGATCTCTGATGGTTTCCTTATCAATTTGATTTTAATGTCTCTCCTTAATGACTTTAAGCATTTTTTGATCAACCTACAACTTCCAGCCTGCAAACTAGAGTTTAGACATGCTGATTTCAAACTATGTATAAGAATTAAGTAAGCACACAGTGATTTAGGTCATAATGTGCAACATAAATAAAGGGGAAGAAGCATTATGAGACCCGTTCCAATGATGCTAAGGACTCCTATTATAAGCTAATATAAAGGAACATAGTGTCCTGAAGGATATATATATATATATATATACAGATATTGTGAGGAACACCACATGAAGGAATATGTGGAGTTTCCAAAATGGATGAACAAGAATGGTTTTTGCAATGGCAAGAACACTAATCATAAGAGGAAAATAATTGACGATGTATTTTCGAAATTTTGGCACTATCTGTTGGGCTATATTTCGAGGGGGAGGATTGAACGTGAGTCAATTTTTCCACTTTAAGTTTTCATTAAGATAAATACGTCTAAGTGTAGGAATTGAAGTTTAATTGTTGTAGTAATTATTAAGTTTAACCTTGATGTAATATTTTGTCTCCTGACCAACGTTGGTGATAAAGTTACTACGACTAAGTTCAATTGATTGACCAACGTTGGTGATAAAGTTACTACGACTAAGTTCAATTGATTCTAATTCTGCCCAACGGTGATTTATAATTAATTGATTAAGTTACTACGACTAAGTTTTATTAAGTTCACACAGACTTGTGTGATTCATTTCTTGTATTGTCTGTGGATAGGTTATGATTTATTCATAACATTTATAGATGATGATTCGCGTGATATTTATCCAATTAAAGAGTGATCATGATTTATCATAGAGATCAGATCATCAATTACTTTGGATAAATTTAAGATGTTTTAAGGCTGGTTCTTTTATCAGCATGATCTAAAGATTAAAAGAGTAAGATCTAACCGTGCTACGGTTAATATACCCCATATGACCAATTTCTTGGACCTTTTGCAAGGTTTTATAGAAAATGACATAATAGCCTAGTATTTTATACCGGGAGGACCTCAATAAAATAGAGTGGCTATAAGGTGCGCTCGTACCTTAGTGGACATAGTAAGTAGTATGGTAAGTTATTCTACTCTACCGATTAATTTATGGATGGAGACATTAAAACCACCATTCATATTATTAATTGGGTCCTAATAAGTTGGTGTCTGAGACATCATAAGAATTATTGACTGGACGATAACTTTTTCTAAATTATTTTAGAATATAGGATATCGTCCTGTTGAGGCTATAGTTTTAACCCAAAAATTAATAAGTTAAAGTTATAAGACAATAAGTTGTCAATTTTATTGACTACAAAGGTAAGTCTAAGTGATCTCGTTTTCCAATGTCCTAATAGACATACTAAGTTTAAAAAAACTAGACATGCATTTTGAAGATGCTTTAATTAGGGGGAGCACGGTACTTAGAGAAATTAATTTTGAAGAGAAGTGGGTTAGTGTACCCACTCCAATGATTCAAGAGCAATTTTTCATGTACTTGTGGTAGTGCTTGTTTGTCCAAACGCTTGTGTTTGGACCTTCATTAGCGACACCTATTGTTCATGAGACTCCTGTTATTGAGGAATCTGCATTTCTAGATGATGTTAATGAAGAAATAAAGGAACAACCCTCTAACTTAGTAAATAATTTGCCAACTCAGATAAGAAGCAGATTAAATGAGACATTTTTGTATGTCTTATTTAAGGATTCTTTAAGAATCATTAAGGCATATTATAACTTAGAACTGCATCAGATTGATGTAAAGACGACATTTTCAATAAGCTTTAAGTGAGAATGTCTATATGACACAACTAAGTGTTTTGTCATAGAAAGGAAAGGAAATTTTATGATACCATTTTATCTAAGTCCAATGGACTTAAATAAGTTTTAAGTAAGGGCGTCTGAAATTTAATTAGAATATTAGAAAATTTTGGGTTTTAAGAATAATGAAGAGGACAATTGCGTTTATGCTAAGTTTAAGAATAGGGAATTTATTTTCCCAGTTTAGTATGTGGATGACATTCTGCTTGCAAGTGGTAATGTCCATCTACTATTAGAAACTAAGAAATCTTGTCCTCTCATTTTGACATTAAGAATTTTGGAGAAATTTTCCTATGTGTTAGGATTAGAGTTTTTCTAAGATATCATTAAGGGGGTATTAAGATTATCGCACAAGGCATACTTACAAGAGATATTGAAAAGTATATAGTATGTGTGTGTATAAGTTATCGCCTGATCCGATAGTCAAGGGTGATAAGTTTGAACACTTTTATTGTCCTAGGAACCAATATATGATCGATCAAGTGAATTTGGTTCTATGTGCTTCTGCTGTCAGAAGCCAATGTATGCTCAATTATGTACTCGCCCTGACTAAGTTTATGGCGCCAGGATGCTTGGCAGATATCAGAGAATCCAGAAATAGATCATTGGACAAAATTAAGAAAGCCTTGAGATTTATATAAAGCACAATGACCTCATGCTAATGTATGAAAGATTAGATAACCTAGCGATAGTGGGTTATTCAGATTAAGACTTTGTGGTATGTGTGGATACTAAGTAGTCCACATTAAGTTATATATATTCACACTCGCAAAGGGAGCTGTGTCATGGAAAAGCTCCAAACAAACTGTGACGACATCTTCCACGATGTATGCCGAGTTTGTAGCATGTTATGAGGCCACCGGACATGCACTATGTTTTAAGAAATTTATTCTAGTTTTAAGAGTAGGTGACAACATTGAAAAACCACTTAAGTTATACTGTGACAATGATTCAACAATATAGTTCTCCTATAACAACAAGAAATGTGTTGCTACCAAACATATCTAAGTTAAGTGTTATATTATTGAGGAGAAAATCAAAGATCAAGCTATAAGTCTAGAGCATTTAAGTATCAAGCAAATGCTTGCAGATCCGCTCACAAAAGGCTTACCTCCCAATGTGTTCAGAGAACACTTACTCGACATGTGTTTAAGGTAAGCCTATGATCTATGGATTTATAAGGGCCCAAAATGAGTTGAGAAACTGTTTTAAAATACAAATGTGCATTGTAGTTGTTGAGTCATATAGTACGTAACTGACTATTGTGATGCAGCATGCTCTATGCATTGATATATGATGGAATAGATGTAATGTAAAGTTAAGAACTAAGTCGAGATCTAGGAGGAGAATGTTAGTAATTAGCTCTTGGGGAGGAGAGGGGGACCGAGTCCCTCTCCTCCCTGGAAACTCGGACTTAGCCTAACAGACCCCCTGGTCTTTAGGCACCTTGATGGGGGGCGCCCTAACCGAATCGGTTGAAGGGCCCCTGACGCACAACACACTATAAGTAAAGGCGACAGTGCACAGAACGTGATGATGTTCGTGTGCTAAGTCACCTCAAAACCCTAACCCGATCTATGTGTGTGCTGTAGTGTCGGGAAGCCCTTTCGACCCTCAGCACCGATGTCTACCGGACTCCAACGCCACAGCGTCATCGCCATGGCGTCCTCTTTCTCGGCAAAAAACAGAGGTACACACTGTTGGGGGAAAATATCTCATCTTCGGGGTTATTGCCAAAGCAGCATGAAGACAGCCAACCAGTTCGAAGATTGTCCGAAGGTCGTCTTCGAAGGTGTCTTGGAACTTGGTTCGAAGCCCGAAGACAGACACTGGTTCGAAGTATGTCTTCGAACCAAAGCCCTTCAGGATCTTTTCTGCCAGCCAAGATGGAAGACTTATCTTCTATCCTATTAGATTAGTCTTTTACCATTTTAGCCCTATTAAGGAAACCGAATAGTTTCATTAATGTCGGTTGTAATAGAGGGGTAAATAGGTCTTTTCCTTAATGTTTAGGCCTATAAATACCCCCCATTTCACCCTGTAATAAGGACCGATTACAAGTGAATCAATACACACTTTCGAACTATTCTAAGTTATTATCCTTTCGGAGGCTTAGAACAGTTTGCTTCGCAAACACTTCGTTTGTTAGTTTCTTTTCTACAGAAACCTGTTAGCGTAATCTTTTACGCCAACAGTTGGCGCCGTCCGTGGGGATGTCTTGCAGCATCAAAATTTTCTATTCGCGCTACAGCCTGGACCGGCTCTGAGCGCACTGCTGCTGCTGGACTTCGGTCGGTACTACCTCGACCCGAAGTTCTCTCCAAGTATTCTCCCCGAAGGGTAAGAATAGCCTTGCAGGTGTCAGTTGCATGGCTTCGGTTCTCTCCATGAATACAGCAAAAAAGGGTCTGGCCTTTGCCAGCCGTTTTCCCTGGCGGCCTCCAGCCGCTGGACTTGTTCCCCGCAGGCGGTGGAGCTCTTGGTGCAAACTTCTGCGGGGGTGCAATGTTTAAGACCTCAGAACGAGGGTGCTTTTGCCCTCTTCTTCTATCATGTTGCACTTCGGGGACTGGCTCTTGCGGCGGAGCTGAAGTCTTCACTTCTGCTTTAACTTCTGTCAACACTGTCGAAGTAGCAGTAGTCCTCCGAAGCCAACCTTCTTCCGACTTTGAGTACTCCTCGAAGTACGACATCAACTGTGATACTGTGGTGATGCTCTTCCGATGCAATTTATCCAGAAGGCCTTTATGACTGACACCTTCCCGAGCCGCATCAACCACCGAAGATGTGGACAGCCCCCGAATTTGCGACTTCGTGTGAGCGAAGCGCTTGAAGTACTGCCTCAATGTTTCTCCGGGGAGCTGTTTCACTTGGAAAAGGCTTCCTGTCGACATGGGGGGCACGAAGGTGCCCTGAAAGTTACTTATGAACTTCTTCTTCAACTGTAACCATGTCGTGATTGATCCTGGTTTTAAAGACCAGAACCATCTCAACGCCACTCCTTGAAGGGCTAACGGGAAGCACTTCGCCATAGTTTCTCTGTCTCCGCCACTAGCCTCAATTGCTAGGGCATAAGAACGTGCAAACTCACTGGGATCTTCGTCTCCGGCATACTTGCAAAGCTTCGAAGTTTTGAACCTCGGATCGAAGCGAACCTTCTGAAGCTCGGGATGCAACGGAGATTCATTGTCGTAAGAAGCATTCTCCGGGGCTTCGGGATAATCAAGATCGTCGTCTTCGTGTACTTCGGGGATAGCCGGGGTGGCTTGAGGGCGAAGCCTGTTCGCAGCCTCTTGTCGCCACCTTGCTACCTCAGCTTGAAGATTGGCCATTTGAATGGCCATGTCTCCAAGCCTATCTTCATCTCCTCCGGAAGGACCTTCCGGGTCTTGAGAACTGGTATGATCAGTTCGAATCGGAATGGAGGGTGGCAGAGTGGCTCCGGGCGGTCGGAGTGTAGAAGGGGTTGGTGGAGAGGTTTCGTATCCTTGAGGGATAGAAGCCCTTTGCGGAGTTTGAGGTGGAGGGATAGTCGAAGACCCTCCGACTTCGATTGTGTCGAAGGGTATCTCTCCGGAGATCCGAGAGGACCTCCGAGTGGGATTGCGAGGTGCACTCCGCTTAGGAGGCATGATGCAAGAGGTTGGTAGAGAACGAAGTTTTTTGGACTAAGTTCCCCACGGACGGCGCCAACTGTTGGCGTAAAAGATTACGCTAACAGGTTTCTGTAGAAAAGAAACTAACAAACGAAGTGTTTGCGAAGCAAACTGTTCTAAGCCTCCGAAAGGATAATAACTTAGAATAGTTCGAAAGTGTGTATTGATTCACTTGTAATCGGTCCTTATTACAGGGTGAAATGGGGGGTATTTATAGGCCTAAACATTAAGGAAAAGACCTATTTACCCCTCTATTACAACCGACATTAAGGAAACTATTCGGTTTCCTTAATAGGGCTAAAATGGTAAAAGACTAATCTAATAGGATAGAAGATAAGTCTTCCATCTTGGCTGGCAGAAAAGATCCTGAAGGGCTTTGGTTCGAAGACATACTTCGAACCAGTGTCTGTCTTCGGGCTTCGAACCAAGTTCCAAGACACCTTCGAAGACGACCTTCGGACAATCTTCGAACTGGTTGGCTGTCTTCATGCTGCTTTGGCAATAACCCCGAAGATGAGATATTTTCCCCCAACAGTAGCCCCTCGAATACGCTTCTCCGTTCGACCTGTAACGTTAGGAGAGCAGTATACGGAAAGAAAAGATAACCAATCATAGGGGTTATTAATTTTTGTTTTATCTCCGAAATGCATGAAGATATGAACTTCAAATCAGTCATAAGGTGATTACTTTTCAAACTACCTTAGAACCGATTTAGGAAGTTCGAAAGTCCTTTTAGACTTAGAAAATATAACCGTTAGTTTCTGCTTCTAACGGAGTTATATGAAGCGTTATTTTCGGAGGAAAATAACAGGCGAGAATGCGAAAGGGCAGAGCCCAAACGGTAACAAACGGAAAGTTTAGGCTATAAATAAATGACTCCAGAACTTACTCGATTACCTTTTCACCGCTTGTTCTCAGTCAAAAACCTTTTGAGCCCTTTGAGTTCTTGAGCCCTGGCTTTCGAGTTCTTGAGCTCTAGTCCCCGCTTTCTCAAATCAATCCAGCAATTGCGATGGCGAAAACCAAAGGCTCTGCACCTCCCTCGACCTTGGCTCGTCAACAAGCGGCTGCGGCTGCGGCAGCGACAACAATGGCGGCGACGTCTTCGATGCAGGCGACAACTTCCATGGCGGCAAAGGGAAAAAATCCTCAAATCCCCGATGTCCAAGGTCTGTGCCCACCCTCGACCAAGTACTTGGATCAATCTTTTGAGTTGGGGCGGTCTACCTGCAAGAAAGAGTCTTTGGTAATCACAGCGGGGGGAAATATTAGTAATGGGGTTATGATTCGGAAGCCGGGCAAAGAATCAATTCCATCACCGAGACCCGGAGAAGTTGTAGTGTTCGAAGCTTTTTTCGAAGCGGGCTTGGGCCTCCCGGCTGTAGATTTCTTAGCCGAAGTACTTGACTTGTTTCATGTAACCCTCCCCCAGCTGTCTCCGAATGCTGTAGCCAGATTAGCTATCTTCGAGTGGGCACTAAGAGCCGAAGGTTGTGAGGGGAGGGCTGAAATCTTCGCTGCGCTACATAGAGCAACTTGTCAGCCAAAGACCTTCGTAGGCTCCGGAGGTGAGAAGGTGGTGGTTTCCTTCGGAAGCATCAATTTTAGGCTTCGTGATGAATATGCCCTGCAATTCCCTGCTAAGGCCATCAATGCTAGATGATACACCGATTGGGTTCTGAGGTGGTTTTATGCCGAAGTTGGAGTGGGTAATCCTCTGGCCGGTCCCCTCAAGGAAATTCAGTTCCGGAAGGAAGCCTTAGTGCAACCCGACGAAGGCCAACTCGAAGCTCGCCTCAACTTGCTTCAGAAAATCAGCAAAAGGTTGAGCATGCGGGACTTAGCCGAAGAGTTCATCGGACTTCAAATTCCTCCGTTAATGGCCAACTGGCCTATCGCCTTCGAAGATGACTCGGAAGGCGGTCTTCGCAAAATAAGCTATACTTCGAGCCCTGCAGGTAACTTCGAAACCAACATGCATAATACATATTTACTTCGAAGAAAGATTAACTTGAATTATTTTTTTAGCTTCTTCAGCCCCTATTACTTCAGAGCAAATTGTAAGGGCTTCGGAGAAGATTTTAGGTGCTCCAACTCCGTCAGAAAAAGAATGGCGAATCAAATTAGTCGGAAGTTGGGAGCGTTTTAATAGAGTATGGGGAATGCTGGAGTTGACTCCACCCCCTCTGATGGATTGGGTGCCTCAGGAGAAAGGCCCCAAGAAAAGAGTAGCCGAAGCTGGAGCCTCCAGCTCCGCAAAGACTCCGACGAAGAAGGTGGCTCGGAAGCCGAAAAACCTCGCACCTTCGAGCTCAAGAGCTTCGGCTTCTAACTCTAAAGAAGACGAAGGTATTTTATTAGTAAGATTAATTGACGAAGATGCGGCTCAACAAAGTATTCACATTGAAGACACTGCAGGTATTCCGGAGCTTCAAGCCAACATCGAAGAAGTAAGAGCTCCGGATACTCAAGAAGATCAAAATGAAGCCCCTATGGGTGTGAATGAGGCCGAAGTGCCTGCGAACATACCGGAGTCTGGAGACAATGTTGATCAACCAATGACTTCGGTAGTTCAAGAAGACACAACTCAGGCCGGAGTTTCAGTGGATGAAGGGGGAGTCGAAGTCACTATGGCTTCGATTCTCGAAGAAGTAACGAGGGCTCTTCATGATGATGCTCCTGTAGTCCAAGATCTAACAGCTGATTCGGATGAGGACTATACTTTTGATCCTCCGATCAGTCCGATGCTTGACATTCCAGAGAATGTTGAAGGTAAATTTTGCTTAATTCTTATCAATTTTTGCAAAATTATACAATGTGTAATATTTTTGTTTTTTCAGAGCCTCCTGTTGTCGAAGTATCCCTCGAAGATACAACTCAAAGACCTTCGACAACTTCAGGGCCGCAACCAGGAGTTGCTCTACCGGGGCCTGGAAGAGGAAAAAGACACATCGAGCCTCTCCCTGCTCAAGGATCGACTTCATCTGAGTCAACGGATGAAAGTGAATCAACTGAGGGGGGGCCATCTTCAGAAGTTCCAAGGGCCTCGGAAAAGCCCTCCGGACCTTCGCTAAGCAGGGCTGACCAGAAAGCTTCAAAACTGCTTCCTCTCATAACTCCTTTTTTGGAGGAGAAAACCGGGCTTGGGACTTTGGTTAAACCTTTGGGTGAAGCCAGTCGCCAAGTCGGGGAAACTGAACTGGTAGCCCGCTTAAGCAGAGTGAAGGGTTCGGAGCTTAACCTTGCTGTGGAAAGAGCAGCTTATCAGGTATGAAGCATCTTCGAACTGAATAATAAATTATATATGAATAATTTCTTATTCCAGTTTTTTCTTTTTTCTTAGCAAGCAGTCTTAGCCCGCGCTGCAGCTTTGTCGAATGAAAATGAAATTGCTCAACTTCGGGAAGAGAACGAAACTCTTCAAAGAAATTTTAACTTCTCCGAAGGTCGAGTAGCTCAAATGGACAATGTAATTTTAGCAGAGCGAAGGGCTAGGCAAAGCTTGGAGGCTGCAAAGAAAGAGCTCGAAGCAGAAAGAATTGTGCTTCGAGCGGAGATTGAAAGACTGCGGACGGAGGATGCTGCGAAGGACTCCGCACTTGTAAGGCTGCAAGAAGAGGCTGGCCAGCTCCTAACTCAAAAGAATGCTTTGGCTACGGAGAACGCTAGAATCTCCGGAGTTTTAGCTGAAACGACTTCGGCCAAGGATATGCTTATCGAAGAAAAGGTTAAGTCTGAGAAGGTGGCTTCGGAGGTCATCGAACAGATGTTAAGTGTCTTGGAGTACTTCGGTACTACTGGATCACTACCTTCGGATGACAATGTAACTCTACTGCGCCGGCTAAAGAGAATTCAAGGAGCAGCGAAGCAAATGAAGACGGCAGGCATACGTTATGGAGAACTCTCCGGACAAGTGTCTGCCCTTGGAATACTTCGCTACTACGAGGATTTGGGCCGAACAATTACTCCGAGTGCAGAGGGTTCTATTGTCTTCGACGACGACCGACTTCTAAAACCTTCCGAAGGTGTAGCTGCTGCTTGGCGAGCCTTCCAAACTTCATGGAGAGCCGAAGGTCGATCTGCGATCAAGGCTTGGATTGATGAAGGCCAACGCCAAAAGCAAGTTCGGAGCCAAGCTTCGAGCAGTCAACCTCCTTCGAACCCGCAGGTTTAGGATTATTTAGGATTTTTTGATTATGTAAAGCTGATGCTTGTAAATATTTATCAATGAAAATCTTGTTTGTCATATTTTTAGGCTTTGCCTCTTATGGAAGATATCGAAGTGTTAGAGCTTAACAGCGAACTTCGCTCACTGTGGAACACCTTCGAACTTCTAAAGAGTTATAAACGTACTATATCTTGCAGCCACAGGTTCAGCAGTCAGCGCAGTCCTTGTCAGAGAAGCTGATATCAATGGGAAGTTGGTCCAAAATCCTGTCTATTTCGTATCCGAAGCATTGTCAGGAGCGAAGACAAGATACTCCGAACTTGAGAAGTTCGTTTATGCTCTGATAATGGCTTCGAGGAAGCTAAGACATTATTTTTTGGCTCATAATGTAATTGTACCAACTTCGTATCCTTTAGGAGATATGCTCCGAAGCAAAGATTCCACTGGAAGAATTGGAAAGTGGTCAGTAGAACTAGCACCCTTCGGCATATCTTTCCTGGCAAGGACAGCTATCAAATCCCAAGTCCTAGCAGACTTCGTAGCAGAGTGGACTCCACCTGCGAAGTTGACTCCGGAGAAATCAGATGACGGAGTCTGGACTATTTACTCCGATGGGGCTTTTCAAGCATCCGGAGCAGGCATTGGGGCAGTATTAATTTCACCGTCAGGCCAAAGAGCAATGTACTCCGCAAGACTCAACTTTAAGTCTACCAATAATATAGCGGAGTACGAAGGAATTTTATTGGGACTCCGGAAAGCACGTGCTCTAGGGGCTACAAGGATAATTATAAAAACAGATTCTCAGATAGTAGCAGGGCACGTAGACAAAAGTTTTCAAGTCCGACATCCACAGCTTGCAAAGTACTTGGAAGAAATTCGCAAGATCGAAGCACATTTCAAGGGTATTTCCATTCGGAGTATACCAAGAGCTGAAAACGCGCAAGCGGACATTTTAGCGAAGGCTGCTGCCGGAGCTGTGGATGTGCCTGACGAAGCTTTTTATGAGGAGCTCAATATACCTTCGGTGCCACAAGTTGCTTCTGCAGAGATTCTCTGCATTCCTAGTGCAGATTGGAAAGATTCAATCATAGAACTCTTGCAAGGAGGAACAAATTTGCCCGAAGAGCCCCAATTGTCAAGATTAAAGCTCAGAGCAAGAAATTATCAGCTAATCAACGGTATATTATACAAGGCCGGAGTATGTTCCCCTCTACTCCGATGTATATCTCAAGCCGAAGGCCAAGAAATTCTTCGAGAAATTCACGAAGGCCTTTGTGGAAGTCATTTAGCCCCTAGAGCTCTGGCAGGAAAAACACTTCGCCAGGGGCTTTATTGGCCCACAATAACAGCTGATGCGGAGAGCTTGGTCCGCACTTGTCAAGGATGCCAATGGATGGGTCGACGGAGTCATCGCCCACCAACAGCTCTTCAAGTCATTGCTCCGGTATGGCCTATGGCCAGATGGGGTATGGATCTAATTGGTCCCTTTCCGTTAGCAAAGGGAAATCTGAAGTTCGCAGTGGTAGCTATTGAATATTTCTCTAAATGGGTGGAAGCAGAACCCTTAACAGCTATCACTTCGAATAATGTACAGAAATTCTTCTGGAAAAACATTATTTGCCGGTTCGGAGTGCCTAGATATCTCACAGTTGATAATGGAACACAGTTCGATGCAGAACCCTTCAGGAAGTTTTGCGAGGACCTAGGCATTCAATTATGTTTTGCTGCAGTGAGACATCCTCAGTCAAATGGAGCAGTTGAGCGAGCCAATGGAAATATTCTATCAGGGCTAAATCGAAGAATAGTAGGATTATCAAAGGGACTGTGGACCGAAGAACTTCCGAAGATTCTGTGGTCCATCCGGACTACGCAAACAAGGTCCACAGGTTTTACTCCGTTCAGACTACTATTCGGAGATGAAGCTATGACTCCAACGGAGCTCAAAGGAGGATCACTTCGCAGCACCGAACCAAATATCGAAGAAGAAAGACAAGCTTCGTTAGATTTGTCAGAAGAAACAAGGCTTCGAGCTGTAGCCAATTTATCAAAGTATCATCAGCAGACGAAGACTTGGTATGACCCGAAGGTTAAGCTCAGCGAGTTAAGACCGGGTCATCTTGTTCTACGAAGCATTATAGCACCAGGGAAGTTAGGCAATAAATGGGAAGGTCCATATCTAATCGTCCGCTCGGGGCGCCCTGGTTCATTTAAATTAGCTAATTTAGAAGGTGAAGAGTTAGCACATACTTGGCATGCGGAGCACCTAAAGCGATACTTCGCATAAGGGCTCCTTGTAATTCGCTTGTAATCACCTCTAAATTAATAAAGCGTACACCCTGTAGCGTGCCTTCCCCTTGACGCTCCTAGTCTCCCAAGCGGACGCGCTGGGACAGAAGTCGTTGAGAGGGAAGTGTATTAAGCAGGGCTGTATTTCCGGACTTCGAACCCATAAAGTCGAAGCCTCCGGTGTGGTGGCTGAAATCCATCCGGAGCCCAAGCTGATACCTTGTAGGCATCCGTAAAAGAGCCAATACCACATTCTACGGAGTCCAAGCTTCGGCTGGTAGACTTCCGTAAAAAGAGCCGAAGGTGGCCAAAATCTGCGGAGTCCAAGCTGCAGCTTGTCAGACTTCCGTAAAAAGAGCCGAAGGTGGCCAAATTCTGCGAAGTCCAAGCTCCGGCTGGTAGACTTCTGCAAAAAAGAGCCCAAGTGGCCAAATTCTGCGAAGTCCAAGCTCCGGCTGGTAGACTTCTGCAAAAAAGAGCCCAAGTGGCCAAAATTCTGCGAAGTCCAAGCTCCGGCTGGTAGACTTCTGCAAAAAAGAACCCAAGTGGCCAAATTCTGCGAAGTCCAAGCTCCGGCTGGTAGACTTCTGCAAAAAATAGCCGAAGGTGGCTACAATTTCTGCGAAATCCAAGCTCCGGCTGGTAGATTTCTGCAAAAAACAGCCGAAGGTGGCTAAAGCGAAACAGCATTTAAGCCATGAGCTTCGAATGCCTGTTCTTATAAGTCCAAAGTGACAAATTTTTTAAGGCACTAAAGTGTCCTGGGAGTTATCTCAATTGATTTCTTTCATGAAATAAACAAAGGTACCAAGTTACCATTCTTCTGACTACAAATAGTTGAAGACATCTCATAAAGATTTCAAAAGATCTTTAAAAATGACAGAGGGGCTCCGAACCCCCAAGAAAAAATTGTACTCCGAAGTTTTTTCTTTGCGCATAACCATCTTTGAATACAGTTCGAAGTTGCTTATACCCAAAGAGGGGCTAGTAAATATGGAGACAATTTTAAATCGGCATTCATTATTGAAATAAATGTGTTTACAGATTACACTATGAAAATTGGTATCTATACCAAGAAGGAATCGGAGACCTCTTCGGTCCCGAGAGCTAGGGGTGGAACGACTAGTTCCAACATCGGAAGTTCTAAGAACTTTACGTTTAACTCTCTTCCTCCCCTTCGAAGCTCTAAAATCCTTCTGCTCTTGTTGAAGCTCGGCCCATGTTCGAAGCCGTTCGGGACTTCTTTCCCAGCTTCTAAGATCTTCAGATCTTTTATTTTGGGCTTCACCTTCGTCTTCGGACCAATTAGTGTCTTCAGAAGACGAGGTGTTTGCGTCGCTCTCTTTATTTTCCTCTTTAATATAAGACAATATGTCTTTGATTACTTCGGGCGCAATAACGCCGGAGTCATCTCGAGGGATAAGGAATCGAGGACGTTTATAACTCTTTAGAAGTTCGAAGGTGTTCCACAGTGAGCGAAGTTCGCTGTTAAGCTCTAACACTTCGATATCTTCCATAAGAGGCAAAGCCTAAAAATATGACAAACAAGATTTTCATTGATAAATATTTACAAGCATCAGCTTTACATAATCAAAAAATCCTAAATAATCCTAAACCTGCGGGTTCGGAGGAGGTTGACTGCTCGAAGCTTGGCTCCGAACTTGCTTTTGGCGTTGGCCTTCATCAATCCAAGCCTTGATCGCAGATCGACCTTCGGCTCTCCATGAAGTTTGGAAGGCTCGCCAAGCAGCAGCTACACCTTCGGAAGGTTTTAGAAGTCGGTCGTCGTCGAAGACAATAGAACCCTCTGCACTCGGAGTAATTGTTCGGCCCAAATCCTCGTAGTAGCGAAGTATTCCAAGGGCAGACACTTGTCCGGAGAGTTCTCCATAACGTATGCCTGCCGTCTTCATTTGCTTCGCTGCTCCTTGAATTCTCTTTAGCCGGCGCAGTAGAGTTACATTGTCATCCGAAGGTAGTGATCCAGTAGTACCGAAGTACTCCAAGACACTTAACATCTGTTCGATGACCTTCGAAGCCACCTTCTCAGACTTAACCTTTTCTTCGATAAGCATATCCTTGGCCGAAGTCGTTTCAGCTAAAACTCCGGAGATTCTAGCGTTCTCCGTAGCCAAAGCATTCTTTTGAGTTAGGAGCTGGCCAGCCTCTTCTTGCAGCCTTACAAGTGCGGAGTCCTTCGCAGCATCCTCCGTCCGCAGTCTTTCAATCTCCGCTCGAAGCACAATTCTTTCTGCTTCGAGCTCTTTCTTTGCAGCCTCCAAGCTTTGCCTAGCCCTTCGCTCTGCTAAAATTACATTGTCCATTTGAGCTACTCGACCTTCGGAGAAGTTAAAATTTCTTTGAAGAGTTTCGTTCTCTTCCCGAAGTTGAGCAATTTCATTTTCATTCGACAAAGCTGCAGCGCGGGCTAAGACTGCTTGCTAAGAAAAAAGAAAAAACTGGAATAAGAAATTATTCATATATAATTTATTATTCAGTTCGAAGATGCTTCATACCTGATAAGCTGCTCTTTCCACAGCAAGGTTAAGCTCCGAACCCTTCACTCTGCTTAAGCGGGCTACCAGTTCAGTTTCCCCGACTTGGCGACTGGCTTCACCCAAAGGTTTAACCAAAGTCCCAAGCCCGGTTTTCTCCTCCAAAAAAGGAGTTATGAGAGGAAGCAGTTTTGAAGCTTTCTGGTCAGCCCTGCTTAGCGAAGGTCCGGAGGGCTTTTCCGAGGCCCTTGGAACTTCTGAAGATGGCCCCCCCTCAGTCGATTCACTTTCATCCGTTGACTCAGATGAAGTCGATCCTTGAGCAGGGAGAGGCTCGATGTGTCTTTTTCCTCTTCCAGGCCCCGGTAGAGCAACTCCTGGTTGCGGCCCTGAAGTTGTCGAAGGTCTTTGAGTTGTATCTTCGAGGGATACTTCGACAACAGGAGGCTCTGAAAAAACAAAAATATTACACATTGTATAATTTTGCAAAAATTGATAAGAATTAAGCAAAATTTACCTTCAACATTCTCTGGAATGTCAAGCATCGGACTGATCGGAGGATCAAAAGTATAGTCCTCATCCGAATCAGCTGTTAGATCTTGGACTACAGGAGCATCATCATGAAGAGCCCTCGTTACTTCTTCGAGAATCGAAGCCATAGTGACTTCGACTCCCCTTCATCCACTGAAACTCCGGCCTGAGTTGTGTCTTCTTGAACTACCGAAGTCATTGGTTGATCAACATTGTCTCCAGACTCCGGTATGTTCGCAGGCACTTCGGCCTCATTCACACCCATAGGGGCTTCATTTTGATCTTCTTGAGTATCCGGAGCTCTTACTTCTTCGATGTTGGCTTGAAGCTCCGGAATACCTGCAGTGTCTTCAATGTGAATACTTTGTTGAGCCGCATCTTCGTCAATTAATCTTACTAATAAAATACCTTCGTCTTCTTTAGAGTTAGAAGCCGAAGCTCTTGAGCTCGAAGGTGCGAGGTTTTTCGGCTTCCGAGCCACCTTCTTCGTCGGAGTCTTTGCGGAGCTGGAGGCTCCAGCTTCGGCTACTCTTTTCTTGGGGCCTTTCTCCTGAGGCACCCAATCCATCAGAGGGGGTGGAGTCAACTCCAGCATTCCCCATACTCTATTAAAACGCTCCCAACTTCCGACTAATTTGATTCGCCATTCTTTTTCTGACGGAGTTGGAGCACCTAAAATCTTCTCCGAAGCCCTTACAATTTGCTCTGAAGTAATAGGGGCTGAAGAAGCTAAAAAAATAATTCAAGTTAATCTTTCTTCGAAGTAAATATGTATTATGCATGTTGGTTTCGAAGTTACCTGCAGGGCTCGAAGTATAGCTTATTTTGCGAAGACCGCCTTCCGAGTCATCTTCGAAGGCGATAGGCCAGTTGGCCATTAACGGAGGAATTTGAAGTCCGATGAACTCTTCGGCTAAGTCCCGCATGCTCAACCTTTTGCTGATTTTCTGAAGCAAGTTGAGGCGAGCTTCGAGTTGGCCTTCGTCGGGTTGCACTAAGGCTTCCTTCCGGAACTGAATTTCCTTGAGGGGACCGGCCAGAGGATTACCCACTCCAACTTCGGCATAAAACCACCTCAGAACCCAATCGGTGTACCATCTAGCATTGATGGCCTTAGCAGGGAATTGCAGGGCATATTCATCACGAAGCCTAAAATTGATGCTTCCGAAGGAAACCACCACCTTCTCACCTCCGGAGCCTACGAAGGTCTTTGGCTGACAAGTTGCTCTATGTAGCGCAGCGAAGATTTCAGCCCTCCCCTCACAACCTTCGGCTCTTAGTGCCCACTCGAAGATAGCTAATCTGGCTACAGCATTCGGAGACAGCTGGGGGAGGGTTACATGAAACAAGTCAAGTACTTCGGCTAAGAAATCTACAGCCGGGAGGCCCAAGCCCGCTTCGAAAAAAGCTTCGAACACTACAACTTCTCCGGGTCTCGGTGATGGAATTGATTCTTTGCCCGGCTTCCGAATCATAACCCCATTACTAATATTTCCCCCCGCTGTGATTACCAAAGACTCTTTCTTGCAGGTAGACCGCCCCAACTCAAAAGATTGATCCAAGTACTTGGTCGAGGGTGGGCACAGACCTTGGACATCGGGGATTTGAGGATTTTTTCCCTTTGCCGCCATGGAAGTTGTCGCCTGCATCGAAGACGTCGCCGCCATTGTTGTCGCTGCCGCAGCCGCAGCCGCTTGTTGACGAGCCAAGGTCGAGGGAGGTGCAGAGCCTTTTGTTTTCGCCATCGCAATTGCTGGATTGATTTGAGAAAGCGGGGACTAGAGCTCAAGAACTCGAAAGCCAGGGCTCAAGAACTCAAAGGTCTCAAAAGGTTTTTGACTGAGAACAAGCGGTGAAAAGGTAATCGAGTAAGTTCTGGAGTCATTTATTTATAGCCTAAACTTTCCGTTTGTTACCGTTTGGGCTCTGCCCTTTCGCATTCTCGCCTGTTATTTTCCTCCGAAAATAACGCTTCATATAACTCCGTTAGAAGCAGAAACTAACGGTTATATTTTCTAAGTCTAAAAGGACTTTCGAACTTCCTAAATCGGTTCTAAGGTAGTTTGAAAAGTAATCACCTTATGACTGATTTGAAGTTCATATCTTCATGCATTTCGGAGATAAACAAAAATTAATAACCCCTATGATTGGTTATCTTTTCTTTCCGTATACTGCTCTCCTAACGTTACAGGTCGAACGGAGAAGCGTATTCGAGGGGCTACTGTTGGGGGAAAATATCTCATCTTCGGGGTTATTGCCAAAGCAGCATGAAGACAGCCAACCAGTTCGAAGATTGTCCGAAGGTCGTCTTCGAAGGTGTCTTGGAACTTGGTTCGAAGCCCGAAGACAAACACTGGTTCGAAGTATGTCTTCGAACCAAAGCCCTTCAGGATCTTTTCTGCCAGCCAAGATGGAAGACTTATCTTCTATCCTATTAGATTAGTCTTTTACCATTTTAGCCCTATTAAGGAAACCGAATAGTTTCCTTAATGTCGGTTGTAATAGAGGGGTAAATAGGTCTTTTCCTTAATGTTTAGGCCTATAAATACCCCCCATTTCACCCTGTAATAAGGACCGATTACAAGTGAATCAATACACACTTTCGAACTATTCTAAGTTATTATCCTTTCGGAGGCTTAGAACAGTTTGCTTCGCAAACACTTCGTTTGTTAGTTTCTTTTCTACAGAAACCTGTTAGCGTAATCTTTTACGCCAACACACACCATCCCTAAGTTTTTACCCTGCTAGTCCTATCTCTAGACGATCCCTAAGTCCTTAGTACCTATCAAATCAGATTGATTTTTTTCTTATTCTCTGAGATATGGCAAGCTCATCTTATAGAAGCCAGCCCACTAAACACGTAACTAATTCTAATTCGGACTCAGACTCCTAAATATATGCAAATAAGACTCCTAATCAGATAAAAGAAAACTAATATATAACTTCTGTACGCTTGACATCTTAGTTCGCTTAGGTCAGTGGTGATACTGGATGTTAACATTGACAGTAGTAAGTTTTAGGTTTAGATATCTAAACTATCCATCTATTAAATAACATATCTTCATTCATATCTAATAAATCATAACCATCTAATCTTCTTTTTTCTCTCTTAAGTCGGTCGAGCCTATTATAGCTTCCCCTCTCTCTTTGCTATTGGGTCTAGTTTGTTTGTTTTATATGGAAATGAATCTTCTTTTATATATGGTAATTATCAATATATAGAAGTTGATCTGTTTTATATGAAAATTATTAATATATAGAAATCATCAATATAGGGAATTTGTTTTGTTTTATATGGAAATCATTAATATATGAAAATGTTGATCATATATATAAAAATCTGATTAAGTTTGTATAGAAATAATAAATAAATGAAAAACATATTCATGACACAATATCATTTTTGGAAGCCTTGGAATCCTCTTTCATACCTATCTCATTTCTTTCTCTAGTGTTTCCCTATAAAATCTAAATTTCATAATCAAATCCCGTCATCAATTCCAGCTTTAGCCTTATGAACCCGAGCAGACGTCATGTGTTTTTGCTCCGTCGTCACTCGCCCTCATCATAGGCAACCACATCCGTCCTCGCTGTTGACTCGCTGTCGACTTTGCCGGGTCCGCCGTCCCCTCCATGTCCTCGGTCGTCGCTCTGATTAGATCTTCGACCACCATCGTCACCTTTATCTCAAATCATTCTCGCAGCTCCCGTTTGTTGTCGGTCACCTCTATTTCATAATTGTACTTTTTTACAGTTTTTTATTCAACATTGCGTAGCACGGGTATGATATTAGTATGTCTTAAATAGATGTGTAAGAAAATATACGACTCATCATAGTTGAATGGGTAACTAGTAATCAAGTCTAAAATAGTATAATTTATAAATACTTTGGAGTTAAAAGTTACTTTTTAACCGTACTAGATTGTTATATTTGAAATAAATTTTGAACTCTAAAACTCAATGTTAAAACAGAGAAGGACACTCACTTTCGAACAAACCCATATGTGATTCTAGTTTTGTGCCTGCGTACTAAGTTGCTATTCTTCTTTAAGGTGTGCACTGATTATTTAGATACTATATCAATGCCACCACACCTGTAGAGAGCGTAGACTTTCTGTACAGTACTGACTGTTTGATATTTACATGATTGCTCCACATGAATATACATTTTCCCTTTGACCATTAGTGTAGTAACAATTGTCTAGTACGTCCTGCAGTATTAGTTGGTTATGGTCGAGCAAGTTCATTCCAGCCATAAATGTGAACCCAGATTGTGTACCCCTGAAGGCCTATCCAGATTCATGGATGTGCAACTGAAACCACCTAACTTTCATGGCAACCAGCCGCCTAATATGACATAAACGCCAAAACACCAATTGAATGCCGCCTTTGCAGTGTATTTACATCCATCTCCGGCACATGATTGTGGCACCACAGATCACTTCACAGACACACGTCAACCATCCATGGGGGTTTAAACTGCATGCCACTGTGCACAATTTAGCTCAGCACATGCTCACTGCTCGTCACCATCACATAGCTCATGAACTATCGTCTCTTCTGCCACGCAGACGCAAATATGCAATGTAACACCTAGCTAAATATGTTATGCGACAAAAGAAGAGTTTTCTACTTGATAGCAATGTTTCAAAAAACGACAGACAGTAAACATGTGGAGGGCGGGCGCCTAACGTCTAGGCCACCTAGGCAGTGGCTAGGCATTCGTGCCTACCTGGTGTGGTTTAGAGTTTAGACATCCATATTTGAGACAAAGCCCTAAGACATATATAGCTTATACGAATGACATCAAAAAAATAGTCAAGCTATCTCCAGTGGTTGATTGACAAAAAATGTTACCAACCATTTGTCCATATGATTACAAATTTACAATGGACAACATGAATAGCAACAAACTCCACTGTTATTACTTATTACTAAAGCCTAGTCACCAACAAAAATATTACCAACGTTATTACTGGCATTGAGCGAGCGAGCACATCCAGAGGATCATCACTAGCAGCGGCAGGGCGCTAGCTGCAGTGACTCCCTAGTGCAGCGAACCGTTGGCAGCAACCCCCTGGCGACTGCCGACTGGTGATGGCTCCTTGGCAGCGGCAGACCCCTAGCAGTGACTCTTTGGTGGTGGCGGTGAGTAGGACCTTTCCAGCGGCGGTGACGAGAGGGACTAGCGGCGCATGAGCAGATCATGACGAGCATGGGCTAGCCTAGCTGCGCCTAGTTGCGCCACCGGCGGATTTCTCCCAAGACCCGTCGCTTCACCTGTAAGTAGTGCGAACTGCCTAGGCGGCCTATGAGAACACGTTTTGAAGCTGTAGCAGATATAATTTCTAAATTTTATTCCCTAAATCTTATATAGGAATCGATCCATTTTCTATTTCTTCCTTAAAAAATCAATTAATCTATGGTAGATTTTCTTTAATCGTAATTCCTATTTTTAAAATTGTGCAAAGACAGGAGATCTCCACTGCATCGACGTGACTTGCTCACTAATCTTTTAGGACTTGTTTGGACCATTTTGAAATTAGAATTATGAAATCATTCGTAAAATTCATCCTGAAATTTACAGTTCAGTCCAATTCCTCTTAAAAAAAGAATTTATTGGAGATGTCCTTCTATCTTGGATGAACTTAGAAGGAGATGATGTTTTTCATGTAATAATGGATTTGATTCCATGATTTGATCATCTAGACATGTTTTAGAATTTTCTTATATTTTAATTTTATGGAATGCCCAAACAGATATATTTGATTTCAATTGAATTCCACACAATTCAATGTTTTATAGAATCTGAAATGGATTCCAATTCTTCTAATACTTAGGATCCAAATTAGGATCCAAATGGGGGCCTTAGAAATTTCCCTCTAAAAAAGTCATCGCATTGATCAATAGTATGACACCACTACGTTGAGGAGTGCCACTCTCGTGTTCACGAGTGCCCGATAGACTTGCTCTTAGTCATCCTCCAGCATAGACACTTCATGGTCGCTTTCATTTCTTCCTCTTCCTCACCGAGGCATTCATCAAAAGGTGTCTCTTTTGTACCCACTCTAGACTCGTAGGCGAGAATTGACATCGTGCACCATCATCACTGTAGGAGGTCTGCCACCCACCACATCAGCGTGGTCACACTTTTGTGGGAAATGCTGTAGTTGGGAGCATCAATGTCCGTGGTGCTGATGTGCAAACCGATCGATGCATGCTTGTCGAAGATGGAGATAGATGCAGCTGCTCAGTGGTGGCTCCAGAAATTTTTTCTTAGGTGTTCCTATTCTTTACTTTATTTTTTTACAAGATCGTGAATTTAAAATACAATACGATTTTTTTTAAAAAACATGACATAAATATAGTAATAGTATCTCGTAACTTTATAAATCCACTAAAATCAAATTCACAAGTAGTTTCTCTCATTAAAACCAAGATATTTTATTGATAGTTACTTCAATAGTTACCATAGCATAAATAAATAGACAAGAAATAGAATATAACGACACACCATTCTTTTGGATAATCAAAGCATGCCACCTTAGCTATAAGTATAGCTAAGTACAATCTATGTTACACCATATGTTAAAAATAATAGCACAATTAGTATTTTTCATCTATTTGATTATATACTAGTATTTTCACATATTTAACAAAATAAACTAGCACATAAAATATAAAAAATGATGCAATTTAAGTGGGATATTTTTAATTATTAGTAGTCTTATAGGCTAAAATACAGGGTGGTCTAGGGCCCACCCGGACCACCCTATAGAATCGCCACTGCAGCGGTCACAATGCACGTGGAGGCCTTGGCTAGCGTGGCTTCACCAGATTTAGAGGTTGCTAGGGAGGTAGAGGAATGGTAGGAGAGATCACGCAATGTGGAGCTGAAGTGGGAGAGATCGCGGTCTGAGAGGCATCGCACGCATAGCATGGTGGTAGACCGTGGTGTAGGCCTCGATGAGTAGTTGCTTCGGTGCTAGGAGTGCCTCGTAGAAGCACTTGTGCCTTCATTGATCCCATCTATAGATGGCCATATGGGCCGGGCCAAATGGGCTAGCACGAAGCACGATGATGTAGGCCCGACCTAGGCACGACACGGCACGAAATTGGGTGGGCCGGGTCAGCCCGGCACGAAGCCTCGGGCCGTGCTTGGGCTGAGAGGCCAGCCCACGGGCTAATCCGGCACAACCCGGTATTTTTCTTAGGCACGAGCTCGGCCTGTGTACCGAACAGGCCTCATCCCAGCAGTCCAGCAGGCCATCGCCCAGGCCCACTCCGCCACCGTAAATATCGTCGCCGCCTCGCGGACTCCACTGAGTCGATTCGCCTGTCACCTCTCGCCCACTCTGCTTCGCCTTCTCCGCCCCTCCGCCTCCGCCGCACTCCACTCCCCAAACCCTAACCCTAGTTTGCGACTTTGCGCAGCCAGTGCCCGTAGCGACCGCAGCCCGCCGCTCGCCGCCCCTCCAACCACCGCTAGACCTAGACGCACACGTCGACACTTCGGCGGTGACGCATCGCAGGAGGTGTCGTGGTGATGGCGCAGTGCAGCGACGTAGCGAGGCGATGGCGCGACGCAGATCCAGGACGACTAGGGGCTAGCGGTGTTGTCGGTGCACCGGCGGTGGTCGACGACCACTCCCTACTCCCCCAGTCCCCCTTCGGCCTTCCCTCGTCGGCTCATCGATGGCGGATGAAGCTCATGGTGAGCCCGAGCCCGACAGTCCTAACCGGGCTGACCCCTTGCTCACGGTGGAGGTAGACTCCACGAACCCAAGCCAACACGATGGCACTGCTGCTACACCGAACAATGTGGAGGCCGAAGGTGGCGATGGCTCGCCGGCGACAGCCTCAAGTATGTCAAAGTCTTCTGCCAAGAGATCTTCAGTATGGTTAGACTATGAGGAGCTATTTGAGGAGAAGAGAGGTAAGAAGGTAAGGTGATATGACCACACCGACCACTCCAACCTCTACACCAACCACTTCGACCATAGCAACTCCAATACATGTTTTTGATGGACCAATTACACGCAGTCGAGCTAAGAAGCTTCAACAAGAGGTGCACGCGCTACTTTGTGAAATTCATTTTACTATTAATGAGAGTTATATACTACCTAAGTCGTGTACATTGCTAATGCTCAGGTTTACCAAGAAGGATGACAAGAACTCACAAGGAAATGGACACATAGAAGAATCATGCTCGAACCAAGCCAGTCCTGCAGAATTGTCTCAGAGAAATAATCATAACTTTTGATTTCCAAAAGCTATGAAGGCAAATGAGCACTTGTTGGAAAACTCTTGAAGTCTAGTTTCCAATGAATCTAACCCCGACGAGTTTGAAGTTTGCATGAAGGCGTCCGACCAGTTTTAGTGCTTGCTGGTCCGAAGGTCAAC
Source organism: Zizania palustris (assembly GCA_019279435.1). Classification (NCBI taxonomy): domain Eukaryota; kingdom Viridiplantae; phylum Streptophyta; class Magnoliopsida; order Poales; family Poaceae; genus Zizania; species Zizania palustris. Next base: position 67,626,591 of record JAAALK010000289.1, on the reverse strand, counting down.
AGTCTGCATGAAGTCAATGTTCTCATATTAAAACTCTATCATTCTACATAGTTCCACGGTGCATATTCTACATGGTGTGAAACCTTATCAAGTCACCTTTCCAAGGGATCCAACCGTTCGTGAATTGAAGCTTCCAAGGAGGAGTTATTGCTGAAATACCGAAGACCGCTCAGAAGACCAACAACCACGCGGAAACTCTCCAAAAGCTGATTCGTTTTCACATAGTTCTCCTAGTCTTTTCTTTTCGTGTTTGCACCTATCTTCAAGGTCTACTCCTTGTATAAATACCCCCTAGCGCCATTGTAATCGGCACTTTTGATTATTGAATACAGAACCCCTTGTTCAGCTGCGTGCTAACAAATTCAGAGAGAGATCTCTACCTTCCTTTGCTCTTGTGATTTCCTTCACGGGATTACAGAAGCGGCGGCTTCATCCGCTCCCAATTGGTGCTCCTACTCCCTTCAAGATCTTCCTTGATTGATTGTAGGCTGTGTTGGTTGGTTCTTTGAGAGTGTGGTTGGGCGAATCCTCGATTCAGGTTGCCGGTTAAAGACGGTGGTTGGCTTCAAGTTTTATTTGCCAGGTTGCACTAGTTATCGCTGCTTGCAGCAAGTTATCCGGCTATTCTACAGCTAGTTATCTGAAGATCGATTCTACGTCGTGAAGATCGAGGCCCCGTGACGCATCATCTAGTATCAGAGCTGATCGGTTTGCACGGTAGGATTCTTTACCCTTAGCTACATATATTTTGTTTCGTCCTATCCACCAAAAGCCAATATATATATATATATATATTGTTTAGCCCTTTGTTTCAATCTGTTATTTTAGTGAGTTCAGTTAATTTTCAGTCCATTAGAGTCTTTGTTTTAGTTGCTGATCATTTTCCATCATGTGTCCTTTGAGCCTCTTATATATCTGGTCATTGTGTTCAGTTCTATAAAAAAAGTAAAAAAAAGAAAAGTTCAAAAAAAGGAAAGTTGAGAAAAATTGTGAAAGAAAAGTTTAAAGATCAGTTCGTTTGAGAGCACAGTTGCTGAAAGTTTGTGTTTCAAGTTGTGCAACCAGATCGCTATCTTTTGTTGGTACAAAAATTTTGGTTGGGTTTGATTGCAACACTTGCATCCCAATCATACTCCTTGTTTGCATCAATCTGAGATTTTCTTTGCGCGTGTGTGTGATCCATTTACATCTTTAGCATTTGAGATCAGCACTAAGCAGGGAACCTCTAGTTTGGATTGTTACTTAACTTTACAACAACTAGAATTCAGATTGCATTCCTTGTTTATAATCCCCACCAAGCTCCACATAAAAGCCATCATAATCGGTACTCTCTGGTCTTGTATTCTCTTAACCATCGCTCTCGGTACCACCACACATTTTGTTTCTCTGTAACCCGCAGGAACTTCACTGAGCCTCGGTTGGTAAGAGAAGTGAGATTGAGAGATCCCACATATATTTTTATTCCACATATACTCTTGTTCCTTTGTTGTCACTAATTTTATAGAAAGATGGGTGACGGCGTTGAGGTCAATGATTGTGTCACCATGGCACAATTTAATGAATTCCAGCAAAGTCTAGAAGAGAGACAAGATCGGTTGGCCCAAGATTTTCAAACCATACTAAATGAACATAGGGGACGTCGTCCACCTAATGATGGAGCAAGCACCCATGGTGAAGAAGGTGATGATAGTGATGGAACAGGAGGAAGAAGAGGACGGAGGAACCGAAGTGCTGCACATGGAAGAGGGAGGGACTGGAATCGAAGAAATCAAGACACTGAAGAATCCGAATCTGAAAATGATGATAATCATTCCCATCATGATCGCCAACATCGTAGAGGAGGCCATCGTGAAGAGAGGCTTGGTAAACTGAAATTTACCATGCCAAAATTTGATGGAGGATCTGATCCTGAAGCTTATTTCACTTGGGAGTTGAAGGTCGACAAGATCTTTCGCTTGCATAATTATACAGAAGAGAAGAAGTTGGCTATGGCATCTCTAGAATTTGAAGGATATGCTCTGATTTGGTGGGAGCAACTTCTCCAAGATCGTGAAGAAGATGGAGAACATCCTATTGCCACATGGGCAGAGATGAAACATGAAATGAGAAGACGTTTCGTGCCGAAGCATTATCGGCGTGATCTTTTTGATAAACTGCAGAATTTGAAACAAGGAAGTTATTCTGTTGAAGAGTATTATAAAGAGATGGAGAAGGCTATGATTAGAGCCAACGTATATGAAGATGAAGAACAAACTATGGCACGATTCATGGCTGGGTTGCATCGAAATATTCAACGCATTGTTGAGTTTCAGTCGTACCGTCGTCTTATTGATTTGGTACATCAAGCCACCAAAGCTGAACGCCAACTGCAGCAAGATACCAAGAGCAGTAAGTCTTTGCCTTTTGGTACGAGGACTATGTCTGGAGGAAGCAAGTTAAATTCCAAGTTTACTGCTGCACCGTCAGCTACAAAAGGTTCATTTGGAGGCTCACGTTCTAATGCTCAAAGTAATTTTAGTGGAAAGAACTCTGCTGTCCCGAGCACGAGTTCCAAACCAGCAGCTTCCACCTCCACTTCAGTGGGTTCTACACCCAAGAGTAGTGGGATTCAGTGTTTCAAGTGTGGAGGTCGTGGACATGTTGCTAGAGAGTGTCCAAATAATAGAGTGATCATTGTAAATGATAATGGAGAGTACGAATCAGCCAGTGAAGAGGAAGATATAGAAGAAGAAGCCCATGAAGAAGAGGAACATACCGGCTGTGATTTTGAGCAAGGTGCTGCTCTTGTGGTGGCACCAATATTGAGTGTTCAGATGAAGGAAGCTGAGAACGGCCAGCGGCATAATTTATTTCAGACAAGAGCCAAAGTGCAAGATAAGGTAGTGAAGATGATCATTGATGGAGGAAGCTGCCATAATCTTGCTAGTCGTGAGATGGTTGACAAGCTTGGTCTGAAACTTCTGCGACATCCTCATCCATATCATGTCCAATGGCTGAATGATTCCGGTGACATCAAGATTGGATACAAAGTAAAAGTTCCCTTCAAGATTGGTGAATATGTTGACACGGTAGAGTGTGATGTGGTACCCATGTCCGTATGTCACATACTACTCGGGAGGCCATGGCAATATGATCGATATACTCAGCATTGCGGGAGAACAAATCAGTACACTCTAGATTTGAAGGGGAGGAAGTTTGTACTCAAACCTATGACACCACAGCAAAATCTTGCTAAGCATTTGCAAAAGAGCTCTAGTGTGAGAGATGAGAAAGGAAAGGAAGAGAAAAAGAATTCGAGTGCCTTCCACAAATCAGAGAGTGAGAGCCACCAGCCCAATATGAGAAAAAATTGAGAGATCAAAAGAAAGAAGAAGAAAAAAATCTAGTCATGTTAGCCACAAAATCTGAGATGAGAGAAGTAAGGAACAACCCAGATCAAGTACTCTTTGTACTTGTGTGCAAAGACATTTTAGTGTCAGCTAACGATAACACCTCTTTTCCTAGTATGGTGTCTCATCTTTTGCAGGAATATGAGGACGTTTTTCCAAAGGAAACCCCAAATGGATTACCTCCTGTACGTGGGATTGAACATCAGATCGATCTTATTCCGGGGGCTGCTCTTCAAAATCGACCACCATACCGCACCAATCCTGAAGAAACAAAGGAGATACAAAGGCAAGTACAAGAACTTCTCGATAAAGGTTATGTTCGTGAAAGCTTAAGTCCTTGTGCTATTCCTGTTATTTTCGTACCAAAAAAAGATGGTTCTTGGAGGATGTGCGTTGATTGTAGAGCCATAAATAACATCACTATTCGCTATCGACATCCTATTCCTCGATTAGAAGACATGCTTGATGAATTAAGTGGTTCCATAATATTCACTAAAATTGATTTGAAAAGTGGGTACCATCAAATAAGAATGAAAGCTGGAGATGAATGGAAAACTGCTTTTAAAACAAAATTTGGGTTGTACGAATGGCTAGTTATGCCTTTTGGTTTGACTAATGCTCCAAGTACTTTTATGAGATTGATGAACCATGTTTTGAGAGCCTTCATTGGGAAATTTGTGGTTGTTTATTTTGATGATATCTTAATTTACAACAAGTCTTTTGAAGCGCACATGAATCATATTCGACAAGTCCTAGATGAGCTCCGAAAGGAGAAATTATTTGCTAATCTTGAGAAGTGCAGTTTTTGCACAGACCATGTTGTGTTCCTTGGCTTTGTTGTTTCAGGAAAAGGAATTGAAGTGGATGAAACCAAGGTGAAAGCCATCAAGGATTGGCCAACTCCAACGAATGTAAGTCAAATAAGAAGCTTTCATGGTCTAGCTGGATTTTATAGGAGATTTGTTAAAGATTTTAGTACCATTGCTACTCTCTTAAATGAATTAACAAAGAAAGGTGTTGAATTTAAATGGGGAAGTTCACAAGAAAATGCTTTTCAAGAATTAAAGAAACGCTTAACTGAAGCACCATTGCTTGTTCTTCCTGATTTCACTAAAACTTTTGAAGTAAAATGTGATGCCAGTGGAATTGGCATAGGAGGGGTTTTAATACAGGAAGGCAAACCTGTAGCATATTTTAGTGAAAAGTTGGGAGGTGCTCAATTGAATTATTCTGTATATGATAAAGAATTATATGCTTTGGTGCGTGTACTTGAAACATGGCAGCATTATTTATGGCCAAAAGAGTTTGTTATCCATTCCGATCATGAAGCTTTAAAGTATTTGAAAGGCCAAGCAAAACTGAACCGACGCCATGCCAAATGGGTTGAGTTCATCGAGACATTTCCATATATTGTGAAGTATAAGAAAGGTAAGGACAATGTGGTTGCTGATGCTTTGTCTAGAAAATTTGTGTTGCTAAACCAACTTGAGGTGAAGGTTATAGGTCTTGAAAGTTTGAAAGACATGTATAATGATGACCCTGAATTTTCAGAACCATACACTCATTGTAAAGATGGAAAAGGTTGGAAAAAGTATCATATGCATGATGGATTTTTGTTTAGGGCTAACAAGCTTTGTGTTCCAAATTCTTCGGTTAGATTGCTTTTATTGCAGGAGTCCCATGGAGGAGGATTGACAGGTCATTTTGGACAAAAGAAAACCTATGAGCTGCTAGGTGATCACTTCTATTGGCCCAAGATGAGGAGAGACGTCATCCGGTTCGTGGAGCGCTGCATCACTTGTCACAAAGCTAAGTCTAAACTGAACCCTCATGGTTTATACACTCCTCTACCTGCTCCTAAAATTCCTTGGGAAGACATAAGTATGGATTTTGTTCTGGGACTGCCTAGAACTCAGAGAGGAAAAGATTCTGTTTTTGTTGTGGTTGATAGATTTTCAAAGATGGCTCATTTTATCCCTTGTAACAAGAGCGACGATGCTTCACATGTTGCTAATTTATTTTTCAGGGAAATTGTGAGGTTGCATGGGGTGCCTAAGACCATTGTATCTGATCGTGATGTCAAGTTTGTGAGCTACTTCTGGAAAACATTATGGTCCAAGCTAGGGACCAAGCTTCTATTCTCGACCACTTGTCATCCTCAAACCGACGAACAAACTGAAGTGGTGAATCGAACCCTGTCGATGTTGCTGCGAACCATGGTGAAAAGGAACCTGAAAGATTGGGAGGACTGCTTGCCTCATGTGGAGTTTGCTTATAACAGGGCAGTACATTCTACCACTAACTTGTGTCCTTTTGAAATTGTTTATGGGTTCAAACCCATTGCTCCGATAGATTTGTTGCCTTTGCCATTACAGGAGAGAACAAATATGGAAGCCTCCAAGCGTGCTGCACATGTCAAGAAGATACATGTCGGGGGAATATATTTCCCCTGTACAGGGGCCAAATGACGTCAGCCCGCGACAACCTGTTTCCTCCCCAAGAACTGTTCCCAAGTCTCAGGGTTTATGCCGGAGCTTGCAGGGGCGAAGCCCCAGGGCCCCGTCGAAGCCCTCTGGAGTGAGGTCCTTCGGAGCCCTCCGAGGCTAAGCCCTCGAGATCCCTTGAAGACCGCCAGAAGCTAAGTCTCAGGCTAACTTCGAAGCCAGCCTCCGGGCCTTCTTCGGAGTTAGCCTTCGAGCCCTGTCTGGAGTTAGCCTTCGGGCTCCCTTCGGAGCTCCTCGGAGCTAGTCTCCGGACCCTCTCCGGCCCCGGTTCGGGGGGCCCAGTTCGGAGGCCCCGGTTCGGAGGGCCCAGTTTGGAGGGCCCGGTTCGGAGGGCCTGGTTCGGAGGGCCCGGTTCGGAGGCCCCCGTTCGGAGGGCCCAATTCGGAGGCCCCAGTTCGGAGGCCCCAGTTCGGAGGCCCCGGTTCGGAGGCCCCGGTTCGAAGGCCCCCGGTTCGAAGGCGCCAGTTCGGAGCCCTGGTTCGGAGCCCCAGTTCGGAGCTCCGGCCCGGCTCCGAACCCATAAGATATTTACGCCTCGCTACAGTGTAGAAGCCGTACCAGGGGCCCCCTGCCCATAGTTTGTCGTCTAGCTGGTCGAGTTGTGACGTTGCCCGACACGTCTGTAAAGCTGTAAGGCACTTTTGTACCGTAGCTAGCTCCTTTTCCCCTTTCTGCCCCTATGAGCCTAGGGCTCATAGGGGGCATCCCAGTCTTTTCCTTTGGCCTGCGTGCCTATAAAAGC
>JAAALK010000289.1:67593768-67619856 GCA_019279435.1 Zizania palustris | reverse complement strand
AAAACACAGCGAGAGAGAGCAGAAGAACACAAAGTCCTCTCAGTCAAATCACCGTATGATTGACTCTGAGGGATGGTCACAGCTGAACTTGCTCGGGTTCCCTGGTGATCTGAAGTCACCTCACCGGAGTCAGCAGCTGGCACCTCTGGACTCGACTGGGGGGCTCGATCGAAGTGGAAGAAGTGATCAGAGGTCCGCCCTCATCATCAGTCGAAGTCACAGAAGGTGTGGGCTCTGCGGGGGATGCAGAAGGCCCACCCTCAACAGCAGCTGGAGTATCCTCATCTTCCTCGAAGATGGACTCTCCGAGCTCATCATCACCAGAATCTCAAAAGAAGGAGTCAAAGAAGGCAAGGACTCATCAAATGAAACCTCACACATCTCGACAAGCAGCTGGGATTCGAGGTTCCAAACACGGAAGCCTCGAGAATGCAATGCATAACCAAGAAAAACACCATCCCAGCAACGAGACTCAAACTTGTCCAAATGCCCTCCCTTCTTGAGCACAAAGCACTTGCAGCCAAATGCTCGCAAGTGGCTCACCTTGGGCTGTCTGCCAAAACGCAACTCATAAGATGTCTTACCAATGTAAGCTCTAAGAAAAATGCGGTTGGCCAGATAGCAACCCGTGTTCATGGCTTCAGCCCAAAAACGCCTAGGAGTCCTATGCTCATCGAGCATCGTCCTGGCCATCTCAACTAGCGTGCGGTTCTTACGTTCCACAACGCCGTTCTGTGGGGGAGTGTAAGGAGAAGAAAACTGATGGTCCAGACCCTGATCACCACAGAAGCTGACGAACTGAGAGTTCTTGAACTCAGAGCCGTTGTCGGAGCGAATTGCTCGCATCCGACCATTGTTCTCATTCTTCAGCTTCAAAATCAGGTCATGGACAAATTGAAAAGTTTCATCCTTAGACTCCAAAAAGAAAACCCACGAGAAACGAGAAAAGTCGTCAACAATCACTAGTGCATACCACTTCCCACCGACTGAGCGTACCCGAGCTGGACCTACAGTGTCCAAATGTAAAAGCTCGCCTGGATACGAAGTCATCACCTGAGTCACAGGTGAGTGAGAAGCGGCAACCATTTTCCCATGACGACAGGGATGACAAATTAGATCCTTCTCTATTTTAAGCTTGGGCAATCCTCGGATGAGGTCCATAGAGCTTAACCTGACTAGCAGATCAAAACTCAAATGACCAAACCTCCTATGCCACTTCCAGAGCTCAGAAGAAGATCCAGCAATCAAACAGCGAGAAGGGCCAAAAGAACTAGAGAAGTCAATTCGAAAAACTTTACCGAAGGGTAAAATCTGACAAACCAAAGACCCTCTAGAATCAACCACAGAAGAATTGCCCTTCTTAAAACGCACTTCCAAACCATCCTCAAGAAGTTGCGAAACAGAGATTAAATTGAAGTTCAGATTTTTAACCAAAGCAACATTCTTTAAAGAGAAATGGTCTGAAATGCTGATTGAGCCTATGCCACTTACTTTACCTTGACCGCTGTTCCCGAATGTGATGTACTCTTTGGAGCTCGGGGGAGTGAGACTAGAGAACCATCTGCGATGTCCCGTCATGTGGCGAGAGCATCCTGAGTCCATGATCCAAACATCCTCCAGTCCCCGGTCCTGCACAATCAATGTCTGTAAGTGGGAGCAAATGGTCCGGCACCAGGTTTAGCAAAAGAGCTAAACCAGTGTCGAGCCATCTGCTCAAAAGATGGAAAGCGAAAACCATCAAAAGAGTTTGGACCAAAACGCGGCTCAAAGAGCGGTCCTCGATTTAGCCTAACCCTACGGCCACGAGGTCCAGAACCGTAGCCAACTCGGTCTGGAACTCTGCCGGAACGAACACCACCACCTGGAGCACGGGCACGAAAACTGTCTCCTCTACTACCACCTACACGACGCGGCCTGGCCTCCAGCCTCTCCCCGCGCCGAGGAACACGCAGTCTACCACCCTGCTGGTAGAACTGCTCCTGATCACTACGAGCCCTCTCTGCTCTCTCAACCCGCTTCCTCCTGAAGCAAAACTCCGCAAGATACCCGTCTCTCTGACAATACTCACAATGATAGGTAGGCTTCTTGGGATGTGGTTGAGGTTTAGGATTCTTGGGCTTGGTAGTGTTTGGAGTGGTCTTCTTGGGCTGAGAGGGTCCAGGAAGAGAGTCAAGAGAAGTGTGGAGATTTTTGGGCTTTGGAACCCAGATAGGTTTCTTGGGTGGAGCTTTAGGTGGTTCATGGATCACTCCATCCTTGGGCTGACAGGCCTGGGAAGACTCAGTGGAGTGAGTCTTGGGATATCTCTGCTCTGGAGTCATTTTACTCCACTCCACTGCCCGACTGATGGCACTCTCAAAGTAAGCCTTGGTGTAGGTGTAACCTACACCAAACCCATCCTGCCTCTTGAACTGCTGGATCATCATGCCAAGCTGTGGCTCTCTGGCACTGATCCAACTCAGGATAGACCGGAGGTAAAAATTCTCATTCTGAGAATCTGCTAGCTCCTCTCTCAAAGAAGCTATAACCTCCACCTGAGACAGGCAGGTCTCACACTCATTCTCTACTTGGACAGACTTCCCGGCTTTTAGCTTAATCAACTCCATTCTAAGAGACAGGCAGTTCTCACAAACAGTGGGTGGAACTGACAGTGTCTCAAGCTCTAGCCTAGTCTGGGCAAGCTCAGCTCTCAACCTCTCTAAATCACCCAAATGCTCATCGCCCTTGGATTTCAGCTCAGCTAAGGTAGCTAGATGCGATGGGCAATCAACACAGGGTGCGACGACAGTGGCTTGAGCATCTTTCAGCTCCTGCTGAGCGCTTTCAAGCTCAGTGGCCAAAGCGTCCCTCTCATCAACCCTTTCTGTGTACCTGGACTTCAGAGTCGACAGGTCACACAGAAGCAATTCACACTTCGGGCACTCACTGCTATCACCCAAGCAAAGGGAAGAAGATAGACTCTCAATTCTACCGCTGGCCACGGCAAGCTCACTCTCTAACTGGTCTATCCTTTTCTTAGCCCCCCTAAGCAGTTTCTCCCGATATTTCAACTCCTGACGATTGCTTTCAAGTAAATCAACAATTTCACGCTCATAAGATGATACCTTGCTATCGTCGTCGTCGGAGTCGTCGGAGGAGCTCTTTTCTTCTCTATCCCCAAGAGCCATGGAGCAGAAGCTCTTGCGGGATCTTCGGCGCTGGTGGGAGCGGCTCTTCGGCTTTTCTCCGAAAGCCATGAAGCAGAGGCCCGCCGGATCGTCCTTGTCCTTCCCCTTCCTGATGGCGATCTCCTCATCGCTTGAGCTCGATGAAGAGGAAGAAGTCGTGGACTGCTTGGAGTAGCTCTTCTCCATCTCGGCGAAGAAGGCCTTGTCGCGCTTCTTGTTCTCTCGCCGGTAGTCCTTCAGGGCCTTCTTGAAGAACCGGGTCTTCGGCTTGCCCTTGTTGAAGGAGGGGCTCTCATGCTTGCCGGAGTCGTGGAAGCTGCTGCCGGTGCCCTTCTTGTATCCACTGCGCTTGGGGCAGTCGGCGATGAAGTGTCCTGGATCACCACATTCAAAACATCCGGATTTTGTGCCGTGTCTTTTGAACATTCTCTTATCATAGACACGACGCACCCGGTTGTTAAAGAGACACAAATCATCATCTCCCAACAACTCAAGCTAGTCCTCAGTGATAGACATCAAAGAGAACCCAGCACAGCTTACAGCAGAGGGATCAACAGAAGGTGTAGCAAGGGCCAGGGATTTTGATCCAGAGCCAGTGAGATTTGATCTCAACTGTATATCTACCTCAGTGGCCTTCAGCTTGCTAAATAACTCAGAAATGGTCAAGGTATCGTAAGAAGTACTCTCAACGATAGATGATACCTTGATCTCCCAGATCTTTGGGTCCAAGGTATGAAGAACCTTGAGCGCCTGCTCGTGATCTGAGACTAACAGAGCTCCCTCAGCCTTGTTGTCCCGAAGCTTGTTAATGATCGACTGAAAGCGACCAAACAAAGCCTCAACAGATTCACCCGGCTTCTGTGTGAAATTCTCATATTCACGCCGGTAGGTCTGATAGAGCCGAGCCTTGACCTGTGCTGTTCCCTCATGGTGTGCCTTGAGGGTAGCCCAGATCTCTCTCGCAGTGGAGAGATGACTCACACGCTCAAACTCAGTGGGACCTAAACCAGAAAACAAAATGTTCACAGCCTTACTGTTGCTCAGATGCTGAGCAATGATACCAGCAGTACCTTGCTCAGTAACTGGCAGAACGACAAACGTGGTGTGAACGCAAATGTCCCATATGTCCGAACCCTGGCTCATGAGATAGGCTCGCATGCGAGTCTTCCAATAATTATAGCCATAGGCTTCCAAGGACGGGACCTTGCCAGGAGACGTCATAGTCACTACTGGAGTTTAGAACCGGTTAAGGTATGGAAAAAACCCTAACCTCGCTCTGATACCACTTGTAGGACCGAAAGTAGCGACCAGAGGGGGGGTGAATGGGCGCCTTAAAAATTCTTTCGAATCAATGGCCTGTTCCCAATACCCAACGCACCTCAAAAATACTACGCAGCAGAAAATAAACAGAAGGCCTAAGTCTAAAGGTTTCTAACCTAGAAGCAACTGATGATAAACAGTGTAAAATTAAAGTGGTGCAACTAGGCAGACGAACAAGTTGTAACAGGCCTAAACTTCTCAATGAAATGATCTAAGTATGTGTAAGATGAAAAGAGAAGTTACTGTCCAAATTTGTCTCCTGTTCGGAACTTGGCGAAGCCCCCTTCGCACGTCGAGGTCAGCTTCGGAGGATGGTGACGGAGCCTGTCCGAGATGCCGAAGATGTCACGGTCTAGCCTAGTTCGAAGTGTCAAGATGCGAAGAGTACTTCGGAGCGAAGTATAACAGTGCCGGAGCCTGGTTCGAAGTATGTACTTCGAAGGCAAGGCTTCGAACACAGCTTCGAACCAAGAGCTTCGGGGCAAAGTGACAAAGTCGGAGCCTGCTTCGAAGTGAGCACTTCGAAGACAAAACTTCGAACACAACTTTGAACCGAAAGCTTCTAAGCACAACCTTCAAACAGAAAGCTTCGAACACAACACACAAAAGGACAACCTTCGAACAAAGAAGCGAAGTCTGTCACGCGACAGAAAAATCAAGTCCGAAGCCTATCTTCGAACAGGGAAAGCTTCGGAAGGAGAATCGAAGGCTGACACGCCACAAAGAAATCCAAACGAAGTCTATCAGAAAAGACAAGCTTCGAACCCTACTTCGAAACCTACCGAAGTGTGGACTTCGAACAGCTAGATTCGGAGTATGTAATTCGAAGCATGCGATGCTGTCCGTTCACAAGAATACTTCGAAGCTTATCAACACAGACCGTACACCGAAAATCGAAGGTTGAGCGAAGCCTTCGAAGATTCTAAGTCGAAGCCTGTCTCACGGAGCTGAGGGGCTTCGAACAGAGAAAAACTTCGCCAGAGACATCCAGAAAAGGTAATAGACCCTGTCAGCTTCGATCAAAAAGTTGTGCAGTAGAAGGTGAAAAGCTGCACAGTACACTGTAGCTGCAGGGAAGTAGTACTACTTGCACCAGCAAGAACTAGTACTACTAGAATGAAGAACACACCCAGCCGAAGCCTCCAAAGCCTCAAAAATCACGGGAAAAACTTGCAATGCTAATGAAATAAAGCCATTTAAAACCTTTGCTGATGCAGCACACAACGAAATAGAGCATTTACTGCAACATTAAAAGCAAGGGATTAAACACAGGGGCAAACACTCCCTGGCGGCGCAAGCAAGGAGTAAAGAGGAGAGAGACAAAGCAGGAGACAAAAAGTGACCCAAAATAGTGGATTTGATTTCAGCCCAAAGGGGGGGTGGTCCAAACCCTAGGGATTGGGGTCCTATTTATAGGCAGCCCAACACTAGGAATATTCTACCAGCCCCTTAGGGTTTTTACAGACTCAAAAGGAAAAGACTCTACTGCCCTTAGGAATTTTTACAGACACAACTGACTGACTGTGGGCCTAGAGTTACAGATGACATATCCGGAAGCTAAGTTTTCGTAGCTACTACGGCTTCTCTTCTGGATAGTCGGATACAGAATCAACGGTTGTCAGTTTTACGCCGAAGCTGACAAAGCCTCCACCAGCTTTGCACCAGGTACCCGGATTGGGTCGGCCCGACTCCGCAGCTCTCTCAGCCCAGCAATCGCTCACCGCCCGTGTACCTGAGACAGTCCTGGTCAACAGCCCAGTGGGTCTTCTACTGCTTCTGGCCCATGCACCCGGATTGGGCCAGCCCGACTTCGCAGCCTCCTCTGCCCGACAGTCGCTCGCTGCCGGTGTACCTGAGTCACACGCGGCCCATGAAACAGCAGATCTCCTCTTCTTCAGTCCTCTTTGACTATCGTTGACAATGACTCATCACTTCTGGAGTCATGAGGCCCACGCTATTCAGCATGGCTCCTCAGCGTCCGAAGGTCCCTTGGCCCTAGTCGCCTGGGTACAGGCTTCGCTGCCGCAGCCGCCGCTGCCTGCACTTGGGCGGAGCCCGAGCCCGAGCTCGAGCCCAAGACCAAAGGCTTCGCCACTGCCTTCTTCGGCATTTTTGGTGGGACTTCGGCGCGAGGGGCTAGAAGCTAGCGAAGGGCACTCCGCGCGAAGCCAAAGAGGAGAAGAGAGCGAAGGTTGTAAGGCAATGAGAAGGAAGCAAATGAGAGCGTGCCGAAGCCGCACGCGGTGAACCCCTACTTATAGGCGGTAAGAATTTCGACGGTCGTGGGCCGAACCCACTGCCGAGTGGGCCCCCGTCGAAGGCGAAGCGGCCCAGCGCAGGGTAACGGTAAGTTTTCTAGCCGTTGCAGAGCCGTTTGGGCTCCCCGAGGTCGTTCTGACAGCTGGCGCAGGCATTTATTACCTGCGGTTTTCGAAGTCACCTTCGGTCCAAGCTCCGAAGGCATGTTTTATCCGAAGTTGTAATTTTCAGGTCATTTGTCCCAAGGGCGCGCGCACCCCTTCGTCCCGAAGGCCTGCTCACGAGGGGCTACTGTTGGGGGAATATATTTCCCCTGTATAGGGGCCAAATGACGTCAGCCCGCGACAGCCTTCGGCCCGGAGCCCAACACTGTCGAAGCCTGTTTCCTCCCCAAGAACTGTTCCCAAGTCTCAGGGTTTATGCCGGAGCTTGCAGGGGCGAAGCCCCAGGGCCCCGTCGAAGCCCTCTGGAGTGAGGTACTTCGGAGCCCTCCGAGGCTAAGCCCTCGAGATCCCTTGAAGACCGCCAGAAGCTAAGTCTCAGGCTAACTTCGAAGCCAGCCTCCGGGCCTTCTTCGGAGTTAGCCTTCGAGCCCTGTCCGGAGTTAGCCTTCGGGCTCCCTTCGGAGCTCCTCGGAGCTAGTCTCCGGACCCTCTCCGGCCCCGGTTCGGGGGGCCCAGTTCGGAGGCCCCGGTTCGGAGGGCTCAGTTCGGAGGCCCCGGTTCGGAGGGTCCAGTTTGGAGGGCCCAGTTAGGAGACCCCGGTTCAGAGGCCCCGGTTCGGAGGCCCCCAGTTAGGAGGCCCCAGTTCGGAGGCCCCCGTTCGGAGGGCCCAGTTCGGAGGCCCCCAGTTCGGAGGCCCCGGTTCGGATGCCCCGGTTCGAAGGCCCTCGGTTCGGAGGCGTCAGTTCGGAGCCCCAGTTCGGAGCTCCGGCCCGGCTCCGAACCTAGAAGATATTTACGCCCCGCTACAGTGTAGAAGCCGTACCAGGGGCCCCCCTGCCCATAGTTTGTCATCTAGCTGGTCGAGTTGTGACGTTGCCCGACACGTCTGTAAAGCTGTAAGGCACTTTTGTACCGTAGCTAGCTCCTTTTCCCCTTTCTGCCCCTATGAGCCTAGGGCTCATAGGGGGCATCCCAGTCTTTTCCTTTGGCTTGCGTGCCTATAAAAGCAGGGCCAAGCCCTTGTAACAGGGGGACACACTCCAGGGGGCCATGAGACCCTGGGGTTATTTTCTCCACACCGAGGCACTCCATGCCAAATCCGCCACAAACTGGACGTAGGGCTATTATCCCCTAGGGGAGGCCCGAACCAGTATAAACCCTTTCTCCCTCTGAGAGAACCCATCGAGGTTCATTCTACCTATCATATACACACATACAAAACCTGTGCTGTAGCTAACACAATTTCTACAACAATACATGAGAAAACAAAAGAAGCAATCGAGCTAAAGGCGACACGTAAGGTTGCAAGTATGAACAAGCATAGAAAGAAGGTGTCGTTTGAACCAGGCGATTTGGTGTGGATTCACTTGCGTAAAGATCGCTTTCCTGATGAGCGCAAGTCCAAGCTAATGCCACGAGGGGATGGTCTATTTCGTGTTCTTGCCAAGATCAATGATAATGCATACAAGATTGACCTTCCACCAAGCTATGGCGTGGGCAACTCCTTCAATGTTGCTGACCTATCAGCATTCACAAGTGAAGACATTTTAGAGTCGAGGACGACTCCTTATCAAGAGGGGGAGGATGATATGACCACACCGACCACTCCAACCTCTACACCAACCACTTCGACCATAGCAACTCCAATACATGTTTTTGATGGACCAATTACACGCAGTCGAGCTAAGAAGCTTCAACAAGAGGTGCACGCGCTACTTTGTGAAATTCATTTTACTATTAATGAGAGTTATATACTACCTAAGTCGTGTACATTGCTAATGCTCAGGTTTACCAAGAAGGATGACAAGAACTCACAAGGAAATGGACACATAGAAGAATCATGCTCGAACCAAGCCAGTCCTGCAGGATCGTCTCAGAGAAATAATCATAACTTTTGATTTCCAAACGCTATATGGCAAATGAGCACTTGTTGGAAAACTCTTGAAGTCTAGTTTCCAATGAATCTAACCCCGACCAGTTTGAAGTTTGCATGAAGGCGTCCGACCAGTTTTAGTGCTTGCTGGTCCGAAGGTCAACAGTCTGCATGAAGTCAATGTTCTCGTATTAAAACTCTATCATTCTACATAGTTCCACGGTGCATATTCTACATGGTGTGAAACCTTATCAAGTCACCTTTCCAAGGGATCCAACCGTTCGTGAATTGAAGCTTCCAAGAAGGAGTAATTGCTGAAATACCGAAGACCGCTCAGAAGACCAACAGCCACGCGGAAACTCTCTAGAAGCTGATTCGTTTTCACATAGTTCGCCTAGTCTTTTCTTTTCGTGTTCGCACCTATCTTCAAGGTCTACTCCTTGTATAAATACCCCCTAGCACCATTGTAATCGGCACTTTTGATTATTGAATACAGAACCCCTTGTTCAGCTGCGTGCTAACAAATTCAGAGAGAGATCTCTACCTTCCTTTGCTCTTGTGATTTCCTTCACGGGATTACAAAAGCGGCGGCTTCATCCGCTCCCAATTGGTGCTCCTACTCCCTTCAAGGTCTTCATTGATTGATTGTAGGCTGTGTTGGTTGGTTCTTTGAGAGTGTGGTTGGGCGAATCCTCGATTCAGGTTGTCGGTTAAAGACGGTGGTTGGCTTCGAGTTTTATTTGCCAGGTTGCACTAGTTATCGCTGCTTGCAGCAAGTTATCCGGCTATTCTACAGCTAGTTATCTGAAGATCGATTCTACGTCGTGAAGATCGGGACCCCGTGACGCATCATAAGGTATGCCGCTAAGTGTCTTATTTGCAAAACTGAGTTGTCTGCTAGATCTACTGGTGGCAATGGACATTTAATTCGACATGCTAAAAGTTGCAAAGCTAAAAATGCACATTCATCATTGAATCAATCTTTACTTTAATATAATCCTGATGGCTCTGTTAGGCAATGGGAGTACTCTGCTCAGGTTGCTCGCATTGAGCTTTGTCGTTTATTTGCTAGAGAAGATTTACCTCTTTGCTTTGGTGAATCGGCAGCTTTTGCGGACTACATTAAGAAGTCACACAATCCTAGATTTTGTTCTGTATCTAGGCAAACAACTACTAGAGATATGATTAAGTATTTCAATGATTGTCGTGCTAATCTTAGAGAAACTTTGAAATCTGTTTCTTCTGTTGCACTTACTTCTGATATTTGGTCTGGCAATGCTAAGGAGGATTACATTAGTGTGGTTATTCATTATGTTGATGCTGATTGGGAATTACAAAAAAGGGTTATAGCTCTTAGGCTTATTGATGTGTCCCATTCAGGCCAAAATATTGCTGATCGTGTTGCATGTGTAGTTGAAGAATATGGTTTACTTGATAAAGTTGCATCTGTTACACTTGATAATGCATCTGCTAACTCTTCTGCCATGGACATTCTCACTCCAAAATTTTCTGGATATATTGGATCTGTTGTACTGCATCAACGTTGTGCTTGTCACATAATTAATTTGATAGTGAAATCTGGGCTTAAGAGGCTAAAGCCTTATATTGAGGCTTTTAGGACTACCATATCATTTTTAAATTCATCTAATCAATGAATTGCTTCATACAAAGCTTATTGTGTTGCTATGGGGGTACGCCCTCGTAAGTTTGGATTGGATATGGATGTGAGATGGAACTCAACTTATCTAATGCTTAAGCATCTCATGCCACATAAAAACACATTTTCAGTTTTCATTAGTACTCATACTCAATATCGCGAACTACTCACAGATGCACATTGGTATGTAGGTGAGAAAATTTTAGAATTCTCAGAGATGTTCTATGAATCAACTGTTGCTTTATCTGCTGTTTATAATCCTACATGTTATTTAATGATGCATCATATTGTTGAAAAATATAGTCATCTAAATGCATATGAGAATGATGAAATGTTAAGAGATATTGTTGTTCCTATGAAATCTAAGTTTCTAAAATATTGGAGGAATATACCAATGTTATATGCTTTTGCATTTATCTTGGATCCTAGAGCTAAGATGAGAGGATTTTATAATGTTTTACAATTGTTATCTCGAATAAGTGCTACTGATTACTCTACTTATATAACTAATGTTCGTGCTGAAATAACTATTCTATTTTCAAAGTATGAATCTAAGTATGGTTCCACACATTTGCAAAGGCAACATGAACCAACTCCTTCATCTGGTAAGAAAAGAACAATTTGGAGAAAGATATATACTGATTCTAGTTCTATAGAAACAACTCAAACAACATCATCTGTGTCACTGTCATTGTTTACATCTAGTACTGTGCATGTGCCTTCCTTTGCTCTTGGTCCAGGTGTTTCTGAACTAACATCATATCTTGATAGTGAACCTGATAAATATTTTGATGATGACTTCAATTTACTCATGTGGTGGCAGGAGCGTAAGCTTTCTTTTCCCATTCTTTCTTTGCTTGCTAAAGATATATTAACAGTGCCTGTTTCCACAATTTCTTCGGAGTCTTGTTTTAGTCTTACTGGCAGGGTTATTGAAGATCGTCGTCGTCGACTATCCAGTGATATGGTTGAGATGTTATGTTGTATAAAGGATTGGGAGCAAGGTGAAGCTCGTGCTCAGCATAATGTGGAGAACAAAGACCTTGAAGCTTTCATGAGCCAATATCTGGATCTCGATGCTAGTGGCACTGCCACTGAATAATTTGTGTTTTTCTATGGATCTGTAATATGCACTTTGAACACTATGAACTTTGGATCTGTACTGTTTGACAATTGGACGTTATAGCTGTGCTGTACTCTTTTCCTTTCTAGGGTTTTTCACGAGGTGTGAGTTTTTACCTAGAAAGGTTTTTAATGAGGCAGCAATATAAACAGCTACACCCTTATAAATACTTTTGTTAACTTGTGTGTTTTTCTGTGATTCTATGTTGTTGTGTTGTACAAATTTTAAATTTTTGCATGTTGGCAATTGGAGTGTTGGGCCGTGGGCCAGCACGATTTTTTTGGGCCGGCGTGCTTTCGGGACGGCCCGACACGATATTACGTACAGGCGTGCCGTGCCTGGGCTGAGGTCTCGGCCCATGGGCTGGCACGGCACGGCACGATGGGATAGTCGAGCCGCGTCAGCCCGAGCACGAAGCAGGTCGGGCCGCCTCGTGCTTGGGCCGGGTCGGGCCGGGCGGCCCATATGGCCATCTATAATCCCATCCGCTCGCAACTTCTCTGCTCCCGGCCGCGCTCGTCGTCGTTGTAGCCAACCGCTTGTGTCATCGGAGCTTTAGCCACGCTCGATGTTGCTGTAGATCTAGAAGGAAAGAACATGCAAAGGAAACAATGTACGTGTAAGAGAAGAAATAGGCGTGAACGAAAATAAAGACTTAATATGCTAATTGTTGGGGGGAAATACTTCATCCCTAGGACCTTTAAGATCAAAAGTCAAAGACAAATTATGCAACTTCAAGACAGAAGTTCGTCCCCAAGTTGATGAAGTCTTTGAGCCGAAGGGTCCTCCGAACCCCAATTCGAAGATACCCTCCGAAGGCTCCGTCTCTATAGTGGAAAACAACAAGACTAATGGGACGTTTGCCTTATCCATCCTCTTCGAACACATTTTACTATTTTAGCCCTATTTGGGGTACCGAATAGTTTTCACTATGTTGGTTGTAATTGAGGGGTAAAAAGGTCTTTTCCTTAGAGTATCAGATTTCTTGTAGGGGCCCTGCGAGGCTGGAACCCTCTCTGACTTCGGCGTAGAACCACCGGACGATCCAGTTGGTGTACCACCGATCGTTGATGGCCTTCGCCGGAAAATGCTGTGCGTACTCCTTCTGAAGTTAGAAATTAACACTTTCGAACGCCGTTAACACCTTGGTGTCTCCGGATCCGTCTTGTGGCTTCAGTTGGCAGGAGGCTTCGTGAGTAGCGGTGAAGACCTCCGATCTCCATTCGCATCCTTCTACCCGAAGGCCCATTCGAAGATGGCTAGTCTTGCTATGGCGTTGGGGGGACAACTGCGGCAAAGTAATGTGGAACGTGTCTAGTACCTCTGCCAGGAAGTTGATTGCAGGAAGTCCTAGTCCGGCTTCAAAGAAGGCCTCGAAGACCACCACCTCTTCGCTCCGTGGCGTCGGGGTCGCCTCTGTACCAGGGACTCGAGTCCTCATGCCGGAGCCTAGCTTCCCGTTCACCGTTTCCTCGATGGAGTCCGCCGTACTTGCCGACTGACCAAGGATGAAGCTCTGCTTCAATGGCTTCTTGGATGGTTGGCGGAGTTCCCGAGGGTTCTTCGGCCAAGAACCCCCGGGGCTCCCGCCATTGCTACCACTGCTGATTCCGCCTACGCCTGCCTCTGCGCCAGAGTTCTTGCCGCTGCAGGCACCGTCGTGCTGGTCCTTGCCATCGTTTGATTGCTCAGGAGGTTGGGGAAAGTTGGGAGATTGAAGAAAGGAGGCTTAGAAAATAGATTTATTTGAAAAAAACTGTTGGAATTTTATTTCTATTGGAATTATACGTAATTTCTTGGAGACAATAGCATTTAAGTACCCTGTTGTGGTATACTGGTGTGGCCTGCATGGACATGTCCAAATGCAGATTGGACACCTTGAGTTGCGTGGGGGAATGCACTAGCGCTACTTCTCAAGTCTGGTGTATGCATGTGTAGCTTTGTCATTTGCACTTGCACCCTGCAACCACTCCCTCCCTACCTAGGGAGTAGGGAGTCTAGGACCCTTCAACTTTTTCTAGCGTTATACAGTGTCACTGTAGTTCAGGTTGTTATCCTCTCGAGTCAGTGCTTAACCATGGTGTGTTTTTGGGATAGGAGGCAAGTGAAAAGTGATGAAACAGAGTGTGCTAAGGAGGAGTTGGTGTGGCATTCATGCCTCTCCTTCACTACTCCGCCGAATTCTACGCTCTAACAGTTTACGTTCTTGATCCATGGCAGTCAAGACCTGCATTCCTCCCGCTGTAGCGCCGAGGAGCTCAGCACAAGCCCTTAATGGAGATCAGACAAGAACAAGGACGAATACATTTTCACTGCCCAGCTGATTGCCTCAGTTTCATTGAAGCCAGCAGGGCAGCGCAGTGTTGTACTGCTGCGCGGTGCAGTCTGTACCTCCTATGCCATGGCGCCGCTGCACCCATCGTCCTCTTTTTCGAGCTGCAACAGTAAGTATCTATACTTGCACATATATGGGCCTCTGATTGGTAGACAGGTTTTTAAAAAGCTAGCATTTTGCTTTTTTGCAATAAAAAAATAATTTTATGATAAAACATATATATTTGTATCTATAATAATGAAAAAAAACCCTAATATAATATTCAAAATTATGTTCTGAAATTTAAATTTTGCTAAAACTTTATACTGTTGTCTAATCTGGTAGGGCCAATATATATAGATGAATTGAAGCATCCATATCTAGCTATCATCAGCTATAGCACATCTACCACCATTACTATTAACTAATTAATTGATTAATAATACATTTATAGTTTTACTTGCTTCCTCACCTCACCATTCTATGCCAAGGCCCTGGAATTAACAATGATAGTCCTTCCCCAAACAGTACTAACCCACGCGCTACAAGGGTTTTCTTTCTACAGCCACCTGCCCTTTGAGCACGGGGGCATGCCTCATGCAAGCACCGGCTAGCCTGCTCTAGTGGAGAAGGCTCAGTGTTTCCAGCGGCTTGACGGCGTCGAGCTTGCGGTGTGCCGTGGCCGGTGGTGGCGCCAGCGGCTGCACGAACTTGCAGTTGGGGCAGGAGGGGGAGGACTTGCAGAGCATGACGAGGAGGTGGCAGTTGGCACACGGCACAGCCACCATGTTGCCTCCAGGTCCAGAGCTGACGGCGGTGCCGTTCTTTGTCTCCTCTGCTACAGCAACTGAGCTAGCTCCGGTGTTCCCGTCGATGGTGGGGACGACGAAGGTGGTGGCCGGGGTCGTCGAGATGTTGAGCTCCAGGTTCACGCTCTGCTCCTTGGGCCTGATCCAGCTTTTCTTCAAGGTCTTCCTATTCAGGTAATACATCCTTCCAGACTGCCAAAACCATGCACGTAGCGTTAGTTAAAAGAAAGAACGGGTTATTACATCAAATGATGAGGAAATCATCGCAGTATCATACTTCTAGTTTGCATCTTCTGGATTATATATTACGTGGAACTGCAAAGATCCCTCGTGAGCTAGCTGCTAGCGTCACAATAGTAGCTACGCATCACAGGTCGCAAGTGCGTGCATCTGCTGCACCTGCATGGGTGCTGCTTGCCTATCTAGTTGCTCTGCTACTTCTGCCAGCTCAATATTACGTCAGTTCACGTACGCACGTGTCACGCCTGGCAGGTGGACACGCTTCTAGGTCTCGTTGCACCGAGTTGATGGCAGCCGTACGTTTTTAAACGATGTGATTTTTACAAAAAAAATCATTATAAAAATTTCTTATAAAATTTTTAAATACATTTTCAACTTTCTAATATCTACCTAGTTATTAGGTGTGGCGGAGTAGCTCAACAGACATAAGGTAATTACAATTGATTTAATTAGTCGACAGTTATGAAATATTCTGTGCAGTGTAGATAGTAGTAGGAGTATTGATATTATTCACAATTTTCTGCACACAAGTATTGTTCATCAATCAACAGTGTATATTTAGACGTTAGGGTGATTGACGGAGAGGGACTCACTTGGAGGTCAAGGCACTGCTCCCAGTCCAGGGGCAGGGGGTCATTGAGCTGGAGTTCCAGGTGGGCATGTGACACGGACTCCTCCCAGGCGAAGTGCTTCCTCTTCTTCCTGGAGCTGCCGTCGGACTCCGACGACGAGCTCTTGGTGCTCTTGGCAGAGGAAAAGCCTGTCCCCGGCCATGTCGGCCCGAGGGACAGCTCCGGCTGCAACTCCATCCTCTTCGCGCTTAGGAGCTTTTCCACTCTAAGGAATTCAGTGGTCATCTTGGTTGATGATCCTACACCGTCCCTTATACACACACAAGTAGTTATAGGGTGTGAACGAACTCTTGTGTGCTGTAGTACTAAAGGAGAGAATTCAGTGGGGGGACTGCTTCTCTTCTACACTGGGGTTTTGATTGACATGGGGTCATGCAGGGGAGGGCGTGGACACTAAAGAAGGGTTCTTAAATGGCTTTCATCCAACCCCATTAAGGGGAGGGCAGGCCGGGCATTAAAGATGACAAGTAGAGTGACCTCTTAAATGACTCAAATCTCTCCACCTCCTTCCCATTTAAGGCGGCCTTGCGCTGCTCTACATGCCCGGACTGTACACGTCAAATTGACACCCAGCCCAGGAGAGGCACCACAAAATCTACAAAGCCCTGCTCTTGCTTGCCTTGTAAGTTGTAGTGTAGGGTGGTAGGATTGGAGCAAGATCACTAGATCAGCAGCAGCTGCTCAGCTCAGGCAGTAGCTGCTCAGCCCAGGCAGCAGCAGACGCCTGTAACTGAGGTGGTGTTGGTGGTTCTGTTCATAAGTTAACACTACAGCACTGGACTTGGAGTTAAGGAGGGAGGGTCCCCCCTGAAGGTAAACAATTCAAAAATGTATAATGCACTTAGTATTAGCCCAAGATGTGCGGGAGGACTTTACCCGTTCTCTTAGCATTTGGATCGTGTGGTAAAAGCCGCTACCAAGCTACTCATACGGTCATACCACAGGATGTAATCTCTGTCAACTGTAGGAATTAACAGTGCACAGAATTTAGTGCAACTTCCTGTCCAACGGAAAAACAGGTGCACGTTAGTTGAACTACAAAGGCCATCTATTGCCCCAATAGTTCTCTACTGAATTTCAACAGCACAGGAGTGGGATAGCTAGCGTGTGACCTTGTGCAAGATGGCTCAATTCATGGCGATGGACACTAGAGTGAAACCTACAAGGCAGAGTCCTCCATGTCTTAAAACCTCTCTTGTACCGTCTGACCATCATACTTTCTATACCTACACCATTAACTACGTTGTAATCATGAACTGCTTCTTGTGGGTGAGCATTCATGGCTTTTGCACCCTAACTCTAATTCTCATAAAGAAGAAGCAGGGGGAGTGAGGGGCGCTGATGCATAATAAAAACTGAAGTCTCACCACCCAAGCCCCCATGCAGTAAATAGGCCAAGGCATTAGGAAGGAATAAATAAGGCTTGTTGGGCCTTCTACTCCTCACCAGTGCCAACCATGACAATAAATAGAGGCGCCTCTATCTTTGGTTGTTGGAGGCATGAATCCATTTAAGTTTTTGTTGTTCTATCTTTCGCTATTAATTCGTCCGGACGTCCTATTGATTTGATGTCGTCTATCTTTCTTTGACAGGCTGATGATAATTAAGTTAATGGAGCACCCCGAAGTGTTTTGATAGTTTCCTGCACCAGGATCTTTTGATACTGTCTGTAAATTGGTTGTGACCAGAAAAAACATGTGTTTCCATGGTATGCTGCCTAGTTATGCACTCAACTTTCAGCAATTAAAATTGATTGTATTTCTGGACCAGTATATAAGTTGATGGAGATAATGTTTCAATGTGCTAATCCTTTGTTCACATTCCTTGGTGTCAACTGTTCTAGAATTTATTAGTGCTAATTGTTATAGATAGACCGCGTGAAGCGAAACTAATTTACAAGGAAGTCATTCCATACATTAGATGGATGAATTAGTACCAACAGCCAGATATTCTATGGCTACCTGCATTTCTAATTTCAAGACCATCTTGATACTGCTATCAGTTAGGTACTTAGGTTCAGATATTCATGATTCATTTGATAGCTTTTTTATGGATAAGAATTGACACGTTATACGACAATATACTTGTAGATAGAAAACCATAGTGCAAAAGTATTCTATATTGATCTTCCGATATAAAAAAAACTGATTATTTGTTACTTTCAAGATATTTTCTTTGATTACAATGCCACTCTTGAGAGCAAATCATCAAATCCATCCTTTCCATACCCTTTTCGGTTACACAATATTGTCATATGGGATACATGGTTTCACAATCCACTTTTAGAGAATTAAAAGTGTAGTTATTATAATATGTTCACTAGCTCCGCATATATGCCTCTCAATATAGTAGAATCTAACTCCTAAGCCTAGTAAAGGAGGGTCTCTTTTTTTCTCAAAAGTCATGTTATGCTTGGCAAGATAATAGAAAACCCTAACCACTCAGAAGATAAAACACATATTTGGTTTGAACTCTAGCCTATCGTTACTTGGAATTGAAAGACTTTAAAAAGAAAATAGCAATATGTTCACTCCATGACCCTACCTCAATGTTGTAAAAAAGGAATTGCAGTTGTAATGTGCCATTTCACAGGAGAATATGTGGTCCAACATCATTACCTCCTCCTGTGCATGTGATTTGCTCATACTAACTGTATGGCATAATTGCTAGAATAATAAATAAGGCAGATAGGCAAGATGATGGTATTCAGAATGAACAGTTTTAGTTTGACCTTGAAAAGATAAATGTGATAAGATATATCGTTCATATGTCTTTTCATGAACTCTATACTTTCCCATTGAATAGGAACCTTCATATATATATATATATATATATATATTATTTCAGTGTCTACATTGAGGATAAAACCCATAAGCTATTTTAGTCAAGGATGCATGGGGGTTATTGTTGTCTTGGCTGTTGGCTTTCAATAACTATTCTTGTGGGGAAAACCAGCTCCAAGCCGCGTATGAAGATACACATTTTTTAATAATACATTTTTATTAAAAAAATTCAAATCTAGTATGCATATTTCAGAATTTATAGAAATAGTTTTCTGTTAAGCTATGCTCTAATGATCTAGGCTGATCGGCAGACCATAGCTTGATAGAAGGTTATTTTTGTAAATTCTGAAATACGAACAACGATATTTAAATTTTTAATAAAAATATATTATTTTAAAAAAAAATCTGAAAATACACCTGGCGCTGTTAATAAACGGGCGCCAGGGAGAAAACTGGCCCGAAGTGGTCCATAGCAGCAGCCCCAGTGGCTAAGGAAGGCCTTAGTTGGACCAAGTGGTAAAAGACCGAATAGTCCACAGTAGATTGTAGTTGGAAATTGAGTCAAAATGGATTGGTTTATTTCTATTTGAAGCACTTTAAAAACATTAAAACAGAAACGGGTAGTTTTAGATCTGATTTTTTTTGAAAATTTCGGATATGAATATATATATATATATATATGATTTTTTGATACAACTATAATATCAATAGTATATGATATAAATTTAGATTCAAATAATCCATATAATTTCTATTCGGATATTTGGATAACTCCTTTTCTGCCTCTCATGCCTCCGCCCTTGCTGTGCTATTACATTGCCATGTGGCGACGTGCGCCGCGCCGCTGTCCTGCGCGTAGAAAATGGAAGCAGGAAGACAAGAGAAAAGAAGAAAAGGGAAAAGGGAAAAGGGAAAAGGGAAAAGGGAAAAGGGAAAAGGGAAAAGGGAAAAGGGAAAAGAATAGAAAATAAAGAACAAAAGAAAAGAAAATGTTTTTTGCAAAGTTTCTAAATTTTAGAATTTTATAAATCCTAGGATTTCTAATGTTCAAAAATATAACATTTCTTTAAGCGCAGTTTGGTTCAGGAATCTCATATAATGGACTAGCCCCGTTCAAGATTCTGAGAATAGAATGACTTCGCTCCACATTTGGAAGCAATAACGGAGTCATTCTGTTTTTGTTTGGTTCTCGAATCTGATAGAACAGAACGGTTCTGTCCCTTATTTGGTTCAAAAGCGGCAGAGGAAATGAGAAGAAAAGCGGATGACGTGGGACACGTTGGAGGCAAGACGTTCGGTTCGGTGGATTTTTTTGGAACATATGGTTCTAGATCTACGAGGCATATTCCTTCTTGGGAGTGTTGGCATGCTTTTTGGTCACACGTTGACACACACGTGGCCTGGAAGATCTTCTTAACTCCAGTGTAGGTCATACATTTTTAGAAAAGGGGTTCAAGGCGTGCCAATCAGTTTGACCCTACAACTAATAAGGGATCAGAAAAGACGATGACCATGGCAAAGACGATAAAATCATGAAACACCGTGCCGGTCGGCCATAAGGCAGATAGCCCAAGTTGCCTCAATCGAGCGGATCGAAAAAGATAAACGTTAGTAGTATAGCCGATAGGTTGGCAAGCCGATGACCATGGCAAAGACGATAAAATCGTGAATCGGCGTGCCGGTCGACCATAAGGCCGACAGCCCAAGTTGACCAAATCGAGCGAGTGCGCCATCGACCGATAGAAATGATAGATCATGCATGTAGGCCGATGCACACCCTTCGACGGTGAATATGATATGGAGATGAATTAAAGATAACATATCAGCTTGTACTCTGATAGAAATAAATAAAGCATGCCAGATAACAGATCTATACCATGGAGATCATCACAATAACTAGATCGGACCTAACCAAGACAGTAGCTAGTCACAATGATCTAAATAATACATCAACGAATCGGGCAAACTTTATTTAGATGAACAATATACGACATGAAAAAGATACAATAGCAAGAGATGTCAGACCCAACTGATGAAGCCTCAAACTATCAGACCAAGATCACATCAATCTAAGAGATCAAACCTAACTGATGTAGCCTTAGACCTAGCCAAATACACTGAGAACAACTGGCGACCATACTGTTTCACCGTTCTCATCAAGAGATCAAACTGAACCGATGCAGCCGTGAGGATACTAACCTAGTTGGTACGGACGTCGGGGGTGGTGGGACTCACCTCTTCACCGGAGATCGAAACGATGTAGCCCAGCACCGAGCGCCCGAGTCCCGCCTGATAACCTTGGGGCTCAAGGGTGGCAATGCGCCGATTGATTAGTTGAACGAGAGTTATCTAATCTAACCTAAGGGATACATATTTATAGTCCAGAGACTTGCCGTCCAAGTAACTTATCAAGCCGATTCCAGATAAATCTGTAACCATCTTCTGTTCTTATCTCCATCGTCTCCCCTATTTGATCATGCAGCAGTTGCGGACGGAATCCTCTGACTTTCCTTGACCAGATCCTCTTTAACCTTTTGTTGACCTTACGCCTTCCTTGGTGGGCCTTGGGTTTTACAAAATCTCAGTGTTAACATATGCCCCCTAGTTTTGAGCATCCAGGGATAACTGATGCTTCAAAATTATCAGTCATAATCACTCTCTGCCAGCACGTACTTTCAAATGTCCTCTCCAATTTATTTCTAGTAGCCGAAACCCTTCATCTTTCAATGATTCATATATGTTGCAAGGGCATCGGCTCCATTTTATCTTCTTCATTTTCTGCCTCTTCTTCTCCTTTGGCCATGCAAGCATCAAGGTGATAAAAATGATGCAAAGAGAGGTATGAGAGTGGATGTAGATGCAAACCTCTGAAACATGAGTAACAACAATTACAGCACAACACAAACATTTGCCTTGAATATTGTCTAAAAATATTGTATGACAAGCTCATGTGAATAATAT
Source organism: Zizania palustris (assembly GCA_019279435.1). Taxonomy (NCBI): domain Eukaryota; kingdom Viridiplantae; phylum Streptophyta; class Magnoliopsida; order Poales; family Poaceae; genus Zizania; species Zizania palustris. Next base: position 67,598,554 of record JAAALK010000289.1, on the reverse strand, counting down.
ATAAAGAAAACCATGTATGAGCAAACATTTTTCAGGTTTTGGCAAACAAAAGAATCACCACCCATACAAGCAGACTAGCATGATAAGACATTAAGTGCAAAAGCTAGCAAATATCTACCTAGATAAGCTTATCAAAAATCATGGAGCTTTAACATACTTGTTATCCAATATTTTAAGCTTTTGTTTCCTCTTTCTTGTAGTGCTAGGGGTTATTTGCTTGTCAACCTTATATTGACCAACCAAGCTAAGCCTAGGTCAAGCAAACACCACAAGAAGCTTAAAGCATTGGTCTTGGCGTACACTGCAATGTCCCAGTTCATACCAAAGTGCTATGGTAAGCAGTCTGTTGGCGTGTTTTTTGGTCACACGCTGACACACGCGTGTTTGGGAGATCTGTTTGACTCCAGTGCAGGTCCTACGTTCTTAGAGAAGAGGTTTAGGGCTTGGCAATAAGTTTGACCCTGCAACTGATAAGGGATCGAAAAAGATAAACGTTAATAGCATAGCCGATCGGCTGGCAAGCCGATGACTGTGGCATAAAGGACAAAACCATGAACCAGCGTGCCGATCGGCCATACAGCCGATAGCCCAAGTTGGCCCAATCGAGCGAGCGCGCGGCGCGCCATCGACCGATAGAAAAGATAGAATATGCATATAGGCCGATGTGCACCATTCGATGGTGAACATGATACGAAGATGAATTAAAGATCACCTATCAGCTTGTACTCTGATAAAACTAAATAAAGCATGTCAGATAATAGATCTATATCATGGAAATCATCACAATAACTAGATCAGACCTAACCAAGACAATAGCTAGTCATGATGATCTGAAAAATATATCAACGAATCAGACAAACTTTATTTAGATGAATAATATACGACATGAAAAAAAGATACAATAGCAAGAGATGTCGGACTTAACCGACGAAGCCTCAGACTATTAGACCGAGATCACTTCAATCTAAGAGATCAATCCTAACTAATGCAACCTTAGACCTAGCCAAATACACTGAGAACAATCGGCGACCGTGCTGTTTCACCATTCTCCTCAAGAGATCAAACTGAACTGATGCAACCATGACGGTTCTAACCTAGTTGGCACAGACGTTGGAGATGGCGGGACTCACCTCTTCGCCGGAGATCAAAATGATGCATCCCAGCTCCGAGCGCCCGAGTCCCGCTGGATAACCTTGGGGTTCAAGGGTGGCGATGCGCCGATTGATTGATTGAACGGGAGTTAAATAATCTAACCTAAGGGATACAAATTTATAGTCTGTAGACTTGCCGTCCAAGTAACTTATCCAGCCGATTCCGGATAAATCTATAACCATCTTCTGCTCTTATCTCCATCGGCTCTCCTTCCGATCATGTAGCTGTTGTGGACGAACTCCTTTGACTTTCCTTGTCTGAAACTTCTTTGACTTGTTGTTGATCATGTGGAAACTTGTAGTTGGCTTTTTGGGCTTTACAAAATCTTGGCGTCAACACAATCTAAAACAAAAGTGGTGTGACAAAGAAAACCCACCTGAATCTTTTCAATTTTAGCACAGAAGGCATGAATATCAATTTCATGATCTTTATCATTTTCTAGAACATTATTTCCATGAAAAGCATTTAAATGTTCAAGTTGTATGTTTGCATTCAAGTGAAAAGAGAACTTAGCTACCAGGCATGTAAAAATAGCAAAAGCAATCAGTCTACACATGCTAGTTACCAGAATAAGTGGTGACCATATGTTAAATTTTAAGCCATAAAATCCAAGCTGATGACAGATATCAGATATATTCAATAGAACATAATCAACATGATCAAAGACAATAATTCAAAGGCATATATAGGCATGTGCATTTAAAAGCAGTTAATCATATGACAGAAACTTATGAATAACACAACCCCCTCTCATAAAATACCATAAGGATGTGTTCTTCGCAATATGCTTATCACCGATTCCTGGGATCTTGTACTATTTCTATAGGACCGAAACGGGTGACTAGAGGGGTGTTGGAACGACGGATCGGACCAGCAGGTTTTCTTGGTAGAAATGAGGGTAGTGTATTCAATGCTCCTTGAGCTTGTTCCTTACAACTACAGTTGAGGGGTATTTATAAGGTGCCCCGTCTAGAGGGCCAAGCGCCTCTGGACCGCCAACGGCTACACAGTCAACCGCCGGTCGATAGTACAGACAAAACGGACTATACACAGTACAGACAAGAAGATTCGACTCTAACAGCGTATCAGCCGTGTCGGACGCTGCCTGCGCCGCCCGACACGGCTCAGAGGATCGCGATCCTGTCCCCCCGTATATTTGACCCGTCCTTTTCCCGCCAACGCTTCCTTCGGGTTCGCTACTGTGGTCCGAGGGAGGGCCTCCGGCAATTCCCTCCCGGAGAGCGGCCTCCGGCGACCTTCTCACGGAGGGTGGCCTCCGGCATCTCTCTCCTGGGGGGTGGCCTCTGGCGTCCTTGTACCGGAGGGCGGCCTCCCGCCTTCGTCCCCCGAAAGGCGGCCTCCGGCCTTCCTCTCCCGGAGGGCGGCCTCCGGCATCCTTCTCCCGGAGGGTGGCCTCCGGTATCCTTCTCCCGGAGGGTGGCCTCCGGTATCCTCCTCCCGGAGGGTGGCCTCCGGTATTCTCCTCCTGGAGGGTGGCCTCTGGTATCCTTGGCTTCAGACCCCCTGGTAGTGGGCCCCCTTCCGCCGTCGGGATTATCTCCCCCAACAGTAGCCCCTCGCTTCTTTCCTCTCGGGAGCCCTGCGTTAAGAGAGGATGGAAGCGCACATGATAATTCCGATAACTTTCATAAGGATGTAACTTACATTGAGGTGCCGGGTCTGGCCGTAGTGCGGCCCCCTTCGACGGACGCGGAGGAGCTCTAGAGCGGGCGGGCGCAGCCGGACCGGGTGGCGGAGGTCCGCTTCGAGTTCCCCCTCCCGAAGGGTTGGGAGAAGTTTGATCGGCTCCTCAGATGTTTACGCGCCTTTGACCATAGGGCTCCAACCCCGAGGAGGTGGCCCAACGCCACCCAAGGCAGTTAATGCCGCGCGCGCGTGCACTTGCCGTTGGGGAGGTGAACCGTCGGCAGACCGCTGCGCCCCGAGGCGCCGGTTAGACATTAAATGTAGGCGCCATGCAACCGCCGCGTTCACACGCGGAACGAGTGGAAGAGGAAACTGCCGGCTTCGTACTTAAATACCGCCCGCTACGCGCCTTGTTCCTCCTTCCTGACTTCATCGCACACGCTCCAGCCACACCAGCCTGCACCCACTTTGCTCCTTGAGCGCTAGTCCTCTTCTCACTCCTTGCGCGATGGCGAGGGGCGACGCCCCGGCAATGGCGATGGATCTGCGCTTTCTGCAGTGCCAGATGGCAGTGGCGGCGGCGGCCACAGGCCCATCAGAGACACGCGGCTCACGCGAGCTTCGTCCTGCCTCGGAGCGGTTCCGGGAGCAGACCTTGGAGCTCGGCCCATCTACATGCACGGAGGCATCGATCGAGCAAGCAACTAGGGGCCGCCTTGGTCCCGAGACGCTGGCAAGGAGACCCGGTCGGGAGACGGCCCCGCAGCCGCGAGAGGGCGAGGTCGTCGTCTTCTAGGCTTTCTTCGAGGCGGGGCTAGGGTTTCCCGCCTCGGAGCTCCTTGCCGGGGTGCTGGACGCGTTTCACGTGGAGCTCCCGCAGCTGTCTCCCAACGCCGTGGCTCGCCTCGCCATATTCGAGTGGGCCATGCGTGCCGAGGGCTGTGAAGGTAGGGTGGAGGTCTTCGCGGAGATGCACAAGGCCCTCTGCTAGCCAAAGAAGAAAGGAGGTCAAATACTAGCTTTCGGAAGCATTAATTTCCAACTCCGGAGGAAGTACGTGGACCACTTCCCGGCGAAGGCCATCAACGAGAGGTGGTACTCCAAATGGGTGAGCCGGTGGTTCTACGTCCACGTGGGGCTTAGCTCCAGACTCACTGGGATTCCGCGCCACATCTGGTTCCGGAAGGAGGCGCGCGTTGAAGTTGACTCCGGCTCGATCTCCACGAGGATCAAGCTTCCTCAGATCGTTGCTCGCCGAATGAGCATGCGCGACTTAGCGGAGGAATTCGTGGCCCTCGAAATCCCTCCACTGAAGGAGGAATGGCCGGCGTCGCTCCGGAGCAGCCGGGATGAATCGATGCCAGCGGAGCTCTCCCGCCAACTCGGTAAGCGTTCGTGCTTGTTTACTTTGACTCCGCTCTCTGCTCGGAGGGTATTTTGATTCTGACCTTGAACTACAGGGTCGCTTGTGGCCCGGACCCCCGAAGAGGTGGCCCGCGTGATGGAGGGGATCCTTGGAGCCCCTACCCAAGCCAAACGCACCCGACGGTTGGAACTGGTGGGTTCTTGGGAGCGCTTCAACCGAGTGTGGGGCGCTCTTGAGCTCTCGCCTCCGCCTCTTCCAAAGGGCGAGGCCCTTCGGGATGTCTCGAAGAGGAAGGTGGGCGACCTCAACGGTGGCCTCTCGCCCAGGCGCCCCTCCAAGAAGAAGAAGAAGATAGTGAAAGGGCCCAAGCGGCTTTCCCCGGAACCAACCTCCGCCTCCCGCTCCGAAGAAGGAGAATATAGCGATGGGGCTCAATCGGAGTCGGGGGATCCTCCGGTGATTCCGGACCCGATTCCTCCCATCCGCTCGGGCACCGAGAGGACCGAGGGTGCTCTCCCTCGTTCGGACTTCGAGGACCCTGCGCCGGGGGCTAGGCAAGGGGTCCCTGCCGCCCGGACAGCGCCGCCTCCAGAGACTTCTCCCTCGCACCAACCGACTTCA
>JAAALK010000289.1:67431994-67592768 GCA_019279435.1 Zizania palustris | reverse complement strand
GGTGGTTAATGGCTCCGCTTCGACCCACTTGGAGAAATATTCGACGGCGACAACGGCAAAGCACAGGTTTCCTTTCGCTCTGGGGAGTGGCCCGATGAGGTCCATGCCCAGCGGGCCAGAGGCCATACAGGAGGGATGGGTAGCAGCTGGCTGGAGGTCGGTGACTGCGCTGCCCCATCCAATGACAACCCTGGCAGGTGCGGACGAGTTCCTCAGCGTCGGCTACGACGGTGGGCCAGTATACGCCTTGTCGGAGAGCCTTGCCTGCGAGAGCCCACGGTGCCAGGTGGCTCCCGCACAGCCCCCCGTGGATTTCTCGGAGCATGGCCACTCCGTCCGAGTGTGAGATGCAGCGGAGTAGTGGGGTGCATACTCCGGACTTGTATAGAATGCCATTGATAACCTCGAATGACCTCGCACGGAGCTGCAGGCGAGCTTGGTCCGGGCTAGGATGGTCATCTTCGCTACCTGCGAGCGTGCGCAGGATGGGCTCCCGCCAATTAGCGTCAGCCGTACACAGGACTGGAGCTGGCTGAGGTGGCGGTGGGGGCTCGTCCGAGGAGGTGGAGGTGGACGCCTCGCTGCGAGGGGGCGCCGAAGGTTGGGTGAGCTCCTCGAAAAAAGCCCCGACGGCAAGGCTTGAGCCCCTGCCCCGGCCTTGGCGAGGGCGTCGGCTTTGCCGTTTTCGCCTCGCGGAATGTTTTGGACAGATATACCCTTGAAGGCTGCTTCGAACTTGCGGATGGAGTCGAGGTAGGAGGCGAGGTCGGGGTGCTTAGCCCGAAAACTCTTGTCGATGTGCCCGACGACAACTTGAGAATCGGTCTTGACGACCACACGCGCGGCTCCCAGCGCGTGCGCCTTGCGGAGCCCCAATAGGACTCCTTCGTACTCGGCGATATTGTTTGTGGCCTTGAAGTTCAGCCGAGCATAATACATGGCCTGCTAGCCGGATGGGGAGACAATGACTGCTCCGGCCCCAGCCCCCGAGGCCTGGTAAGCACCGTCCGAAAAGACGGTCCAAACCCCTTCGTTTGCTTCGGCGCCCGCGGGTTCGCGGGCCATTATCCACTCTGCGACGAAGTCGGTGAGGATTTGGGACTTGATGGCTGTCCGGGCGACGAAAGAGATCCCGAACGGGGCTAATTCCACCACCCACTTTCCAATGCGGCCGGTGGCGTCCTTGTTCCGGAACATGTCGCCTAGCGGGTAGGCAGTCGGGATGACGAAGTCGTGAGCCAGGAAGTAGTGTCGGAGCTTCCGGGAGGCCATGACGAGGGCGTAGGCCACCTTTTCGAGCTCGGAGTACCTAGCCTTGGCTCCAGCGAGGACTTCGGAAACGAAGTAGACAGGGCGTTGGATTAGCTTCCCGCCGAGTTCCTCCTCTTGAACTAAAGCCGCACTCGCTGCGGTGCCGGAGGCGGCGAGGTAGACCAATAAAGGGCTGTCGTCCTGGGGTGTGGCGAGGGCCACGAGGCCGGAGAGATATTCCTTGATTTGTCGGAAGTAGTCCTGACACTCGGGGGTCCACTCGAAATGCTTAGAACTTCGGAGCGCCTTGAAGATGGGCAGGCTGTGCTCTGCTGATTTTGCCAGAAAACACCCGAGGGCCGCCAACCGCCCGGCCAGCTTTTGCGCTTGCTTCAGGTTCTGAGGGGGGCCATGTTCTGTAGCGCCTGAACTTGTGTTGGATTGGCTTCGATGCCCCGGCTGGAAACGAGGTACCCAAGCAGCTTCCCGGCGCGTGCTCCGAAGACACATTTGTCCGGATTGAGCCGGATTCCGCACCGCTAGAGGCTGTCGAATGTCTCAGCTATGTCTGATCCGTGGTGGCTGTTGGTGGCACTTTTGATGACGATATCGTCCATGTATGCTTCCACATTGCGTCCTAACTGATGACCCAGGGCATTGCGAAGTCCGAAGGGCATCCGGAGGTAGCAGAATACTCCGGCTGGAGTGACAAAACTTGTTTTCACCTGGTCCTCGGGCCTTAGCCAGATCTGATGGTATCCGGAATAAGCATCGAGGAAACTGAGGAGCTCTGCTCCGGCTGTGGAGTCAACTAGTTGGTCAATGCGGGGCAGGGGGTAGAGGTCATGGGGGCAAGCTTTATTCAGAGAAGTAAAGTCGATACACATGCGCCACTTGCCAGATGTTTCTTCTGGACAAACACTGGGTTAGACAACCAGTCGGTATGACTCACTTCCCGGATGACCCCTGCTCGAAGCAGCTTCTCCGTCTCAGCCTTGGCGAGCTCAGCCCGCTCGGTGGAAAGCCTCCGGAGCCCTTGGCGAACCGGTCGTGCCTTCGGATCGACGGCCAGCGAGTGCTCGATGATCGAGCGGTCGACACCGGTAATGTCCTCGTCGGACCACGCGAAGATGTCGAGGTTGCCACGGATGATAGCTTCGAGCTGCGCCGACACCTCTGGTTCCAGGCCCCCTCCGAATTTGATCGGGTAATCCTTCCCTCCTTGGGTCAAGGTCTTGGTGATGATTTCCCCCTCCGGGAGGGGTTTGGCGGGGCGGCCCTTCTGCCCGGGGTCCTCGCTTCCTGCGAGGCCAGCTCCTTCGGCACCCTCGCGGACACTGTGAATTTGCCGTGGTTCCAACGGTGCTGAATGGCCGTACTCAACCCGGCGGGCCGCGGCCTGGTCACCCAGGACTGACAGCACCCCCCGGGAGTCGGCATCTTGAGGCAGAGGTAGTTGTGGTGTGCGACGGCGCCGAAGCAATTGAGGATCCCCCTCCCGAAGATAGCGTTGTAGGCATACGGGGCGTCGACTATGTCGAACAGAATTTCTTCGCAGCGCTGCAGGGGGGAGTCGCCGAAGGTCACTTCCAACAGGATCTGGCCCAGGGCATCCAGCGGGGGGCCTGCGAAGCCTTGGAGCGGGCGCGAAGCTGGCAGCAGGTGCTTGCGCGACAGGCATAGCTGATCGAAGGCCTGCACGAAGATGATGTCAGCGGAATTCCCCCCGTCGACCAGTATACGACGCACCTCAGCTTCGGCGATGTCTTCTGAAATGACGAGGGGGTCGGCATGTGGGAATTTGACTCCGGAGGCGTCTTCGGCGGTGAAGGTGATGGGGACATGAGACCACTCCGGGAGGGCCGAGGGACAGGATGTGCCGATATGCCCGATCTCCCGAACGTAGTCTCGGCACTGCCGCTTGGAAAGAGCCCCCAAGGCTCCCCTCCGGATATGGGGAGGACCACTCGCTTCCCCCGGTCTGGGGCGCCTTCGAGCTTGGGGGCCGGGGCTCCGCCGTACTCTGAGACCGGGATCGGGGCCTCCGGCTCCTCGCGGCGTCCAACTACCTGGACCGCTTCGGGGCGAAGGGTAGCGACCCCCTTGTCGGTGGAGCCGCGGCCGGCATTGCGCTCGAGGTAGTCGCTACGAAGGGCGAGTATGGTCCGGCTGGAGTCGGTGTCGTGGCTCCGGTTCTCGCCGTGGACGCTGCAGTAAAAGGCTTCCCTGGGAAGCGCCCGGGGTGGATGCTTGGCTCCGGCTGGGCGGCTTCCGCCGGGCGTGTGCAGGTGCTTGGTGGGGGCTTGGGGGGTGATACTGAGGACTTCCCCCCGAAGGTGCTTTTGGCCTCTCTGAGAGTCTCGATGGATGGGATCCTGCCGACCGGGCTCCTAGCGGCGGAAGTCGGAAGCATGGCGCGCACCCCGGCGATGATCCAGGAGGGCTTCATATGCCCTGGCGCTCGGGGCCCGGACGGGGGCTACCATCGCTTGCCGACGCATCTGGCCCTCTTCGGACCGGGCGTACTCTTCGAAGTACGTCATGAGTTGTGCCACTGAAGAGATAGGCTTTCGGTGGAGCTTATTGAGGAGACCTGGGTGGGTGACGCCCTCTCGGGCCGCGTCGATGATGGAGGAAGCCGAAAGCCCCTTGATCTAGGCCTTGGTGTGCGCAAAGCGCTGAGAGTACTGCCGCAAAGTTTCCCCGGGCTGTTGCTTCACTTGGAAGAGGCTCCCGGTGGACATGGGGGCCACGAAGGTTCCTTGGAAGTTGTTGACGAACTTCTTCCTCAGCTGCTCCCATGAGTGAATGGTCTCGGGTCGGAGCGACCAGAACCACCGGAGGGCGATCCCTTCGAGTGTCAGGGGGAAGCATTTAGCCATGGTGTCCCGGCTTCCTCCGGACGCCTCTATGGCCAGGGCGTAGGAGCAGGAGAACTCCCCAGGGTCGGAGTCTCCGGAGTACTTGGGGAGCTTGGCGGCGCGAAACTTTGAGCCGAAGCGCACCCTCTGAAGGTCCGGATGCAAGGGGGACTCCTCGTCGTACGACGGGTTCTCTCCGTCCTCTGGATCTTCATCGTCGCTTAGCGCCACGGCCATAGCTTTTGCGGCGCGGAGGGGCTCTGGAGGGCGGAGCGATGCCTCCTGGCGCCACAAGGCCAGTTCTGCCTTCAGCCGGGCATTCTCAGCGGCCAGGGCATCGGCCTGACTCCCGCTTCCTCCTGAAGCGGTGTCGGGGTCCCGTGAGCGGGCGTAGTCAGTCCGAAGGGACACCACCGGGGGTCCGGCTGGAGTGTGCTGCTCCAGCGGTACCTTTGGCACCCCCGCCAGGTTGATGGAGGTCGGCTCAGGTATGTCGGCAGGGCCTCCGGCCTCGGGCGTCCCTTCTGGGAACTGGGTTGGCTCCAGGGAGGGTGCCCCGACCGGCGTATCGGCAGGAACCGAAGGGCCGGGGTCGGGGATCACGGCGGGCTCGACCCCGGCGGTGCGGGCTGACCGGCGCGGGGAACCGCGCTTGCTCCCTTTTGACTTGACATGGTTTGGTGAGTGGGTGTAGAGTACGATAGCTTCTTGGACTAAGGTCCCCACGGACGGCGCCAACTGTTGGAACGATGGATCGGACCAGCAGGTTTTCTTGGTGGAAATGAGGGTAGTGTATTCAATGCTCCTTGAGTTTGTTCCTTACAACTACAGTTGAGGGGTATTTATAAGGCGCCCCGTCCAGAGGGCCAAGCGCCTCTGGACCACCAACGGCTACACAGTCAACCACCGGTCGATAGTACAGACAAAACGGACTATACACAGTACAGACAAGAAGATTCAACTCTGACAGCGTATCAGCTGTGTCGGACGCTGCCTGCGCCGCCCGACACGGCTCAGAGGATCGCGATCCTGTCCCCCCGTATATTTGTCCCATCCTTTTCCCCGCCAACGCTTCCTTCGGTTTTGCTACTGTGGTCCGAGGAAGGGCCTCCGGCAATTCCCTCCCGGAGGGCGGCCTTCGGCGACCTTCTCACGGAGGGTGGCCTCCGGCATCTCTCTCCTGGGGGTGGCCTCCGGCGTCCTTGTACCAGAGGGCGGCCTCCCGCCTTCGTCCCCCGGAAGGCGGCCTCCGGCCTTCCTCTCCCAGAGGGCGGCCTCTGGCATCCTTCTCCCGGAGGGTGGCCTCCGGTATCCTTCTCCCGGAGGGTGGCCTCCGGTATCCTCCTCTCGGAGGGTGGCCTCCGGTATTCTCCTCCCGGAGGGTGGCCTCCGGTATTCTCCTCCTGGAGGATGGCCTCTGGTATCCTTGGCTTCAGACCCCCTGGTAGTGGGCCCCCTTCCGCCGTCGGGATTATCTCCCCCAACAAGGGGTGAATAGGCGCCTCAACAAATTCTTTCGAATTGATGACCTTTTCTAAATACCCAACGCACCTTTAAATGAACAATCGAAAGCAAATGTATAAACACAGCAAAATCCTAGACAAAGCTAGTGCTATCATTCTCCTGTTAGATATGATATGATGTGACAATTTGAGAGATCATAAGCACCAAAATTTAATCTAGCCTTTAAAAACACACTAATGTCTTGATTAAAGAGACAACAGTACAATACTCACAAGGCAGATTAAAAGGTTCACAGATTAGACCGTCAACTCATCGAGTGCTAGAAAAATATTCAATAATCACAACCATTTCATAAAGCACAAACTAATCATCCACAGTGCGTAAGAATTTAATTAAATGTCGAAAATAAAAGTGCTCGCAGATGATTTAACAAACAATTGATGTGCACTAAAAACACAAGGATATATCAATAAAATGCTTGCAATAATTTAATCCATCATAGAATAATCAACATGAATAATAAATGCAAGTGCACGCACAATGAGGTAAAAGAGATTACTGTTCTACCAAACTGAGTGTTCTGCACATTTCATCGAACAACCAGCCTATGTTTACACCCGACACTTCCTTGGCGCCGCTCCTGTGTGCATCCGCGCACCCTGACGCCATGAGTGTTGCCCCAGCCTGGCCGATTGCTCCGCTCTAGTGCCAGCCCACTTCCCTCCCGCACTGAAAACTCCTAGTGAATCAACTCCCGGTGAATCAAGAAATGGTACAATAGTGAATAGTAACTCCTCAAGAAAACCGAATGCTACTTTTTTAGAAAAGAATAAAACCAGGATTTCTATTCAACATAATAAAACAGAATGAAGAACTAGAAATGGCAATGGTGGGTACAGAAAAAAATTTCTGGAGGAAGTGAAACAGGAGGAAGAAGATGGAGAAAAAAGTGAACTCAGATTTTTTTCCATTGAATGAGTTGGTAGAAACCCTAAGACTAGGCGGCCTTTTATAGGCAATTCAAAAATAGGAAAAGACACAAATACCCATAGCGATTTTTATAGACTCGAAGGCCCATAGGGCTAAAAATGTAAAATCCTATCTAAAGGTAGTTTGTCCCGATTCGAAGCTTTCGTAGCGACTATGGCTTTTCTTCAAGACCATTGGATCTCGATCTAATAGTTTTGAGCCGAAACGGATGTTGGAACAATTGCGTTAGTTCCAGCAGGTTTTTATGTGGTGGAGTGTGATGTGGAGGAGGAACCTCGAAGGGTTCTATCAGAGGGAGGAGAAGGTTTATACTGGTTCGGGCCTCTCCTGGGAGATAATAACCCTACGTCCAGTTATGGTGGATTTGGCATGGTATGCCCTAGTATGAAGCAATAATTCCGGGGTCTCTTGGCCCCCTGGAGCGTGTGTCTGTTACAAGGGCTTGGCCCTGCTTTTATAGGTACGCAGGCCTTAAGGAAAAGACCAAGATACCCTCTACAAGCCCCTAGGCTTATAGGGGTAGACAGGGAAAGGGAGCTAGCTACTGTACAAAAGTACCAGACAACTTTACAGCTTTACAGACGTGTCAGGCTATGCCAGGCTTTGACTAGCTAAAAGACATACCGAAGGTGGAGGCTAGGGGGAAGGCTTCGAAGTGTACCCCGGAGGGGGGCTTCGAAGCATGCTGCGGAAGGCGGCCTCCGGACTTGGCTCCCGGAGGGCGGCCTCCGGACTGGGCTCCTGGAGGGCGGCCTCCGGACTTGGCTTCCAGAGGGCGGCCTCCGGACTTGGCTCCCGGAGGGCGGCCTCCGGACTTGGCCTCCGGAGGGCGGCCTCCAGCGTCCTGCGCCCAGAGGGTGGCCTCCGGCCTCCTGCGCCCGGAGGGTGGCCTCCGGCGCCCTGCGCCAGGGCCCGAACTAGGGGCTCCGAGCCGGACCTCCCGATCTGAGGGCTCCGAAGCTACAGGCCCCGAAAGGCACCTTGGGACCTGAAAACAACACTTAGAGAGAAAAACAGGCTCCGACAGTGCTGGGCTCTGGGCCAAAGGCTGTCGGAGGCTGACGTCATTTGGCCCCTGTTCAAGGGAAATATATTCCCCCAACAACGGACAAAGCGCTCCACATCGCCGACACATGTCACCAATCCGCGAAAATGATTGCCAACAAGTCTCTCTCGCTCTCGATCCCTCGAGCCGCCTTGTCACTTGCACTAGCCTCCCTTTTGCTGACTTGGTCAACACACTATCTCGATCATCTGTCCGTCCATGTCTTGCTCCATCTCCACGTGTATGCTTGAGATCTTCCTCAACTCCACCCGACATCCTTGATCATCTGGCATCCAGCTCCCTGCTTGACCTCGATCACCTGCCATTGACAGTTCATCAACATCTCAACCCTGCACACATGAGACAAGAAAAACACGAATATCCATGCAAAACACACACTGACCATCAGTAAACACACAAAGGCAAACACACGCGAATCAGGCAAACTTGTCAATCACTCCCCACAAAGATAAAACCACAGTGCAAACCCCACTTGGTTTCTCAATCTCTCCCTTGATGAGTGCATTGACAATTCCCAAAAGATACAAAGATGAATGGTGAAGTTCAGCTCACAAGTGACCATAAAAACTCATAAAAGAGTAAAAACATGTCACGGTTTAAAAATTCTCCACCTTGACAAATGATCCTCCCATTCGACAGAAGCAAGACACTATTTCTTTCCCTTTGGCAATGCATGCATCAAGGTGATAAAAATGATGCAAAGAGAAATACGAGGGTGAGTGTATATGCAAGCTTCTGAAACATGATTAACAACAATTACAGTACAAAACAAGCATTTGCCTTGAATATTGTCTAAAAGTACTGCATGATAAGCTCATATGAATCATATCCAAGGAAAAGCAAGAGCAAGCATTTTCAGGATTTCATAAATAAAAGCATCACCACTTAGACTAGCCTACAAGACATGATAAAGCATGGAATGCAAAAGCTAGAAAATACTACCTAGACTTGCATAGTCAAATAACATGGAGCTTCAGCAAACTTGTAATTATGCAGTATTTTCAAGCTTTCTGATTTTTTTAATTTTAGTGCCAGGGGTTATTTGCATGTCAACCTTATGCTAACCGACAAAGCCAAGCCTAGGTCAAGCAAGGACCATCAGAAGCTTAAAACATTAGTCATGTCACACACTACAGTGTCCTAGTTAATACCAACGTGCTATGGTAAGCACTCTAGAACAATGTAGTGCGACAAAGCAAACCCACCTAGATCTTTTCAATATCAGCACAAAAGGCTGGATATCAATTTCAATTTTAGAAATTTGCAATACATGATTTCCATGAAAAGCATTAAAATGATCAAGTTGCATGTTTGCATCCAAGTGTAAAGGACTTATCTACCAGGCATGTAAAAGATAGCAAAAGCATTCAACCTACTCATACTCATTACCAAACTAAGCAGTGATCATGTTTTAATTTCTAGAATTAAAAGCCATGCTCATGACAGATATCAAACATATTCAACAGAGCAAAATCATCGTGATTAAAGACAATAATTCAAAGGCATATACATACAAGTACATGTAAAAGCATTTAATCATATGACAGAAGCTTATACAATGACACACAACTCCATAAGGATGAAAAACACCAAGCTCTCCTCTCAAAAATGTAAATCGAGAAGTGTCAAGAGGCTTGGTAAAAATGTAAGCAAGGTGGTTCTAGGTATCAACATATCTCAATTCAATATTACCCTTCTCATTGTGATCTCTCAAAAAATGATAACACACATCAATGTGTTTAGTTCTAGAATGTTGAACTGGGTTGTGTTGGCTAAGCTAATGGCACTAGTGTTATCACAGAAAAGTGGAACACCCTTAAAATCCAACCCAAAATCCTACAAAGTAGAAACCATCCACAAAATCCGTGAGTAATAGCTAGCAGCTACATACTCAGCCTCGGTTGTAGACTACGCAATGCTAGACTATTTGTGAGAAGACCAACAAACAAGAGAGGAACCCAAAAAATGTCAAGTACCAGAGGTACTCTTCCTATCAATTCTACAACCAGTGAAAGCAGCATCGGAAAAACCTTGAAGGCATAAAGATGATGATGTAGAATACCAAATGCCAAATTCAAGAGTGTGTTTAAGGTACCTCAGTATGCATTTTACCGCTTGACAATGTGAAGCCCTTGGAGAAGCCTGAAAATAGGCGCACAAACATAATGCGAAGTGTATGTCCGGCCTCATAGCCATCAAGTAGAGGAGGGAGTCGATCATGCCTCGGAACTCCTTCTAAACCACCTCTTCTCCATCTTCATCTGAGTCAAGCGTCGGAGTGTCAAGCGGCTTCGCATCGCTCATGTCAAAGTGCTTCAGCAGGTCCTTGGTGTACTTCGTATGATGGACAAAAGTACCTTGTTTGCTGTAATATCTCATAAAAATATCTAAAAACAAATATCTAAGAAGCCCATCGGACCCCTTATACAATTCATACAGGTGAAAACAAGATGTACCGAGACCTAAAACAAAACTTTTGGTGGAAAAGAATGAAGGTGGATATTGCCAAATATGTTGCAACATGTGGTATTTGTCAATAAGTTATAAACTGCATGTGATTGTGGGTGGATGACCTCGCAATTATAGAGGAGTTATTGCCAATTTTTTGTTTTGGTGGTTAGTTGCTGATTAGAAAAGTAGGGTGTTACATTTTCTTTGCTTGATTTGCAAACCAAGGAAGAAATTTAACTCGCCCATCATCGACATTTTGAATTCCCTACTCATAGAATCAGCAAACTCGGCCACAAGTGTATGAGAAGAGCCACCAAAAACAATTTCATCAACATAAATAATGTCATAGAATCATGTTTACTCTAAAGGTTTTGCCATGCTTTAGAGTAAACATGATTTTGTTAGCAGAACCCATTTTGTACCCATGCTCAAGAAAAAAGTTCCTAAGTCGGTCATACCAGGCCCTAGGAGCTTGCTTGAGCCCATACAAAGCTTTGTAAAGTTTAAAGACTCTATGGGGGTACTTAGGATGTTCGAAGCCTGGAGGTTGTCTAACATAAACATCCTCTCCTATGAAACCATTAAGAAAAGCACTTTTAACATCCATTTGATAAAGCTTGAAACCGAGAGAAGATGCAAAAGCAAGCAAAATCCTAATGTCGACGAGTAGGGAATTCAATGCCAAAATCAACCCCTCGACTTGAGAGTAACCTTGAGCAACAATCCTAGCCTTGTTTCTCACAATATACCCATCCTCCCCCTGTTTGTTTTTGAAAATCCATTTAGTCCCAATGATATGAATGTTAGGCGGTGGATCTACGAGAACCTAGAGTTGGTTTCTATCAAAGTTTTCTAACTCGTCATGCATGGCATTGATCCAACTCGAATAAGATAAAGCATGACTAACATCGAAGGGCTCAAAGGAGACAACAAATGCAGAATCAACAAAATGAGCATGAGATCGAGTTACACTTTCATCTAGCTCACCAATGATCTGCTCAAGAGGGTGCATGTTCTGAATGTGTTGCGGAGTTTCTCGATGAGATGCAGCCTCCCCATCAACACTTGCCGGAGCGTGGTCGAAGATAACCGAAGTCGAAGCAGATGCTTCAGTACCTCTTGCTGAAGTAGTCGATGTCGGGTCCGCTTCAAGGGTTGCTCTAGTAGGAGGTAGGGGATCATCCTCAAGGCATTCATATTTTTCAGGATCTTCTTCTTCAAATATGGTCTCATTCATATCCTTTTCACTAGCAAGCTCAAAATAAGAACTAACACACGAGGTTGATTCATCAAAAGTCACATCACATGACTCGATGACAGTGTTAGTCTCAAGATTAAACACATGATATGAATGACCATGAGTGGAATAACCCAAAAAGATCCCATCTAAACATCGCGACTCAAATTTTTCCAAATTTCCACGTTTTAGGATAAAGCACCGACAATCAAATACTCGAAGATGAGTAACCTTGGGCTTTCTCCCAAAATGCAGATCATATGAAGTTAAATTCAATAGTGAGCACAAAAAATCCGATTGGAGATGTAACAAGTAGTGTTTATGGCCTCAGCCCAAAACCTTCTAGGAGTCCTATGCGCATCGAGCATCATCCTAGCCATCTCCACCAGAGTGCGGTTCTTTCTCTCAACAACTCCATTCTATTGAGGAACTCGCGAAGTAGAAAATTGATGTTCAATGCCGTGCTCAAGGCAAAAATCAACAAAGAAACTATTCTTGAACTTAGTTCCATTATCACTTCTAATTGCTTTCAATGCACTATGGAGTTCAGTGAATAGTCTCAAAGGTAAGCTCCAAAAGTGTGAAAACACTTTATCCTTGCTTGTAAGAAAGAAGACCTAAGAACAACGGGAGTAGTCATCCACCACGACAAGGACATACCATTTGCCACCTAATGAACTAACCCGAGAATGACCTACAGTGTCCATATGGAGATGTTCTACGGGTTGTTCAGTCATCACCACATTTATTGGTGAATGAGATGCGACCACCATCTTTCCATATCGACAAGGAGCACAAATAAGATTCTTCTCAAACTTGAGCTTGGGCAATCCTCGGATCAGACCTAGGACACTCAGTTGAGCAAGCAAGTAAAAGCTCATATGCCCTAGTCTCCTCTGCCACTTCCAAAGCTCAGAAGAAGGTTTAGAAATAAGGCAATGAGAAGAAACAAAAGACTTAGAAAAATCAGCTCCAAAAACTCTCCCTATTCTTGAAATCTTACAAACCAAAGCGCTAGAAGAATCGAGAACTTGTGAAGTATCGCATCCGAAATAGACTTCTAAGCCCTCATCAATAAACTGAGATACAGAAAGCAAATTGTATCCCAAATCCTCAACCAAAGCGACATCTTTGAGAATGAAATTTTCATTAATTCTAACCATACATGTCCCTATCACTCTACTCCTCCGATTGTTGCCGAAGGTGATGCACTCGCGTCACTGGGTCGAGGTGAGACTGGAGAACCACGATGTCTTCCCAGTCATGTGGAACGAACAAATAAAATCCATGATCCACTTGTTCTACAGGCCTCCATCTGCCACCTACACAAAATGAGAAAATCTCGAGTGCTTAGTGCTGGGGTGAGTGAAAAACTGACATGGTATCCAACACTGAGAAACTCGAGCCACGGGCAAAGCAGTAGTAGACTATCTATGCATAAGATATGAATCATGATAAAAAGTGTGAGGTCTACCTAAATGGCGAGAGCCATAAAAATGATGAGGTCTCCCTACCTGTCGAGGACCAAAACCACTAACACATGGTCTAGTACCATATGAGTCATGGTGTATCCCACAATGGGCAAATCTTCTCATGTGAACATGAGGAGCCTCAAGAAAGCGAGCACAAGGATGAGAGACAGGCTCATGTATACCAACAGGTGGCTGATACATGTCCCATGTCCTCATATCCCAAGAACTTCGCTAATCCTTCATGCGACGAAAACAGAAACCAACCAAGTGTCCTAGCCTCTGGCAATATGAGCAATGAAAAATCTTTTTAGGGGTAGGTGCATGGGTCTTGGGAGCAATACTCATAGGCTCTCTTGGTTTCTACTGAGGGGCTTTCTTTGGTGGAGGTGGTGTTTTCTTGGTAGGCTGGATGGGTTTCTTGGCTTTCCGTGGAGTGTCTAACTGGGCTCTCTCTTTCTCTAGGTAGTGGGTGAAGTGAACACTATTTTGCTCTCAATGTCTAGAGTGGTTCTCTCAAAACCCAACTCTAAAGTTAACCCTGCCCTATCAGGACACATCTTGGTCTTGGCCAAGAGCAAATCCATCCTACCATTTCTCTCAATGCATTTGTTTAAAGAAGATATTCATTTTCAGTCATGAGATTTTCAACTTGCCCTCTAGCAAAACTAAGTTGGTCCTTTAGGGTGATGTAGGTGGGACAAGCAGACTGCTCATCCTTAGAACTCTCAGCATTCTCCAATCTAGCCTCTAACTCCTTAACATGCTTATCTCTCAAATTAATGCTATCAACCAACAAAGGACAATTTGAACAAGCATCAGAAGAAATAGGTCTAGACTCGACCACAATGAGCTGTTTCTTTGCACTCTCAAGCTTATTGATAGTTTGAGCATGCACAATACGTAGATCAACAAGCTTACTCATGATGACCAAACAAGACTCACATTCAACATCATCAGACTTAGACGTAAGCATGGCAAGTTCAATTAATACAGATTCAAGCCTAAATCTAAGTTCTTTCCTTTCTTTAGAAGCTTGTTTAAGTAATCTATCCTGGCAAATTAAAGCATCATTCAATTCATCATTTTTGACTAAAAGATGGTTGTGGGATAGATATACCTGAGACGAGTCTAGCTTATTGCCGTTGTGGATGCTGTCGGTCATGAAGCAAAGGCTGGTGAAGTCCTTCGCCTTCTTCTCCTCCTTCCATGGTTCAACCTCGTCAGAGCTTGGCTCTTCACTTGAAGAAGTGTCAATGTAGCTCAGTGCATCCATGAAAGCTCTGGAAGCAGCCTTGGCTGCTTTCTTGGCAAGCTTGTTGCGGTTCTTCTTAAAATAGGTCTTCTTGTCCCTCTTCTGGTACCTGTGCTCATTCTCATCTTTCTTTTTGAGTTTAGGGTAGTTAGCTTTAATATGTGATGTATCCCCACACTCAAAACACCCCCGAGAGCCTCCTCTCCTATGATCCCATCTATCATTATTGTTGGAATACAAGATTACATCAACAGGTTTGAGGAAACTAGAACGTGATGGAGATATTTTATTAGAAAGTTGTATTCTTGGATCTTGAGCAAGATGATCCCTGTACAATACGGGGAGGAGGTATTTATCGGGGGAGCCCTTATCTGGGAAAATACCTCCTTACCCTTAGTCCCACATACGTCATTACAGACTCCATACTCCTAATTGGTAGGGGTACGACGGTACAGAACATGCTCATCACTCAGACTAGACTACATTTGGTAGGCGTGATGGCACGCACGTGCTGTCTCTTTGTAGTCATAGTCACAATGCGACCGCTACCGACCCGCTCGTCACACTCTATAGGAACTTATTGACGTCACAGCTGTCGCATTTCCGCTTTAGTGGTTGGCGCCTAGACGCAACTGGAACCCAGAGGACCTAACTCCGGACCCCGTCGTGGCCATCTCCGGGATCATATACTAGAGGTCCCTAGCTTCCAAGAGTATTCTCTCTGAATCCTCCGATGGTCAGCCGGGAGACCGTCCGTCGAAGGCCTTCGGCCCTAGGCGGACTCCGTGCTAGACCTCGATCTAGGCCCGAGAGGTCGAGCCCATACGGAGCCTACCTTTGACCCCGGGGCTTGCCCGGTGTGGCCCGATTGACTTATTCATGGCTTTTCACGTGACCATTCAGACCTCGTTGCCGTAGGCCCTGAGACTGCATGATGACCTTCATTCTCACCTTGACTACTGCAGGGATTATTTCCCCCAACAGTAGCCCTCGCATGCACCCGTTCGGCTGACCTGCAAGTAAGAAAAGGGGGGATGCGCAGGAAATAATGCCGTAATAAAGAACTCTGAGAAACAAGCCGACCTTTGGCATGATTCTAGAAAGGCTAGACTGTGAAGGGGGACGGACCGCTAGGGTTAAGTAGGCAAAACGTTTCGCCGCATGAACTCTCACCACGGGGCTCGAGTTCCTAGGGTGCCCTTTCGGGTGTGCCTGCCTTGGCCCACACATCATCCTTAGGAGAATATGAACCGACGTGGTGGTGGCGCATCGTGCGGTCTCAAGCCCCTATATAAACTGTAGCCCACCGGCCGTAGTCAAACCCTTCAAAAGCTTTCAAATTTCTTAACTGCGGCTCCTTGCTCACATCCGGCACTTGTCCTCCGTCGCCAATCCCTCTCTTCTCCAAGATCCTTGCGCTTCCGAGAGGATGATGAAGGAGACAAGCACTACACCCACCATCGATCCCCACTTCATTCAGCAGCAAGCGATGGCGGCAATAGCGACCCCAAGTTCCGCAAAAGCTCACGGTCCTCGGGACCTTAGACCACCTTTAGAGAAGTTCACCGAGCAGACCTTGGTCTTAGAAAGGACCATTTGCTCGGTGGGGTTGATGAAGAGTGTGGTCCAGGGCCATCTTGACTCCGGCATAGAAGTGAGGCTACCAGGAACGGAGTTGACCTCGGAGCCACACGAGGGGGAGGTCATCATCTTCGAAGCTTTTTTCAAAGCCAGGCTCGGATTCCCTGCTTCGGAGCTCTTGGCGGGGGTCCTCCACTTCTATAATCTAGACCTACCGCAGTTGTCCCCGAACACCATTGCTCATTTAGCCGTCTTCAAGTGGGACATGAGGGCTAAAGGCTAGGAGGGGAGGGCCGAAGTCTTTGCGAAAATGCACGAGGCCTCCTGCCAGCCCAAGAAGTGGGACACCTTGATCATAGCATAAGGGAGCATCAACTTCCAGCTTCAGAAAGAATATGCGGACTCATTCCCAGCAAAGGCTATCAACGAGTAGTGGCAATCCGACTGGATCCACCACTGGTTCTATGTGGCGGTGGGGCCGGACTCCAGGCTGATGGGCCCCCTTCGCTAGATCTGGTACCGAAGGGAGGTGGACATTGAAGTGGATGCCAGCTCGGTATTCTCCTGAATCCCGCTCTTGCAGGTAGTATCTTGATGAATGAGCATGTGGGACCTAGCCGAGGAGTTTGTTTCGCTCCAGATCCTGCCTTTGAAGGAGACATGGCCCGTTGCCCTTCAGAGTGCCAATGATGGGGCACCGCTAGAGACGTCATCCAGCCCGCTTGGTACGCTCCAGTCCTTCGTTCCTGCAATGATTATTACTACCCTCCTTCTGTGATTAGGTATTGTACTAAGGGAACCTTCACGTCTACAGGGTGGTCGAAAAGATCTTTGGGGCCCCCACTCCGGTGGAGAAGGAGCGATACAATCAAGTATGGAGCACTCTGCGGATTAAGCCCCCATCTCTCCCGAACATTGATATCCCCGACTTGGCTTCAAATAAGAGGAATGCGGATGCCGGCCCGGTTGCTCCTTTGAAGCACCCTTCGAAGAAGACTATGAGAAGGCCCTAGCTCCTCCCTGTCTCCTCATCTTCCCTCAGTGACTCGGGAGAGGTAACACCGAGCGGGGGGTTGGTGGCTGAACCCAAAGCCTCTGCGCTTAACCTCGAAGTTCCAGTGCCTGACCCTGTCGTAGGTGACGCCGCCGCCGATGGCGCGGTAGCCAGCAAAGTGTTGTCAATACCTCCGGTAGAGGTGGTCGTGGAAGGGATAGCCAGGGGGTCCCTAAGGTCCCGCGGGCCTCCTCACCTCCGGGTGAGGTAGCTGAAGAGACTTTGGCCAACTCTTGAGGGAGCCCCGAGAGGGACAGCGTGGCCTGTGGGGGCTAGCCGACCCACTAGCGGAAGTGGTCAGGAGTGCCAATGTCATGGCCGAGCTGACCGCCGCACTGAGCGTATCTCTGGAGAACTCATTAGATGAGTTCATCCAGACAGTATGGTCTCCGGTGGCTGCACGGTCTCTGAACTTTCTACCGGAGGGAGCTCGGAGCGGTAAGCTGCTTCGCTCGGCCCGCATCTTTGGACCTTGCCATCTTTGCTTTACCTACATTGTTTTACAAATATCCATTTATTTGCAGGTACCTTGGAAGGAGATGCCTCTTCGGGTCTCCCACTCCCTCAAGAGGATGTCGAGGCAGGGGCGTAGGCTGACGTTGAGGTAGTTGAGGTGCTGTAGTCCGATGAGGAGGTTGCCTCAGGGAGGGATCTAAGAAGGGCCTCTCTATGCTCTGAGGCTCCTCCGGAGGGGGGAACCGGTCATGCACACGGAGGCGTCCCCCTACTGGCCCCATTTATAAACCCCGAGCTAGGCCTCGCCATGAGGATGGAGCCCCTGCCTATCTGGGTCTGAGGTGCATCGACCTAGTTTTGGAGGTCGGACAGTCGGATGGAGCTGACCTGAACTTCGCCAAAGAACGTGCGGCCTACCAAGTACGTTCCCCCAAGCGCTTCAAGACATGCTTCCTTTTCTTCTTCTTTCATCTAACTCATCTGCCTCCTTTTTATGGGAAGCTCGTTGTTTTGGCCCAGGGGTCCTCGACATCTCTTTTCGTGGAATGCAACCGTCATGACCGAGAAGTCATGGTGCTCCACAAGCGGATCGAAGTGGCCGAGGGGGAGGCGCGAGACCTTCGAGCCAAGCGGGAATATTTGGCTGCCGAAGCTGCGAAGCTTTGCGAGCAGGCTACCATGGTCGAAGGGCTTCAGGCCTTAGCAGCGGAAGTCAACAGCCTCCGAGCACAAGTAACCGAGATAAGGGAACTTCGAACTCGGGCGGCTAAGGTCATCGAGCTCCAACGTGGGTGGCCTAGGTCGAGGAACTCCGGTCCTGAGCGGCCAAAGTTGATGAGCTTCGAGTTCGAGTGGCTGAGGTCGAGGGACTACGGGCGCAGGTAGCTGAAGCCGAGGCCCTTAAGGCTCAGAGAATCAAGCTGGACAAGACGATCTCCGACCTTCTGGCTTTGAATGAAGAGCTGAAGGTGTCATTGGCGAAAGGCGAGGATGTAGCAGCCGACGCCATAGGGACTCTCCGGGACGTCCTAGAGCGCTTTGGGATGTCTTGTGCACCCTTCGATGTTGCGTGCGAGCCCTTGAGCCATCTACTAAAGTTTGTCGAGGATGCTACCAGGAACATGGATGACACTGCAGCCAATTATGGGGAGGTCTCGAGGCGTGTGGTGCCCTTGGCATCCTCCATCACCTCGAAGTTGTCGGAGGCATCATCCCAGTGATGATGGGGATGGCCCCGGTCATCTTGGGGGGAGATCGTCTTCTCTCCCCGACTTCGCTCGTGTGAAAGCTTGGAAGGCCTTCCAAGCACCTTGGAAGGCTGAGGGCCCATTTGTGGTGAAAGCCTGGACAGAAAAAGCCCATCACTCGAGCCTATCATGGACGCAGCCCTCTTCGAGGCTTGCCTCTGTCGTTCCCCCTTTGGGCCTGAAGGTGTAGTCTCCTTAGGGCTTCCTCTTGTAAGTTAATCTGTAAGCAAAGGTCTATGACTTTATAAGTAAAGCCTCTTTTGAAAATTGCTCAGGGTCCGGCCGATGCCTCGAACTCTGAGGTCGAGGTTCTTGATGCAACGGAAGCTCTTTGTCATCAGTGGGATATTTTTGAGGCCCTTAGAACTAGTGAACGCGCTCGTTTTACCGTACCGTTGACATGAAAACGTGCCCCCACACTTGGGCTAGTTCGACGATCCAAAAGCATGTGGATACTAAGGGATAAGCCTAAGCATAACACAATACAAACGTCGCGTTCCAACTACCCTAATAGTAGCAAGGGGGTTGGAGTCGCCAGGTAATTATATTGCACATAATAATCCAATTAGCTGAAATATATAGATAAAATAAACCAACCGGCCGAACGACGCCCGATTGATTCGGAGTGTACCGTGCGAAGGGTCACCGAAGGATAACCAAAGGGTCACCGAAGGAGGCCTTCGACGTCTGGTGCGAGGTAATGCGCCGAAGGTAACCTTCGGCGTTCGGATCGATCTGGCTGAAGATAGGCTTCAAAGAGATCGCGACACTAAATCACCTCCGAATGACAGGGTTCAGTGCGAAGCCTCTGGCATGACAAAACCCAACGTGAAGTGTTCTAGCGTGACTCCGGCGCGAAGAAACTCCGATGCAATGTGGCTCCAGCGCGCGGGACTTGACCAGACCGACAACAGCGTGATAGATCTGGCATGGATGGACAAAGCGAATACTTGCAGAAGGGTGCCCAATAGCCTCCGAAACCAGCTTCTTGGCTCTAGAAACCTTCGGCGAAGGGGGCTCTGAACGTGAGTCCTGTAGCAAAATGAAGATCATCTGCCAATTCGGCCTGGAGACCAAATTACCAAGTGTAGCCGTAGGACACAATAGATAAAACGAAGGGTAGCAATCTGTTACATAGATTAACGGATGGTTCACAAGAGAGCCAACAAGGTGATAGCAATCTGTTATGTAGATTAATGGATGATTCATAGGCAAACCAACAAGGCTTACCACAATTACGGCGTGGCCGACATAGGGCTTCCAGCGCAAACCCACGAAGGTATACTGGTCTAATGCAGAAAGTAAACAAAAGTAAAGGTGCGGTTCAAGCTAGGGTTTGAAGAATTGATCTGTGTTGGGGGTCCTATGAACCAGCCTCACCCCTGATTTATAGGGGCTAGTCTTCCAATCTCTAACTCTAATCTAATAAGATTTGGCCTAATCAAGATAAGACTTCATTAGAGATAAAGACAACCTGAATCCTTATCAGATCCCATCGAAGCCTACCCGAAGTGGGCCTTCATTAGGCCTACTGAAGTAGGCTCCTCGGGCCGAAGCTTCGGCGAAGGAGGCCGCCGAAGGAGCCTTCGGGCCGAAGCAGCCTACGAAGAAGGCCGCTGAAAGGCCCCTGAGGCTCCATGCAGATGGGCCTCCGACACTTCATGGCTTCGGCCTGTACCAGGAGTTGTATATTTTTGGCCCAAATTACCAACAATTATATCCTGATAATTTTGACAATTAATGCCATTTTTTGCTATCAACACATGCCCCCTGCCTTTTATCAAACTAAGTGAGCTAAAAGCACAATAGGTTAAGGACGATATAATCCATATCAGCCTTTTCACACTTCACGCACTTTGCCACACGCTTGGGAAATACCTTTTCAATACCTACCATTCAGAGCTCTTCCAAACCGCTCTCCTTGAAGAGACTCTAATTGTTGGCGCAAAAGGTACACCAACAGGTTCTCTGTTTCAAGAACAAACAAACAGTGTGCTCGTGTTTAAGAACTTACTCAAGCCTCCGTATTTGATAATAACTCAAGTAGTCCGAATCTGTGTATTAAATGGTCAGAGGTCCCCTTTACAGGGTAGAGAGGGGGTATTTATAGGCAAAAACATCTAAGGAAAAGACCTAATTACCCTAGATTACCCCTAATTACCCCAATACGGATGGATAAGACAAACATCTTATCAATCTTGTCGCCCTGCTTCGGAGCCTCCATATCCCACGGAGGGTTCCTCAGGACTTCATATCGAGGTACCCTTCGGCTCAACGCCTCCACCTTCGAAAAGAGCTCACCAGCTCCGAAGCTTAAGGAGTCTTTGAGTTATTGATCTCTAAGTCTTCCAAGTGAAGCAATTTCCCCCAACAGTAGCCCCTCGAATACGCCTCTCCGTATTTAACCTGTACAGAAGGAAGGCAGTATACGGAAGGAATATTTTCATATTCGGAGACTTAGAGAGAATTTGAAGACATTATAGCTCTTCGGAGGATTTCAAATCCATGGAGCTTGGACTCCCCTCTCCAGGCTTCCTACGCAGTGGGAACATATCGTAGGAAGGAAACCGCTTCGAAGCGCATACGTCGTGAGGAAACACTCGATTATAGCCGTTACGGCGCAAGTAGCCGTTACGCCCAGTAAAAGGTAAACGGTCAATTTTTATGGCGGTTACACACCGTTCCACTTCTGGTCCCACCTGTCAGTGGCGGAAGCCAAACCCGCGATGTGAATGCAATCAAAGCGTAGCAATCGACGAGTGGTTATAAAAGGGAAAACAGAAGTTACTCGAAACTTTTTACCGCACTTAGCACTCGCGATTCACTTTCTTCAACCACCAAACTCTCCATCTTCTGAGCAAATGGGCAGAACCAGCCACACTGTCCCAGCGGCGGCTAGTACTTTGGTGCAGAGGCAAGCGTGGGCCTGCCTCAGCGGCGGCAGAAAGAATGGCGGGGACTTCTGGTGGCGCATGGCTAAGAATCCTCGGGAGCTCCGTCCGCCTTCCAAGAAGAAGATCTCCCAGAGCTTCCTCATCGGTCAATCTACGAGCACCGCCGAATCCATCAAGGAGGCCATAGAAGGGAAACTGGGAGCCCGGCTGAGGACTCGGGTCCCAGGATCAGAATCGACCCGAGGCCGCGAAGTGGAGAAGTGGTAGTCTTCGAGGCATTCTTCGAAGCCGGCTTGGGGCTTCAGCCATCGACTTTTTGGCGGAGGTACTGGACCTGTTTCATATTACATTACCTCAGTTGTCCCCCAATGCCAATCGCCCGCCTGGATATCTTCGAGGTGGGTGCTCCAGATCGAAGGGTGCGAAGGACGCTCGGAGATCTTCGCTGCATACTCACGAAGCCATCTGCCAGCCGAAGCCACAGGATGGGCCCGGGGATTCCAAAGTGATAATAGCCTTCGGCAGTGTCAACTTCCAGTTGTGGAGGGAGCATGCCCTACACTTTCCTACGAAGGCCATCAACGACCGATGGTACACCAACTGGATTCTTCGGTGGTTCTACGCCGAAGTCGGAGAGGACTCCCCCTCGCAGGACCTCTCCAGGAGATTTGGTTCTGGAAGGAGGCGGAGGTTGCTCCGAAACCCCAGCTTGCTTCCATGAGGCTGGGGTTGTTGACTTCGGTGGCTCGTCGCATGAGCATGCGCGACTTTGGCCGAAGAATTTATCGCCCTCCGGATTCCACCTCTCGGGGCCAACTGGCCCATAGTGTTCCACAGCCTCAGAAGGTGATCTCCGAACCCTAGGTAAGACTTCGATTCCTGCAATACTGCATTTAGATGATAAAAACAACATACTTACAACGCTGTTACCCCCTTTTCTTCAACGGCTCCTTTGGCATTGGCTCGGGAGGAATAGCTTCAGGCCACCGAACGGGTCCTCGGAGCTCCTCAGTGGCTAAAAAGCAGCGAAGGCTGGAGCTAGTGGGGAGCTAGGAACGCTCCAATAGAGTGTGGGGAGCTCTCGGGATGGAAGCCCCCTCCTCTTCCCGACTTTGCCACGACTGGAGTAGCTGCCCGGAAATGGAAGGCTGTTGCTGAACCACCCAAGAGAGCCATCAAGCCGCCGTACAAGAAGAAGAAGGTGGCGAAGATCCCTTCGCAGCTGACCCTGCTTCGTCGGCTTCGTCGGCTTCATCCCTGGACGCCCGAAGCTCAGCCTTCCGAGGAGCCTGAGGGCTCCGACGTCCAGTTAGCGTTGAGCCTCGAGAATTACTCCTGGAGGACGACGAAGATATAGGGGAAGTCCCAGCCAGAACCTCTGATCGGGAGGTTGCGGAGGTAGACCCAACGCGCGCCTCCGTGCCCACCGTCGTAAATCTGGAGTCGGACTCCACCACCCCCAACACACCTGTAACTGGAACGTGGTCACGGTGGGAGTCACAGCTCCGGCAGGAAACGTGGCGGAAAAGGCTTCGGGAGACGACTTCGAGGACATCCTTCAGTTATACGAAGTTTCTGGAGGATCCGACGATCTTGCCTCATGGGGCCTCCGAAGGTACGTCTTGACTCTCCTACTTTAGTTGATACCTACAACAATCTTTTCTTGTAAATACTTATCAAATTTCTTGACAAGATAGGTACCTCGAAGGTGACGAAGCCCCAGCTGCACCCGAAATCCCCATATCTTCGAGGGTCATGGCTCAGGTGGATCCTCCTGCTCCTTTCGGACGCTCCATGCCTGCTAGCGGAAGTCGTGCCCGCCGGAGCGGATTCCTTCAACTGAGGTCGCCCCCTCTGTAGCGGCTCCGGCGACCGAGGTCACCCCCTGTGGACGCGGCTCTGGTCGAAGGGGTAGCCGCTGAAGAAAGGGCCACTTCTGCTTCAGCCGCTGCGCCGCCTTGGTGCCGGGGAGGGGCCAAAAGCATGGCTAGCCTTGGCCTTCCCCCCGGCCTTGCGACGACCTCGGTCAGCAACTTGGAGGAGGAGGCCACTGCAGACGACCGCCAAGCTTCGTCTTGGCTTCCT
Organism: Zizania palustris; assembly: GCA_019279435.1. Lineage (NCBI taxonomy): Eukaryota > Viridiplantae > Streptophyta > Magnoliopsida > Poales > Poaceae > Zizania > Zizania palustris. The sequence continues at coordinate 67,569,407 of JAAALK010000289.1, read as the reverse complement.
TTGCTGGCTCTGTTCCTAGAGCACCGGGTAGGCCTCCGAGCGCTCCTGGAGCCCCTGGGAGAGAAGATCCAGGACATCGCCAATTCAGACCTGGTCTCTGCTTTGAGCGAAGCTAGGGCTCCGACGCTAAACATGGCCCTCGAAAGGGTTACCCTACAGGTATGCACAACACCATAGATAATTCAAATCAATGGTTATAAATACTTTGGTACTTGTTCTTTTTCCTTTGCAGTAATTCGTCCTTGCTAGAGCGGCGGCGACTTCCAACGAGGTCGAAACTAATTGGCTCAAAAGGAAGGTTACCACCCTCCAAACCACCCTCAACGACTCCAACGAAAGATCCCTAGGTTGGAGGAGGAAGTCTTAGCGGAATGGAGGGCTAGGGCTGTGGGCCGATGAAGCCCTCTGAACGGCGAGGGAAGACAACGACGTGCTCTGCATTTCAGCCCAAGAGGTTGAAGCCGAACGCGTAGTTCTTCGGGCGGAGGTTGAGAGGCTTCGTCAATCGGCGGCCACTTCGAGCGCCGAGTTGGTGGAGCTCCAGGAGCTCTTAACCAAGTGATGGCCCAGAAGACTTCTTTAATGCTCCAGGTGGCCGAGGTGTCCGCTACTGCTGTGGGGCTGGAAGCAACGGAGAAGAAGAATGCTAGTGCGGCAGAACGTACCTTGGACGCCCTTCAGGGTACCTTGGAATACTTCGGCACTATGTGCCCTTCGTCTTCTGCGCACAGCCAGGTGAACCCCTCGATCGGAAGCTGAAGAGGATCCAAGTGGCAGCATCGCTGATGATGAACTCTGGTGTCCGGTACGGAGAGATCTCCGGGCAGTGCGCCGGCATCGGAGTTCTTAACCACCCTCGAGTCCCTTCAGATCCCCCTCGGTGCAGTCGGGGGTTCGATCCCTAGAAGCTTCGCCTCCGAAGACCTGCTGCGCCCTTCTTCGGACGTGGCTTTGGCCTGGGAAGCCTTCCGGTCAACTTGGAAGTCAGACCCATAAGGCTGCGGCCAAAGCTTGGATTGACGAGGGCCCGTCGACAGAAGCAGGCATAAACAAAGCCACCACTTCCTGCGTCGCCGGCTCCGACAATCCCTGCTCCGCCAACCGACCCGCAGGTCTAGCTCTTAGGGCCATGATGTATGCAAACTGTTGTAAAGCCCCTTTTAATTAATGAAAAAGTTATAATCGAGAAGCTCGTTTGGGTGTCCTGCTTTTCCTTTTTTAGGTTTTGTCGCGCCCTTCGAACTTTGACCTCGAAATACTGGAGTTTACCGAAGGGCTCCAGAAGGAGTGGGCAAGCCTCGAGAGCTTAAGGCCCTACCACCGATCTCGCTTTTTCCGTTCCTCATGGAGATAAAGGGGAGATACCTCCTGAAGTTTTTCACGAGGTCTTAGCGTATATCAAGGAAGAGGAGAAAGAGAAGGCATCCTCGTCTTCCGACACATGAATTGGTCTGACTCAGAGTATCAGGTCGAGGACCCTACGGAGGTTAATTCTGAAAGGCTTCTGACCTGGGCCGAGCTCCAAGAGGAGCAAAAGAAACTGCGAGCCTTGAAGAAGAAGAGAGGTGTGCCGAAGGACAGAGTAGCCAGAGGGGTAGCTCTAGACGTCGACAGGGTCTTTGATTTTTTCTAGGCTTGGATCAAAACTTCTCCTGATGTACAAGTACGACAGATTAATGTGAATTCTTCCGAAAGTATTTTGTTTGCTTTTTACCCTCCTACCCCTCCTTGTGGGTGGGGGATCATTTGCTGTGCAAAGGATTCGCCAAACACAATGATACGTCGAATTACACTTAATATTCGTACTTTACCTTTTTAGAGGCTTCTTGTAACATACTCTCTTATAATTACCTCATAAATTTCGAAGTTAGATCTGTCGCTTAGGACTTTGTTTTCATTCTTTTTTTTGAATTGTCTCGTTAGCCTGAGCCTCAAAACTTTATTACTTGGTCACCTTCGACTCTTTTACAGATGCTTCGAACCCGTATGCCTGAAATCTGTTCCTTGGACTCTTCTACGAATCCTAACAAGCCGTAACCTGGAATCCGTAGGCTGGCCACCTTCGGCTCTTTTACAGATACTTCGAACCCGGAGGCCGGAAATCTGTTCGTTTAAAGTCCTTAGACTCTTCTATGGATCCTAACAAGCCGGAGCCTGGAATCCGTAGGCTGGCCACCTTCGGCTCTTTTACAGATACTTCGAACCCGGAGGCCAGAAATCTATTCGTTTAAAGTCCTTAGACTCTTCTACGGATCCTAACAAGCCAGAGCCTAGAATCCGTAGGCTGGCCACCTTCGGCTCTTTTACAGATACTTCGAACCCGGAGGTCGGAAAATCTGTTCGTTTAAAGTCCTTAGACTCTTCTATGGATCCTAACAAGCCGGAGCCTGGAATCCGTAGGCTGGCAGCGGAGTCCTCGAACCCATGGTTCACAGACTACTGCCCGGGTCTTGGGAAAGATGCTTGCCTCTGCAAGCATCTCCTTCCTCCTGATGCGTCCATCCGGAGTAAGGGATACTCGAAGAGTAAACAAAATTCGACCCCCCCACTTTTATTTAGAAAAGGAAGTTTACAAGTGATTACAAGGAGCCCCTAAGCGTAATAACGCTTAAGGTGCTCCGCATGCCACGCATGTTTCAACTCTTCTCCTTCTAAATTAGCTAATTTAAATGATCCGGGGCATCCTGAGCGTAGGATAATATATGGTCCTTCCCATTTATTCCCTAGCTTCCCCGGCGCTATTACACTTCGCAAAACTAGATGACCTGGTCTAAGCTCGTTTGGCTTTATCTTCGGGTCATACCATGTTTTATTTGTCCTTGGTACTTCATCGGGTTGGCAACAGCTCGAAGCCTTGTTTCTTCTGATAAGTCCAACGAAGTGTTTCTGTCATCTTCGCCTCCGGGCTGCATCGCACGAAGGGATCCCCCCTTGAGCTCCGTAGGAGTTATGGCTTCATCTCCGAAGAGTAGTCTGAATGGGGTAAAACCTGTGGATCTGGTTTGAGTGGTTCGAATGGACCACAAGATCTTGGGGAGATCTTCGACCGACAGCCCTTTGGCCAGCCCCATAATCCTTCGATTTAAATCGGATAGGATGTTCCCATTGGCTCTTTCGACAGCTCCGTTGGACTGTGGATGGCGTACTGCGGCGAAGCACAACTTAATGCCCAACTCTTCACAAAATGTTTGGAATGTGTCAGCTTCGAACTGGGTTCCATTATCCACTGTCAACTCCCTTGGCACTCCGAACCTGCATATAATGTTCTGCCAGAAAAATTTTTGCACGTTCCTCGAGGTGATAGCAGTCAATGGCTCCGCTTCAACCCACTTCGAAAATATTCGATTGCTACTACCGCAAACTTCAAGCCGCCTTTTGCCATTGGAAAAGGGCCTATGAGGTCCATGCCCCATCGAGCCATTGGCCATACCGGGGCAATAACTTGAAACTGAACTGGCAGACGGTGGCTTCGCTTGCCCATGCATTAGCAGCCTTGGCATGTTCGAACCAGCTCCTCTGCATCTCTCACTATTGTTGGCCAGTAAAGCCCCTGCCGAAGTGTCTTGCCAGCTAGAGCTCGAGGTGCCAGATGACTTCCGCACAAACCTTCGTGAATGTCCCGAAGTATATCTTGACCTTCGGGTTGGGAGATGCATCGGAGTAGAGGGGAGCAAACGCCAGCTTTGTACAATACTCCGTTGACAAGCTTGTAATTTCGGGCTCTTGCTTGCAACTTTCGGGCATCCTGACCTTTTGAGGGATCTATGCCATCTTGCAATATGCTCATAATCGGAGCCCGCCAATCTATAGCCGGAATGCACAGTACTTATGCAGAGGGTACATGGCTAGCTGCGGGCTGCATTAGTTCTTCGTAGAAAGCACCCTCCGGGAGGTCTACTGCTCCAGCTGTAGCTTTTGCCAGAATATCTGCGAGCTAATTATCTGCTCGAGGGATACTCCGAACAGTGAATCCTTTGAATGCTGCTTCAGCCTTGCGGATTTCTTCAAGGTATTGTGCTAGATGCGTGTTCTTTTCTTGAAAACTTTTATCAACATGCCCTGCGACGACTTGGGAATCTGTCTTAATCATTATCCTTGCAGCTCCGAGTGCTTTAGCCTTTTGGAGGCCTAGCAGAACCCCTTCGTATTCTGCAATGTTATTGGTGGTTTTAAAATTGAGCCTCGCAGAATACATGGCCTTCTGCCCTAATGGTGATATGATGACCGCCCCTGCTCCGGCACCGGATGCCTGATAAGCTCCATCAGAAAATATTGTCCATAAACCTTCGGAGGGCTCTTCTGGGGCCCAAACGGCAGATGGAGTCTACTCTGCTACGAAGTCAGCTATGATTTGGGATTTGATAGCTGTTCTTGACGTGAAGGAGATTCCGAAGGGGGCTAGCTCGACGACCCACTTTCCAATCCTTCCTGTAGAGTCTTTGCTCCGGAGCATATCCCCCAGAGGATACGAGGTTGGAACGATTAGGTTATGCGCCAAAAAATAATGTCTTAGCTTTCGTGAGGCCATTACTAGGGCATAAGCAAATTTCTCGAGCTCGGAGTATCTTATCTTAGCTCCGGACAAAGTTTCTGACACAAAATAAACTGGGTTATGCACCAGCTTTCCCTTAAGCTCAACTTCCCGGACCAGCACTGCACTTACTGCGGAGCCTGTTGCTGCAAGATAAAGGAGAAGTGTTTCTTCTGGAAGGGGCACAGTAAGTGTTGACAAGCTTCCGAGGTACGCTTTTATGTCATCAAAGCTTTTCTGGCATTCCGGTGTCCAACTGAAGCTCTCGGACCCCTTTAGGGCTTTGAAAATTGGGAGGCTTCGCTCTGCTGACCTGGCTAGGAATCTGCTAAGGGCTGCGAGCCTTCCTGCTAGCTTCTGGACTTGCTTCAAATTTCCTGGCGGAGCCATTCTTTGTAGTGCACTTATTTGCGTTGGGATAGCTTCGATTCCTCTGCTTGAAACTAAGTACCCTAGTAGCTTCCCTGCTTGGGCTCCGAATATACATTTTTCTGGGTTGAGGCGTACTCCACAAGCTCGGAGGCTCTCAAATGTTTCAGCTAGGTCTAGGCTATGCTGGTTCTTTTGAGCACTTTTTATTACAATATCATCCATGTAGGCTTCGACATTCTGGCCTATTTGATGACCTAAAGCTTTAGCTATTAAACGTGAAAAGGTGGCTCCGGCATTCCGAAGGCCAAAAGGCATTCTTACATAGCAAAATACTCCGGAAGGAGTTATGAAGCTTGTCTTGGCTTTGTCTTCGCGTTTCAGCCATACTTGATGATACCCGGAATAAGCGTCCAGGAAGCTTAGCAATTCGGAGCCTGCTGTGGAATCCACCAGTTGATCTATTTGGGGCATCGGGTAGGGGTCTCGCGGGCATGCTTTATTTAATGAAGTAAAGTCAATACACATGCGCCATTTGTTTGAGTCCTTCTTCCTTACAAAAACAGGGTTAGCCAACCACTCGGTATGGGCTACCTCCCTAATGATGCCAGCCCTTAACAATTTCTCTACTTCGGCCTTGGCAAGGCTTGCTCTTTCTGCAGACAGCTTGCGGAGCCCCTAGCGCACTGGCCTGGCCTTCGGGTTGACAAGCAGGCTATGCTCGATGATGCTTCGATCCACCCCGGTGATGTCTTTGTCGGTCCAGGCAAAGACGTCCAGATTTTGCTTGACGACTTCTTCCAATGAGGCGGTTATCTCCGGGGATAGCCCTTTGCCGAACTGCATTGGATATTCTTTGCCATCTTTTGAAATTATCCTCATCTCAACTTCACCTTCCGGGCTCGGCTTGAGAGAGATTCCTTTTGAAAGGTTCGAGACCTCCGGTGCTTCTCCAGCGCCCTCCGTTACCCCTTCGGCGCCTTCCGCTACGCTGTGCACTTGCCGGGGATCAATCGGTTGCTCGTGACCATACTCCGTTCTCCGGGCTATAGCTTGGTCTCCTGCAATAGTAAGCACTCCACCTTGCGTGGGCATTTGAGACAAAGATAATTGTGGTGCGCTATAGCCCCGAACTGGTTCAGCATCCCTCTTCCGAAGATTGCATTGTAAGCATAGGGGGCGTCAATAACATCGAAGATCACCTCTTCTATCCTGGCTAGAGGCCCCTCTCTGAAGGCAACCTCGAGGCCTATCTGGCCGAGGGCATCGAGAGGCGGTCCTAAGAACCCTTGAAGCGGCCGGGCCACTGGAAGCAGTTGCTTCCGGGAGATGCACATTTGATCGAAGGCCTGGACGAAAAGTATGTCTGCGGAGCTTCCGCCATCCACCAGGATCCTTCGAACCTCCACCCCTGCTATGTCTACGGAAATGACCAAGGGGTCAGCATGAGGGAACTTTACCCCTACGACATCACTAGTAGTAAACGAGATGGGCACATGGGACCACTCTGGCATTCCCTCCGCGGAACTCGAAGTCCCAATCTGCCCAACCTCGCGGACGTACTCACACCGCTGCCTTTTTGACATGCTTCCGAGGGCCCCACCTCCGGAGATGGGCATGACCACTCTCTTGCCGCGGTCTTGTGGGTCTTCCTGCTTCGGTGGTGGCATAATATTGGCCACGAGAAGTCTCATGGGGGTTTCTGGGACACCGGCTCGGGCCACGATCTGCACAGGCTCCGACCGTGCCGCTGGTGGGGCTCGATCTGAAGTACCCCTCCCGGTACTTCGTCCTAGGTATTTGCCCCGAAGGGTTAACACCGACTTTGCCATGCATGCAACAGAAAAAACTCTGGCGCCTGCCTGGCGCTCTCTCTTGAGGTCTCGGGGCCCCAGCCTTGAAGTTCTGTACCTGCTAAAAATTGGCAGGTGCCTTCGTGGCGGAGGGCGTAATGTTTAGCACCTCTGAACGGAAATGCTTATTCCCTCGCCTGTGCTCGTTGAAGTGGTTATCTTGAGGGGGTTGCAGAGGAGCCGAGACTTCAGGTTCCATCTTGACTTCTCGGAGGGTAGGTGAGGGGGCTCCGGCCCGCCGGAGACAGCCTTCCTCCACCTTAGCATACTGTTAGAAGTATGCCATGAGCTGTGTTACAGACGTCACCGGCTTCCGGTGGAGTTTGATGAGGAGGTCGGGGTTTAGCACCCCTTCGCGGGCGGCGTCGACTACCGAAGAGGTAGACAGGCCCTTAATTTGTGACTTGGTGTGGGCGAAGCGCGTGAAGTATTCTCGGAGTGTTTCTCCCGCCCGCTGCTTCACTTGGAACAAACTTCCTGTGGACATCGGGGCCACAAAGGTACCCTGGAAGTTTCTCACGAACTTCTTCTTTAGCTTCTCCCAAGACTTGATCGATCCTGGCTTCAAGGACCAGAACCATCGGAGTGCCACACCCTCGAGAGCGAGGGGGAAATACTTCGCCATCGTGTTGCGCACCCCTCCGCTTGCTTCTATGGCTAGGTCATATGAGCGAGTGAACTCTCCGGGGTCTGACCCACCAGAGTACTTGTGCAACTTCGAAGCCTTGAACTCGGGATCAAAGGGGACTCTTTGCAAGTCTGAATGCAGCGGAGACTCGTCATCGAAAGATGCGTTTTCGGCCTCCTCCGGGACTTGGATAACTTCTGGGGGGTTGTGAGCACCATCATCTTGAGGCCCTTCGGGAGTCTCGGTGGAGGCTTGAGTGCGGAGGCGATCGGCAGCCTCTTGCCTCCACCTAGCTACCTCCTCCTGAAGCCTGGCTAGTTGAGTAGCCTCGGTTCCAGGAAGGTCTTCGTCTTCATCGGAGGGTAGCTCCAGGTCTTGGGAGCTGACATAATCAGTCTGAAGCACCGTAGGAGGAGCTCGAGGACCTTTGGGCACTCGACGCCCAGTGGCATCTTTGGGGATCGTTGGAGCGGTAGAGGGCCCAGCTCCTGCAGTCCGAGGGGACCTTCGGAGGGGACCCGAGGCTTGGCTTCGCTTCGGAGGCATAGCTATTTGTGGAGAGCTCCGAAGATCGGGGACTTCGCTTGATCTGGGAAGGCGAGCGGGGGCCTTCGAACCACACTAAGAAGCCCCTTACCGAAGGGTGCGTGAAATCTTAGGACTCCGAGCCTCCCTCCGTAAGTGCTCTTCGAAGTGTGGTCAGCAGTAGAGAACAAGCTTTTAGAACTTGGTTCCCCACGGACGGCGCCAACTGTTGGCGCAAAAGGTTACACCAACAGGTTCTTTGTTTCAAGAACAAACAAACAGTGTGCTCGTGTTTAAGAACTTACTCGAGCCTCCGTATTGGATAATAACTCAAGTAGTCCGAATCTATGTATTAAATGGTCAGAGGTCCCCTTTTACAGGGTAGAGAGGGGGGTATTTATAGGCAAAAACGTCTAAGGAAAAGACCTAATTACCCCTAGATTACAACCGACATAGCGGAACTGTTCAGTACACGGAGGAAGGTTAAATAAGGTAAAACTCCCCAATACGGATGGATAAGCCAAACATCTTATCAATCTTGTCGCCCTGCTTCGGAGCCTCCATATCCTACGGAGGGTTCCTCAGGACTTCATATCGAGGTACCCTTCGGCTCAACGCCTCCACCTTCAAATAAGAGCTCACCAGCTCCGAAGCTTAAGGAGTCTTTGAGTTATTGATCTCTAAGTCTTCCAAGTGAAGCAATTTCCCCCAACACTAATAAATAAGCATTGCCTAGAGCGATTTCAGCTATTTTAAAAGTACCTTCCCAACTGAGCGACCATTTACCAAATTTGGGGCTTTTAGTACCTAAGGGCAAAATCGTCTTCCAAACCAAGTCACCAACTTGAAATGATTTCACTTTGACTCTTTTGTTGTAGGCTCTGGCTACTCTCCTTTTATCTCTTTCTATAGCTTCTAGAGCCCTTAACCTCTTATCGGTCACTTCTTCCAAATTATCCTTCAAAAGATTTTCATATTCGTCGACCAATAAGCGATCTTGCTTAAGAAATCTTAATGAGCCAAGATCCACCTCCACTGGTATAACGACTTCTTGTCCATATACTAACTCATATGGACTAACTTTGGTAGCACCATGCTTTTCAACTCTACAAGCCCACAGTGCCTCAGAAAGCACTTCATGCCACCTTTTAGGGAACTCTTCAATTTTGTTCTTGATGAGCTTAATTATAGTTTTATTACTAGACTCGGCCTGACCATTGGCTTGAGCATAGTACGGTGAAGAGTTTATCAACTTAATATCGTAAAATTCGGAAAAGTCTCTCACTTCTTTAGCAATAAATGAAGTACCTTGATCTGTAGTAAGATTTTGGGGGAATATTGAATCTATGTATAATGTGCTTCAAGATGAAATCAATTACCTCATTGTGAGTTATGTTCTTGAGAGGGAAAGCCTCGGTCCACTTGGTGAAATAATCCATTGCCATCAACACGAACTGATGCCCTTATGAATCTAGCCGATGAAGTCCAAACCCTAACCTCGGAATGGCCATGGTTTGATAATAGGGTTAAGTAGCGACTCAGGAGCCAACTGAATATTACCAAACTTTTGACATGCTTCACACCCTCTATAACACTTAAAATAATCCTTAGTCATGGTCGGCCAAAAAAAACCTGCTCTTTTAAGCATCCAACTCATTTTTTGGGCCGACAGATGAGTGCCACAAAGTTCCTCATGAACTTCTGTAGGACCGAAAGTAGCGACCAGAGGGGGGGTGAATGGGCGCCTAAAAATTTCTTGCTAAAATATGTGCTAAAAAACTGCACCCAACCAAACTTAACCAGTCAAATAATATTATCAAAACAAATTATAGGAACTAAAGTTGTTTACCCTAAAAATGACCGGTGTCCTAATTAAAATGGTATTAAAAATAAAATTACTGCAGTAAATAAAAATACCTAGATAAATCATGAAATATTTATATTTCAGTCTAGTAATAAAATACTGATCAAATGGACAAACCATATAACATGCAGAAATTAATGTAGAAATAAAACTTAAATATTTCAAGTAAATCTAGAGTAGAAATATTACTGTGACTATTAATAAATTTTTCTTTTTATACGAGCTAATTAAAAGATATTAAAATAAAGTTATACGAGTACTAAAAATATTTAAGCAAATTAAAATACCATGAAATTTCTAAACGAATTTTCCGCTAATTAATTAATAGATAATTATCTCTAAAACTAATCTACTAAAAATTAGGAGATAAACAAAACTACTTACCTGCATCTTTGTTGGCGTCGCCGAACCAATCTAATCTCCAATGGACTGAACCGCCGGCGTGCAGTTCTTCTGTCACGGACGTCGCGCGCGTGAAACTGGCCAAAAAAAACAGCAAGGAAAAAAAACGTGGGAACTGTTGCTAGCAGGAGCCGTACGTGCCTATGCACTTGCTAGCCTGGGCACATGTAGCGCCCCGATCCACGTGCGCCAAATATCCTATTGCCATGAGCTGCTCCTGCGGCTGAGTGATTTCTCTTGGGAACAAAAACACCTGGCACGCTGACGCCCGTGAAGAAATTTTCTTCTTCTCACGCCGCTTGCGCGTGATGCACTGCACAAGGAGAGTGCACCAGGCTGCTGTCTCGGTTACCGCGCGCGTGAAGCAAATAAAAGCTGTCGTCTGGTAAAGCTTCACGGAAAGGAGCCGCGTCACGTCGCACGCAGGAAAAACAACAGCCTTGGGGAAAAACTTTTGCCGGCGGCGACTAGGAAAGGAACTGCGGCGATAAAAAACTTGATGGACTGTAGATTGATCTTAGGGAAAAATAAAAACAGTCATCTATCCCCAAGGGGATAGGGGCCTATTTATAGGCAAAACCTAATACATGAAAAGACTACTTTACCCTCGGGTAAAATAAGCAAACTCTAAAATAAATTCCGAAAATTACTAAAATATTCTTAGAAAAAATTAACTGACTCGAATAAAAATATTCTAAACTTAAAAACTAAATATTAATATCCTAAAAACGAATTAATGATAGATTGTCAGTTTTACGCCGAAACTGACAAAGCGTCCACCGTCTTCGCACCGGGTACCCGGATTGGGCCGACCCGACCCCGCAGCTTCCTCAGCCCGGCAATCGCTCGCCGCCCGTGTACCTGAGTCAAACCCAGTCAACAGACAAGTGGATCATCTGCCGCTCCTAGCCATGTACCCGGATTGGGCCAGCCCGACTCCGCAGCTCCTCTGCCCGGCTGTCGCTCACTGCCCGTGTACCTGAGTCACATGCGCCTCAGACTCGGCAGGTCTTCATCTCTCCTTTCCATTTACTTCCGTTGACAATCACTCATCACATTTGGAATATCAAAACCATATTCTTCAACATGGTTTCTCAATCTCCCCCTTGATGAGTGCATTGTCAACACTCTTTTCAGCTCATCTCCAGAACCTACAAAACATGTGGAAACAAGAAAAACAAAGACAAAAGAAAATAGAAGAAAGAAAATAAAAGTTTAACCTTAATGACCAAAAGCCAGATAAAAGCAAGAAAAATGTGGTCATTATGGTTAACCAAAAATAAAAACCTCAAAAATAAGTGCAAATCTCAGAATTACCAACAAGGAAACTAAAAAGTAAACTCCAAAATTTCTCCCCCTTGTTGACAATTGGACTCATCAAGTGAGACTAAATGCACTTAAAGAGACATAAACACAAACTCCCCCTGAAATGCAGCTCCCCCTCAAAATATGCTATGAATGCAGATGGGGTGCAGGCGGAGTGTGAAAAGCATGCTTCTTAGATATGATTAACTGCAATTACAACATCTAACAGGTATAGTGAAAGATATACTGTCTAAGATACATGACATGATCAGTGCAATAGATGATATCTTAAGAAAGTCATTAGCACGCATTTTTTGATTTTTGCAAAAACAAAAGCATCACCATATTTTCTAGTTGACAAGCAAAGTAAAGCATGAGATGCAAAAGCTAACTGATATCTACCAAGATAAGCATTGTCCAAATCAAAGTGCTTCAGCAAACTTGTCATTTTTTTTCAAATTTTTTTAGACTTTTTTTATATTTTTCATTTCTGTTAGGGGTTATTTGCATGTCAAACCTTATGCTAACCGACCAAGTCAAGCCTAGGCCAGAACTGGACCATCAGAAGCTTAAGACATTGGTCTTGGCATACATTACATTGTCCTAGTTCATACCAAAGTGCTATGGTAAGCAGTCCAGAAACAATGCAATGCGACAAAGCAAACCCACCTGGATCTTTTCTTAATAATCATAAAATTGCATAGATTTTTCATTTTTCTGAATTTTTATCATTTTTAAAGCACATTTTGCATATTTAACGCATATAAATGTCCAAGCTGCATATCTGCATCTAAGTAAGGATCTAGCTACAAGGCATGTAAAAGATAGCGAAAGCATTCCGCCTACACATGGTAGTTACCAGAAGCAGTGGTGATCTTTTTTCAAATTTTAAAGCATAAAAACCATGCATATGACAAATATCAGATATATCATGTGAACTGAACCAGAACATGATCATCGACCAGTAATCAAAAACATATACTAGCTAGAGAAAGTAAAGCAGATTAATCATATAATAGAAGCAAGCTCAAAATGTGATTGATGATTATGCATGATATGAACGCACACAAAAAAAGACTCAATAAAATAAAGAAGAAGGAAAAACTGATACCAATGAAAAGGTGACTCAAAATATCCTAAAAAGATACACAGCTCCCAAAACACAATCAATAATCATGAGTGGGACCAAACGGTCCAATGCCAGGTTTAGTAAACGTGTTGAACCAGTGTCGAGCCATCTGCGCGTATGTTGGAAAGCAAAAGGAATCATATGAGTCTGGATCGAAACGAGGATCAAAGCGCGGTCCTTTGTTCTGCCTAAAATCACAGCCACAAGGTCCAAAACCGTATCCATAACGATCCGGAACTCTGCCAGAAGGAAAACCACCCTCCGGAGCATGATCATAAAAACCGTCTCCTCTACCACCACCTACACGACGTGGCCTGGCCTCTAGCCTCTCTCTATGTCGAGGAACTCTCTGTCTACCACCCTGCTGGTAGAACTGCTCTTGCCCACCTCGAGCTCTCTCTGCTCGCTCAACCCGCTTCCTCCTGAAGCAAAACTCCTCAAGATGCCCGTCTCTCTGACAAAACTCACAGTGATAGGTAGGCTTCTTGGGATGTTGTTGTGGCTTAGGGTTCTTAGGCTTAGTGGTGTTGGGTGAAGCTTCTTTGGTGTGAGAAGGTCCAGGTAAGGAATCAAGAGAAGTGTGAAAAGTTTTAGGCTTAGGAATCCAGATCTGCTTCTTAGGTGGAGCTTTAGGTTGTTCTTGAATCACTCCATCCTTAGGCTGACTATCCTTAAAGGACTCAGTGGAGTGAGTCTTGGGATATCTCTGTTCGGGAGTCATCTTACTCCACTCCACTGCACGGCTAATGGCGCTCTCAAAATCAGCCTTGGTATATGTGTACCCTACCCCAAAACCATCCTGTCTCTTGAACTGCTGGATCATCATGCCGAGCTGTGGCTCTCTAGCACTAATCCAACTCACGATTGAACGGAGGTAAAAGTTCTCATTCTGAACATCAGCTAGCTCCTCTCTCAAAGAAGCTAACACCTCCACCTGAGACAAGCAGATCTCACACTCTTTATCAATTTCGACAGACTTCTCAGCTTTTAGCTTGATCAACTCCATTCTAATGGATAAGCAGTTCTCACAAACAGTGGATGGAACTGACAAGGTCTCAAGCTCTAGCTTAGTCTGCTCCAACTCACCTCTCACTCCAGCTAATTCGCTCAACTGCTCATCACTCTTGGCTCTCAGCTCAGCTATACTAGCTAAATAAGATGGGCAGTCTACACAAGGTGCGACAATAGTGGCATGAGCATCTTTTAGCTCCTGCTGAGCGCTCTCAAGCTCAGTGGCCAATGCGTCTCTCTCATCTACTCTCTCTGTGTACCTGGACTTAAGAGTCGTCAGGTCACACAACAACACCTCACAGTTAGGGCACTCACCACTATCACCCAAGCAAGGGGAAGAAGACAGACTCTCAATCTTGCCATTTGCTGTGGCAAGCTCACTCTCAAGCTCATCTATCCTCTTCTTAGCCCCTCTAAGCAGTTTCTCCCTATACTTCAACTCCTGACTGTTCTGTTCTAGTAAATTAACAACTTCTTGTTCATAGGAAGATGCCTTCTCGTCGTCGTCGTCGGAGTCGTCGGAGGAGTCCTTCTCTTTCTTCTCCCCAAGAGCCATTGAGCAGAAGCTCTTGTGGGGTCTTCGGCTATGACGTGAGCGACTCTTCGGCTTGTCCCTGAAACCCATGAAACAGAGGCCCACCGGATTGTCCCTGTCCTTCCCTTTCCTGATCATGACCTCTTCATCACTTGAACTTGAAGACGAGGAGGAAGACGAGGATCTCTTGGAGTATCTTTTCTCCATCTCGGCGAAGAAGGTCTTATCTCGCTTCTTGTTCTCACGCCTGTAGTCCTTCAGAGCCTTTCGAAAGAATTTTGTCTTGGGCTTGCCCTTCGTGGAGTTATCGTACTTGCCGGAGTTGTAGGAGTTGCCGCCGGTTCCCTTCTTGTAATTCTTCTGCTTGGGACAGTCGGCGATAAAATGACCTAGGTCCCCACACTCAAAGCATCCGGATTTTGTGCCGTGTCTCTTAAACAATCTCTTATCATAAACACGTCGCACCCGGTTGTTAAACAAGCACAGATCATCATCTCCTAGTGTATCAAGTTGTTCCTCGGAGATAGACATCAGAGAAAAAGCAGTACAACTCATGGCATTAGGATCAGTAGACGGTGTCGCAAGAGCCAGAGTCTTGGAGCCAGAATCAGTGAGATTTGATCTCAACTGAATATCAACCTCTGAGGCCTTGAGCTTACTAAAAAGCTCTGCGACGGTCAAGGTATCATAAGACGCGCTCTCAACAATAGAAGAAACCTTGATCTCCCAGATCTTAGGGTCCAAGGTATGGAGTACTTTAAGCGCCTGCTCATGATCCGAGACCAGCTGATCACGCTCGGCCTTGTTAACGCGAAGCTTGTTAATGATCGATTGAAAACGACCAAACAAAGCCTCAATAGTCTCACCCGCTTCTGTGAGAAATTTTCATACTCACGCCGGTAGGTCTGATATAGTCTAGCCTTGACCTGAGCTGTCCCCTCATGGTGTGCCTGGAGGGTAGCCCAGATCTCACGAGCAGTGGTGAGATGGCTAACACGCTCAAACTCACTAGGACCTAGACCAGAAAATAAAATATTCACCGCCTTACTATTATTTTGATGCTGGGTAATTACATTTTCAGTAGTATCCGCAGCAATAGTCGTTATCGTGAAATTAGGATGAACACAAATCTCCCATATGTCCGAGCTCTGGCTCATAAGGTATGCTCGCATGCGAGTCTTCCAATAAGTGTAGCCAAAAGCTTCTAATGATGGGATTTTACCAGAAGACGTCATGGTCACTACCTAGGTTTTGAATCGGTTAAGATATTAAAAAAAAACCTAACCTCGCTCTGATACCACTTGTAGGACCGAAAGTAGCGACCAGAGGGGGGGTGAATGGGCGCATAAAAATTTCTTGCTAAAATATGTGCTAAAAAACTACACCCAACCAAACTTAACCAGTCAAATAATATTATCCAAACAAATTATAGGAACTAAAGTTGTTTACCCTAAAAATGACCGGTGTCCTAATTAAAATGGTATTAAAAATAAAATTACTGCAGTAAATAAAAATACCTAGATAAATCATGAAATATTTATATTTCAGTCTAGTAATAAAATACTGATCAAATGGACAAACCATATAACATGCAGAAATTAATGTAGAAATAAAACTTAAATATTTCAAGTAAATCTAGAGTAGAAATATTACTGTGACTATTAATAAATTTTTCTTTTTATACGAGCTAATTAAAAGATATTAAAATAAAGTTATACGAGTACTAAAAATATTTAAGCAAATTAAAATACCACGAAATTTCTAAACGAATTTTCTGCTAATTAATTAATAGATAATTATCTCTAAAACTAATCTACTAAAAATTAGGAGATAAACAAAACTACTTACCTGCATCTTTGTTGGCGTCGCCGAACCAATCTAATCTCCAATGGACTGAACCGCCGGCGTGCAGTTCTTCTGTCACGGACGTCGCGCGCGTGAAACTGGCCAAAAAAAACAGCAAGGAAAAAAAAACGTGGGAACTGTTGCTAGCAGGAGCCGTACGTGCCTATGCACTTGCTAGCCTGGGCACATGTAGCGCCTCGATCCACGTGCGCCAAATATCCTATTGCCATGAGCTGCTCCTGCGGCTGAGTGATTTCTCTTGGGAACAAAAACACCTGGCACGCTGACGCCCGTGAAGAAATTTTCTTCTTCTCACGCCGCTTGCGCGTGATGCACTGCACAAGGAGAGTGCACCAGGCTGCTGTCTCAGTTACCGCGCGCGTGAAGCAAATAAAAGCTGCCGTCTGGTAAAGCTTCACGGAAAGGAGCCGCGTCACGTCGCACGCAGGAAAAACAATAGCCTTGGGGAAAAACTTTTGCCGGCGGCGACTAGGAAAGGAACTGCGGCGATAAAAAACTTGATGGACTGTAGATTGATCTTAGGGAAAAATAAAAACAGTCATCTATCCCCAAGGGGATAGGGGCCTATTTATAGGCAAAACCTAATACATGAAAAGACTACTTTACCCTCGGGTAAAATAAACTAACTCTAAAATAAATTCCGAAAATTACTAAAATATTCTTAGAAAAAATTAACTGACTCGAATAAAAATATTCTAAACTTAAAAACTAAATATTAATATCCTAAAAACGAATTAATGATAGATTGTCAGTTTTACGCCGAAACTGACAAAGCGTCCACCGTCTTCGCACCGAGTACCCGGATTGGGCCGACCCGACCCCGCAGCTTCCTCAGCCCGGCAATCGCTCGCCGCCCGTGTACCTGAGTCAAACCCAGTCAACAGACAAGTGGATCATCTGCCGCTCCTAGCCATGTACCCGGATTGGGCCAGCCCGACTCCGCAGCTCCTCTGCCCGGCCGTCGCTCACTGCCCGTGTACCTGAGTCACATGCGCCTCAGACTCGGCAGGTCTTCATCTCTCCTTTCCATTTACTTCCGTTGACAATCACTCATCACATTTGGAATATCAAAACCATATTCTTCAACATGGTTTCTCAACTTCTTCCGTAGACACTATATATTGATCACCATCGAAGCACTTTAGAAGTACTCCATCAATAGTTCTGCGATATAACACATCGTCAAACAACACAAATTTAAACGCCTGTCGCCAAACTTTCCGATCAACTCTTTGACTGGCATCTTTTAAATACTAGACGATTGGAATTCTCCAATCATCCTTATGGATTCCTGGAGGGTTCACCAATTCCTTTTCTAAAGTGGCATTTGATTTATTCATCTCCAAGTGCCCCCCGAGCCCTTCCTGTTCCTGCCAAAGGCCAATCAGGTCGGCTGTGCGGAGCCGATCAGCCCGAAGCCCTTCGATGGAGGGGTCCAACGCGCAAAGGCCCCCAACGCTCGGAAGGCTTCTGCGTGAGGATCTCGGTGCGCAGAGCCTTTCGGTGGATGAAGGGCTTCGGCACGGGGGCTCCAGCTCGCAACACCCTTCGGTGGGCACCGCATCAGTCCAAAGTGTCCGGTGGGCAACGCATCAGTCCGAAGTCTCTAGCTTTGGCTGACACAAAGAGTTCAAGCATCGACCTTACTTGTACAAAAAATCTACCTTTCCTGACTTGATAGCCACATGCTTGTTGAGCCAAATCATTTGCAATTGAATTGGCTTCTCTAGACATGTGAGAAATTTTGAAGTCATCAAAAGTAGCAATTATGTCTATACATTTATCCAAGTAGCTATTTAGTAAACCATTAAAACATTGAGCAATTCTAGCTACTTGTTGTACAACCAATAGAGAATCACCATATGCATGAATATGTTTAACACCCATGGAACCTAGAAATTCAAGTCCTAGTAATAAAGCTTCATACTCGACTTGATTATTAGTAGAAGGAAATTCTAAACGGGTCGAGGTCTCAAAGTGCATACCGTTAGGGGATATGATAACCACTCCAATACCTTGACCACTTTTGCAAGATGAACCATCAAAATAAAGTTTCCATGACACTACTTCAATTAGAGCAACATTTCTACCCCAATTGACATCTACGTGGTGATCAACTATAAAGTTAGCGACGATTTGGCATTTCATAGCTCTCGAAGGTTCATAAGCCAAATCATATTAAATCAAAGCATAAGACCACTTTCCGATTCTACCACTTAGAATTGGCTTTTGTAACATGTATTTTATGACATCGGTTTGACAAGCAATAATACATGTGCTAGGGAGAAGATAGTGGCGTAATTTGGTACATGTATAATAAAGTGACAAACACAAGCGCTCCACAAACACATACTGTTGTGGGAAAATATTCCATCCTCACGGTTATTGCAGTAACAGCACAAAAGCAGATAATGGATTCGAAGGTTTCCCAAACATGCATCTTCGGAGATGTCCTGAGTCAAGCTCGAAGCATGAAGATGGACCTTGGTTCGGAGTATATCTTCGAACTAAGGCTCTTTGAGATCTTTTCTGTCAGCTAAGATGGAAGACTTATCTTTTTTCTCATTAGATTAGTCTTTTACCATTTTAGCCCTATTAAGGGTACCGAATAGTTTCCACTATGTCGGTTGTAATAGAGGGGTAAATAGGTCTTTTCCTTAATGTTTGGGCCTATAAATACCCCCCGTTTAACCCTGTAATAGGGACCGAATACAAGCTATTCAACACACACATTCGAACTATTCTAAGTTATTATTCTTTCGGAGGCTTAGAACAGTTCACTTCGCAAACACTTCGTTTGTTAGTTTCTAATCTTCAGAAACCTGTTAGCGTAATCTTTTACGCCAACAGTTGGCGCCGTCCGTGGGGAACCTAGTCCAAGAATCTTCGTTCTCTACCAACTTCTTACATCATGCCTCCTAAGCGGAGCGCACCTCGTAACCCTGTTCGGAGGTCCCCTCGGACCTCCGGAGAAGTACCTTCCAACACTGTTGAGGTCGGAGGACCTTCAACATTTCCTCCACCTCAAACACCGGAAGGAGTTTCCATTCCTCGAGCATACGGAGTTCCTCCGCCAACTCCCTCTATACTTCGACCACCTGGAGTCCCTCTTCCACCTTCAATCCCACTTCAAACTGATCCTCTCAGTTCTCAAGACCTGGAAGACCCTTCCGGAAGAGATGAAGACAATCTTGGTGATACGACCGCTCAAATGGCTAGTCTCCAAGCCAAAGTAGCGAGATGGCGGCAAGAAGCTGCGAATAGGCTTCGTTCTCAAGCCATCCCGGTTATTCCAGAAGTGCCTGAAGACGACGAACCCATCTATCCCGAAGCCCCGGAGAACGCCTCCTTTGATACTGAGTCTCTACTGCATCCTGAGCTGCAAAAAGTTCGCTTCGACCCGAAGTTTAACACTTCGAAGCTCTGTAAGTATGCCGGAGATGAAGACCCTAGAGAATTTGTCTGTTCTTATGCCCTAGCAATTGAAGCTAGTGGAGGAGTTCGAGATACCATGGCAAAGTGCTTCCCCTTAGCTCTTCAAGGAGTGGCATTAAGGTGGTTCTGGTCTTTGAAGCCAGTATCAATTAATTCATGGGGGCAGCTGAAGAAAAAGTTTGTAAGCAATTTTCAAGGCACCTTCGTGCCTCCAATGTCGACGGGAAGTCTTTTCCAGGTGAAGCAACTCCCTGGAGAGACCTTGAGGCAATATTTTAAGCGCTTCGCTCATACGAAGTCGCAGATCCGAGGGTTGTCTACATCTTCGGTAGTTGATGCAGCTAGGGAAGGTGTCACTCATCAAGGCCTCCTGGATAAGCTTCATCGGAAAAGCATATCCTCTGTTTCTCAGTTGATGTCATACTTTGAAGAGTATGCAAGGTCGGAAGAAGGTTGGCTTCGAAGAACTACAGCTACTCCATCCATATTGCAGGAAGTAAAAGTAGAAGTAAAAACTTCGGCACAGCCGCAAGAACTAGTCTTCGAAGTTCAGCATGATCGGAGAAGGGGGCAAAAGCATCCCCGTTCTGAAGTCCTGAACATTGCACCCCCGCAAAAATTCACACAGAGAGCTCCACAACTTTCGGGGAACAAGGTCAGCGGCTGGAGGCCGCCAGGGAAAACGGCTGGCAAAGGCCAGACCCTTTTCTGCTGCATTCATGGTGAAAACCAAAGCCACGCAACTAATACTTGCAAGGCTATACTCACTCTAAGAGGAGAATATCTAGAAAGAACGTCGGGTCTAGGTACTACTGACCGAGTTCCAGCTCAAGCGTGCCAGGAACCTGTCTAGGCTGTGGCGCGGATAGAAAACTTTGAAGCTGCAAGACGCCCTCCGGTGGCCAATGTTATGCCACCTCCGAAACAAGAGGAAGGGCAAGACCGAGGGAAAAGAGTAGTCATCCCCATCTCCGGAGGAGGTACCCTCAGAAGCATGTCAAAAAGGCAGAGAAGAGACTATGTTAGGGAAGTGGGCCACATTGGGACTTCGTCATCTGCAGCTGCTATGCCGGAATGGTCTCATGTACCAATATCTTTTTCTGCGGAGGATGAAGCTGGCATTAAATTTCCACATGCAGACCGACTTGTTATTACTGCTGATATTGTAGGCACTGAGGTTCGAAGAGTGTTGATTGATGGAGGCAGTTCGGTAGACATTATTTTTGTTCAAGCCTTCGATCAATTGTGCATCTCCAGAAAGCACCTTCTTCCAGCGGCTCGTCCTTTGCAAGGCTTCGCAGGACCTCCGCTTGATGCACTCGGCCAAATAGGCCTGGAAGTTACCTTCGGAGAAGGTTTGTTGGCCAGAACTGAGGAAGTAATCTTCGATGTTGTAGATGCCCCATATGCCTACAACGTCATCTTCGGAAGAGGCATGCTAAACCAGTTCGGAG
The DNA here is from genome assembly GCA_019279435.1 of Zizania palustris. Taxonomy (NCBI): domain Eukaryota; kingdom Viridiplantae; phylum Streptophyta; class Magnoliopsida; order Poales; family Poaceae; genus Zizania; species Zizania palustris. Next base: position 67,548,500 of record JAAALK010000289.1, on the reverse strand, counting down.
CTATGGCACATCACAATTATTTGTGTATGAAGATGCCCACGCAAGCAGGAGTTCTTACTGTCTTCGGAGATCAAGCTACCGCCCGAAGAGCGTAATATGGCCATGGTCCCCCTCTTGATCCAAGACAAGTAAATAGCATGCAAGACGATCAAGAAAATTTTTTAGCTCCTTCTGAGTCTTCGAAGAAATCCTTCCCAAGACCAAGTCCTGAAGGAGAGATTGCAGCAAAGATTATTGTTAAAGATGGTAAAGAATATACATTTCAATTTGGTAAAGATTTACCTCCAGAAGTTGCAACCTCCTTGGAAAAGGTGGTGGAAGAGAATTTAGATGTCTTCGCTTGGTCTGACGAAGATATCACCGGAGTCGATCGGGATATTATTGAACATAGTTTGCTTGTAAACCCGAAGGCCCGACCTGTTCGGCAAGGACTCCGGAAAATGTCTGCAGAAAGAGCTATTCTGGCGAAGGACGAAGTTGAAAAATTTCTGAAGGCGGGGATTATCAGAGAAGTGGCTCACACAGAATTGTTAGCCAACCCAGTCTTCGTCAAAAAGATATCTTCTGGGAAGTGGCGCATGTGCATTGATTTCACATCCTTGAATAAAGCATGCCCACGTGACCCCTACCCCATGCCCCGAATTGATCAATTGGTCGACTCCACAGCAGGTTTGGAGTTATTAAGCTTCCTTGATGTGTATTCTGGTTATCATCAAATATGGTTGAAGCGCGAAGATGAGATCAAGACAAGCTTCGTAACTCCCTCGGGAGTCTTTTGTTATGTAAGAATGCCTTTTGCTTAAGAAATGCCGGGGCTACTTTTTCGAGGTTAGTTGCTAAAGCTCTAGGTCATCAATTAGGTCGCAATGTGGAGGCCTATATGGATGATATTGTAATAAAGAGTGCTTTAAAGCACCAACATAGCCTAGACTTAGCAGAAACATTTAATAGCCTTCGAGCATGTGGGATCCGTCTTAACCCCGAAAAATGTATCTTCGGGGCTAAGGCTGGAAAGTTGTTAGGGTATTTAGTTTCAAGCAGGGGGATTGAAGCTAGCCCTACTCAAATAACTGCGCTGCAAAAGATGGCTCCTCTAGAAAATTTAAAGCAAGTGCAAAAGCTGACTGGACGTCTGGCAGCACTTAGCAGGTTTTTATCAAGGTCTGCGGAGAGAAGCTTGCCTATATTTAAAGCATTGAAAGGGTCCGAAGATTTTGCATGGACACCGGAGTGTCAAAAAAGCTTCGAAGATATTAAAGAATATCCCAGTAATCTCGCTACACTCACGGTGCCTACTGCGGACGAAACCCTACTCCTTTACCCTGCAGCTACATGTTCTGCTGTCAGTGCAGTCCTTGTCAGAGAAATGGATTTCAATGGGAAGTTGGTGCAAAATCCTGTTTATTTTGTGTCCGAAGCATTATCAGGAGCGAAGACAAGATACTCCGAACTCGAAAAGTTCGTTTATGCTCTGATAATGGCTTCGAGGAAATTAAGACATTATTTTTTGGCTCACAATATAATTGTACCAACTTCGTATCCTTTGGGAGATATGCTCCGAAGTAAGGATTCCACTGGAAGGATTGGGAAGTGGGCAGTTGAGCTAGCACCCTTCGGCATATCTTTTCTGGCAAGAACAGCAATCAAATCACAAGTCTTAGCAGATTTTGTAGCAGAATGGACTCCACCTGCAACTTTAGTTCCGAAGAAGTCAAGTGACGGAGTTTGGACTGTTTATTCCGATGGGGCTTTCCAAGCATCTGGAGCAGGCATTGGAGCAGTGTTGATTTCGCCTTCAGGGCAAAGATCAATGTACTCCGCAAGACTCAACTTTAAGTCTACTAATAATATAGCGGAGTATGAAGGGATTTTACTTGGACTCCGAAAAGCACATGCTCTAGGGGCTACAAGAGTTGTTATAAAGACAGATTCTCAAATAGTAGCAGGGCACGTGGATAAAAGTTTTCAAGTTCGACATCCACAGCTTGCAAAGTACTTAGAAGAAATTCGTAAGATCGAAGCACACTTCAAGGGTATTTCCATTCGGAGTATACCAAGAGCAGAAAATGTGCAAGCAGACATTTTAGAAAAAGCTGCAGCCGGAGCTATGGATGTACCAGAAGAAGCTTTCTATGAGGAGCTCAGTACACCTTCGGTGCTACAAATTCCCTCTGCACAGATTCTTCGCATTCCAAGTGCAGATTGGAAAAATTCAATCATGGAACTTTTACAGGGAGGAACAAATTTGCCTGAAGAGCCACAGCTTTCAAGATTGAAACTCAGGGCTAGAAATTATCAAATAATCAACGGTATTTTATACAAGGCCGGAGTATGTTCCCCTCTACTTCGATGTATATCTCAAGCCAAAGGTCAAGAAATTCCTCGAGAAATTCATGAAGGCCTTTGCGGTAGCCATTTAGCCCCTCGAGCTTTGGCAGGAAAAACACTTCGTCAGGGGCTTTATTGGCCTACAATAACAGCTGATGCGGAGAGCTTAGTCCGCACTTGTCAAGGATGTCAGTGGATGGGTCGACGAAGTCATCGCCCACCAACAGCTCTTCAAGTTATTGCTCCGGTATGGCCTATGGCCAGATGGGGTATGGATTTAATTGGTCCCTTTCCAGTAGCCAAGGGAAATTTAAAGTTTGCAGTGGTAGCTATTGAATATTTTTCTAAGTGGGTAGAAGTAGAGCCCCTAACAGCTATCACTTCGAACAATGTACAGAAATTCTTTTGGAAAAATATCATTTGCCGGTTCGGAGTGCCTAGACAACTTACAGTTGATAATGGAACACAGTTCGATGCAGAACCTTTCAGGAAGTTTTGCGAAGATCTAGGCATCCAGTTATGTTTTGCTGCAGTAAGGCATCCTCAGTCTAATGGAGCTGTAGAAAGAGCCAATGGAAATATTTTGTCAGGGATAAATCGAAGGATAGTAGGATTAGCAAAAGGACTGTGGACCGAAGAGCTTCCGAAGATTTTGTGGTCCATTCGGACTACGCAAACAAGGTCCACAGGTTTTACTCCATTCAGATTACTATTCGGAGATGAAGCTATGACTCCAACGGAGCTCAAAGGAGGATCACTTCGCAGCACCGAACCGGAGATTGAAGAAGAAAGAGAAGCTTCGTTAGATTTATCAGAAGAAACAAGACTTCGAGCTGTGGCTAATTTATCAAAATATCACCAGCAGACGAAGACTTGGTATGACTCGAAGGTTAAGATCAATGAGCTTAGGCCGGGTCATCTTGTTCTGCGAAGCATTATAGCACCAGGGAAATTAGGAAATAAATGGGAAGGTCCATATTTAATTGTTCGTTTAGGACGCCCTGGCTCTTTTAAATTAGCTAATTTAGAAGGTGAAGAGTTAGCACATACTTGGCATGCAGAGCACTTAAAATGATACTTCGCATAAGGGCTCCTTGTAAATCACTTGTAATCATCTTCTGAATTAATAAAGCATATGGTCCAGATAGTGCCTTCCCCTCATAAACTTCCAGCTTCTGAGTGGACGCACTGGAACCGCGGGGTTGACCGAGAGGGAAGTGTCATAAAGCTGAATCATATTTTCGGACTTCGAATAATTGGTTCGAAGTTTCCGACGTGGGGGCTGACATAATCCGGAGTCCAAGCCACCGGCTTGTAGGCATCCGTAAAAGAGCCCAAAACCACATCATGCGGAGTCCAAGCCATTGGCTGGTAGACATCCGTAAAAAGAGCTGAAGGTGGCCAAAACATGCGGAGTCCAAGCCATTGGCTGGTAGACATCCGTAAAAAGAGCCGAAGGTGGCCAAAATATGCGGAGTCCAAGCCATTGGCTGGTAGACATCCGTAAAAAGAGTCCAAAGAGACCATTGCAAACTCCGAACCACTGGTTTGACAGAGTTCGCAAAAAAGAGCCAAAGGTGGCCAAAGCAAAACAGAGTTTGAGACGTGAGCTTCGAATGTCTGTGAACATAGTCCAAAGTGACAAATTATCTAAGACACTAAGGTGTCCTGAAAGTTATCTCAAGTGATTTCTTTCAAAAAACAAAGGGTACTAAGTTGCCATTCTCCAGACTACAAATAGTCGAGGACATTTTATAAGATTTTAAAAGATCTTTAAATTACAGAGGGGCTCCAAACCCCAAAAAATTGTACTCCGAAGTTTTTTCTTTGCGCATAACCATCTTTGAATACAGTTCGAAGTTGCTTATACCCAAAGAAGGGCTAGTAAATAGGGAGACAATTTTAAATCGATATTCATTATTCGAACGAATATGTTTACAGATTACATCATGAAAAATTGGTATCTATACCAAGAAGGAATCGAAGACCTCTTCGATCTCTAGAGCTAGGGTTGGAACGACTAGTTCCAGTGCCGGGAGTTCTAACAACTTTACGTTTAACTCTCTTGCCTCCCTTCGAAGCTCTAAAGTCCTTCTGTTCTTGTTGAAGCTCGGCCCAAGTTCGAAGCCGCTCGGGGCTCCTTTCCCAGCTTCCAAGTTCTTCAGGCTTTTTACCTCGATCTTCATCTTCGTCTTCGGACCATATAACATCTTCAGAAGACGAAGTGTCCAAGTTAAACTCTTTTTCTTCCTCTTTAATATAAGATAGTATATCTTTGCTTACTTCGGGCGTAATTGCACCAAAGTTATCTCGAGGAACTAAAAATCGAGGACGCTTATAAGCTTTTAGAAGATTGAAGGTAGCCCATAATGAGCGAAGTTCGTCGTTAATGTCTAACACTTCGATATCTTCCGTATGAGGCAAAGCCTAGAAATATGATAAACAAATTTTCATTGATAAATGTACATAAGCACAAAGCTTTACATAGTCAAAAATCCTAAGATATATCTAAACCTGCGGATTCGGAGGAGGCTGACTGCTCGAAGCTTGGGTCCGAGCTTGCTTCTGGCGTTGTCCTTCGTCGATTCAAGCCTTGATCGCAGAGTGACCTTCGGCTCTCCATGAAGTTTGGAAGGCTTGCCAGGCAGCGGCCACACCTTCGGAAGGAGTCAGAAGTTGTTCATCGTCGAAGGTAATTGGGCCCTCTCCTGCGCCCGAAGTTATCGATCGGCCTAGATTCTCGTAGTAACGAAGTAGGCCAACAGTAGCCACTTGTCCGGAGAGTTCTCCATAGCGAATGCCTGCTATCTTCATCTGCTTCGCTACTCCTTGAATCCTTTTCAACCGACGCAGAAGAGAAATGTTATCATCAGAAGGAAGTGTCCCGGTAGTACCGAAGTACTCCAGAACACCTAGCAATTGATTCATAACTTCCACAGCTACCTTCTCGGGCTTCAGCTTATCTTCGATTAGCACATCCTTCGCCGAAGTTACTTCTTCCAGAATTCCGGAAAGTCTAGCAGCCTCTGTAGTCAAGGAATTCTTTTGGTTCAAAAGTTGGCTAGCTTCCTCTTGAAGTCTGACAAGCTCGGTCCCCGCAGTAGCGTGCTCCGCCCGCATTCTTTCAATTTCTGCTCGAAGCATGATTCTTTCTGCTTCGAGCTCCTTATTCGCAGCCTCCAAACCTTGTCTAGCCCTGCGCTCCGTTGACACTATACTATCCATCTGAACCACTCGGCCTTCGGAGATAGTGAGATTCCGTTGAAGAGTTTCGTTTTCCTCTAGAAGGCGAGTGATTTCTTGTTCATTTGATATATTCGCAGCTCGGGCCAAGACTGTTTGCTGCGAAAAGAAAAAATCAAGGTAAGAAATTATTTGTATGTAAACTTAATGTTATTTCACAGATGCTTCGTACCTGGTAGGCTGCGTGCTCCATAGCAGCGTTAAGCTCCGAGCTCTTCGCCTCGCTCAAAATGGCCACCAAGTTCGTCTCCCCAATGTCGCGACTAACTCGATCCAAAGGCTCGAGCAAAGTCCGAAGACTAGTTCTTTGCTCTAAGAAAGGAGCTAGAAGGGGGAGCATACTTATCGCCTGTTCGTCATCTTCGTTTGACGAAGGGCCGGAGTGTTGGCCTGTAGTCTTCGGAGCCCCCAGAGACTGGCCCTCTTCGGTAGATTGACTCTCGTCTGTTGTATCAGACGGAGTTGATCCAGAACTCGCAACAGGGAGGGGGTCTATATTTCTTTTGCCTTTTCCAGGCCCCATTTGAGTGGCTCTTGGGATTGGCTCCGAAGTCGTCGAAGGTCCAGGGATTATATCTTCCTGACGGACCTCTTCCACAGAAGTGGACTCTGTAAAAACAAAAGTATTATACATCGTATAAATACGCAAAATAAACATAAAAGAATTATTCGAAGTTTACCTTCGACATTCTGGCGACGGGTAATCATTGGACTGTTTGGCGGATCGAAGGCAAGATCTTCGTCCGAGTCAGCCGTCAAATCTTTGACTGCAGGAACATTTTCCTGGACAGTCCTTGTCGCCTCGTCAGGAATCGAAGCCATGGTGACTTCGACTCCACTCTCATCCACAGGAACTTCGTCCTGAGGTAAATCCTCTTGAACTGCCGAAGTCCTTGGTTGCTCAAGGTTCTCTTGAGACTACGGCACGTTCGCAGATACTTCGGCTTGTGCAGTCCTTTGAGATGCATCTTCGTCAATCAAATGCACAAGCAACCTCCCTTCATCCTCTTGGGAGTCAGAGACTGAAGCCCTTGGGCTCGAAGGTGCAGGTTTCTTTGGTTTCCGAGCCACCTTCTTGACCGGAGTCTTGGCGGAGCTCGAAGTCCCAGCTTCGGCTTTCCTCTTCTTGGGTCCTTTCTCCGAAGGTACCCAATCCATCAAAGGGGGCTGTTGGGGGAAAATATCTCATCTTCAGGGTTATTGCCAAAGCAGCATGAAGACAGCCAACCAGTTCGAAGATTGTCCGAAGGCCATCTTCGAAGGTGCATGGAACCTAGTTCGAAGCCCGAAGGCAGGCATTGGTTCGAAGTATGTCTTCGAACCAAAGTCCTTCAGGATCTTTTCTGCCGGCTAAGATGGAAGACTTATCTTCTATCCTATTAGATTAGTCTTTTACCATTTTAGCCCTATTAAGGAAACCGAATGGTTTCCTTAATGTCGGTTGTAATAGAGGGGTAAATAGGTCTTTTCCTTAATGTTTAGGCCTATAAATACCCCCCATTTTACCTTGTAAGGAGGACCGATTACAATTGAATCAATACACACTTTCGAACTATTCTAAGTTATTATCCTTTCGGAGGCTTAGAACAGTTTGCTTCGCAAACACTTCGTTTGTTAGTTTCTTTTCTACAGAAACCTGTTAGCGTAATCTTTTACGCCAACAGGGGCGGAGCGATTTCCAGCATTCCCCACACTCTGTTAAATCTTTCCCAACTCCCGACCAACTTGATTCTCCATTCTTTTTTGGTCGGAGTTGGAGCACCCAAAATCTTCTCCGAAGCCCGTATGATTTGCTCCGAAGTTATAGGGGCTGAAGAAGCTAAAAAATGAATTAAGTTAGTTACTTCTTCGAACGAATATGCATAATTTATGTTGTTTTCAAAGTTACCTGCAGGGCTTGAAGTTGAAGTAATTTTTCCGAGACCGCCTTCCGAATCCTCTTCGAAGATGATAGGCCAGTTGGTCATCAACGGAGGGATTTGGAGCCCGAGGAACTCTTCGGCTAAGTCTCGCATGCTTAACCTTCGACTGATCTTCTGAAGTAAGCTGAGGCGAGCTTCGAGCTGACCCTGGTCTGGATGCACAAGGGCTTCCTTTCGGAAATGGATGTCTTTCAGAGGTCCGGCTAGAGGGTTGCTCGCCCCAACTTCGGCATAAAACCATCTCATGACCTAGTCGGTATACCATCTTGCATTGATGGCCTTAGTAGGAAACTGAAGGGCGTATTCATCCCGAAGCCTGAAGTTAATACTTCCGAAGGCTACTACCACTTTTTCACCTCCGGGGCCTACGAAGGTTTTTGGTTGGCACGAAGCTCTGTGCAGCGCAGCGAAGATCTCTTCCCTTCCCTCACAACCTTCGGCTCTCAACGCCCATTCGAAGATAGCTAAACGAGCTACTGCGTTCGGAGAAAGTTGGGGGAGAGTGACGTGAAACAGATCCAGTACCTCGGCCAAGAAATCCACTGCTGGAAGACCTAAGCCAGCTTCGAAAAAAGCTTCGAAAACGACCACTTCTCCGGGTCTTGGTGATGGGATAACCTTCTTTCCAGGTTTGCGGATCATAACTCCCGCACTAATTTTCCCCTCTACTGCGATCGCCAGTGATTCTCTTTTGCAGGCCGAAGGTCCCAGTTGGAAAGATTGATCCAGGCATTTTGTTGATGGCGGGCAGAGACCTTGATCACCAACATTTTTGGGATTTCCCCCTCCCGCCGCCACGGATGTCGCTGCGGGTGTTGGAGGTGTCGTCGCCAATGCCGCAGCTGCTGCTGCCGTAGCCGCCTGCTGTCGAGCCAAGGCTGAAGGGGCTCCAGTACTCTTGGTTTTCGCCATTGAAGCTACTGGGTTGCTTTGGAGGAAGAATGGAGGCTAGGGCTCAAAGGGTTTTTTGTTTGCAAGAGAGCGGTGGAAAGGTACTCAGGAGAGTTCTAGGCCCTCTATTTATAGCCTAGACTTTACATTTTTTACCGTTAGTCCATGCCGTTTCGTATTCTTGCCCGTTACTTTTCTCCGAAATTAACGCACTCCGTAACTTCCGTTAGAAGAAGGAAGCTAACGGCTATTTCTTCTAAGTCTAAAAGGCTTTCGAGCTTCTTGAGTCAGTTCTAAGATAGTTCGAAAGTAATTGTTTTAAAACTAATTCCAAGTTTTATATCTCCATACATTTCGGAGATAAGTTAAAATCTAAGAACCCCTACGCCTGGTTATTTTTTCTTCCGTATACTGCTCTCCTAACATTATAGGTTTAATGGAGAAGCGTATTCGAGGGGCTACTGTTGGGGGAAAATATTCCATCCTCAGGGTTATTGCAGTAACATCACAAAAGTAGATAATGGATTCGAAGGTTTCCCAAACATGCATCTTCGGAGATGTCCTGAGTCAAGCTCGAAGCATGAAGATGGACCTTGGTTCGGAGTATATCTTCGAACTAAGGCTCTTTGAGATCTTTTCTGTCAGCTAAGATGGAAGACATATCTTTTTTCTCATTAGATTAGTCTTTTACCATTTTAGCCCTATTAAGGGTACCGAATAGTTTCCACTATGTCGGTTGTAATAGAGGGGTAAATAGGTCTTTTCCTTAATGTTTGGGCCTATAAATACCCCCCGTTTAACCCTGTAATAGGGACCGAATACAAGCTATTCAACACACACATTCGAACTATTCTAAGTTATTATTCTTTCGGAGGCTTAGAACAGTTTACTTCGCAAACACTTCGTTTGTTAGTTTCTAATCTTCAGAAACCTGTTAGCGTAATCTTTTACGCCAACACATACCTTATCTCAGCGTCCAACAAGCGATGGCTCAAGAATGTGATGATGTACTCTTTTCCCTCCACCTCTTGAGTTAGCACGACCCCTATCACTTTATCTTCTGCAGCATTGTATAGCCGAAATAGAATCCCGGCTTTTGGTGCTCTTACCACGAGCGGTGATGACAAGCACTCTTTAATCTTCTCAAAGGCGCTTTGCTAACTTGCCCCCCAAATGAACTCAGCCTCATTCTTTAGCCAGAGTATGGGGACAAAAGTATCGAGTTTGCCAGACAAGTTAGATATAAAGCGACGCAAATAGTTCATCTTGTCTAGCAACTTTTACACATCTCTCTTGCATGTCGACGCTTTAAAGTTCCTAATCTTCTCAAGTCTCTTAGGATCAATATCGATACCTCTTTCATGAATCATGAATCCTAAGAACTTGCCCGCCGACACACCAAAAGCACACTTGAGTGGGTTCATCTTTAAGCCATACGGATGCATTCTATCAAAAACAACTCTCAAATCGGCTAGATGGTTCCCCATAGCATCCAATTTGACTACAACATCGTCTATGTATACTTCTAGCATAACCCCTAGCAAGTCATGAAAGATCAAGTTCATAGAACATTGATATGTAGCGCTAGCGTTCTTTAAACCAAAAGTCATAACGACCGATTCAAACAAGACGACAAAACCAGGGCATCAAAAGGATGTCTTGTAGACATCCTCTCCGGCCATAAAGATTTGATTATAACCAGCATTGCCATTAAGAAAACTTAGTACCTTATGTCTCGAAGCATCGTTGATCAACATGTCGGCTATCGGCATGGGATACTCGTCCTTCAGAGTGGCCTTATTCAGATCCTTGAAATCAATACAAATTCGTATTTTGCAGCTCCCTTTCTTCTCTGCAGGCACAATGTTAGCACCCCATTCAGTGTACCTGCATGGCCTAATAAATTTAGCCTTGAGTAATCGTTCTATCTCCTTTTTAACTCGGTCATACCTGACCGAATTGAAGCGACGAGGGGCCTGTTTATAAGGCCTAAACCCGGGTTTGATAGGTAGCTGATGCTCTAAGAGCTCGCGGCTTAGTCTGGGCATCTCACTATATTCCCATGCGAAACAATCAACATACGACTGAAGCAACTTTATTACTTCGGCCTTTTCGCTGGCTTGTAGATTTTTGTTTACAAAAGTCGGCCTTGGAATGCTACCATTTCCTATATCGACTTCTTCTAAAGGGTCGATCGACGCGAAATCTTGACCTAAATTTTCCACTTCACTAAAGTCTTCAATGGCTTTGGCAATACCGTCTTTAGAAGACCGATATTACTCCACACGAGACTTCAACCAATCAAGATTACTCTTACTAGACATGACTACTAGTTTAGAAATAGTTGTGCTACACTAGCCGGCTTCACAGACATGGGTACAAAACATCCCTCGGACATGCTAACGAAGTCGTAATCCGAGTGTTGTAGCAACTGTGTTAGCTACAACAAAGGTTTTGTGTGTATATGGTTTATAGAATGAACCTAGAAGGGTTCTCACAGAGGGAGAAAGGATTAATACTGGTTTAGGCCTCCCTAAAGGGATAATAGCCCTACATCCAGTCTACAGTGGATTTGACATAGTTTTCCTCTACTGAACCTAATGGATCTGGCTATTACAAGGGCATGGCACTGCTTTTATAGGCATGCAAGCCAAAGGAAAAGACCTAAATGCCCTTTACAGGTCATAGGCCTTATAGGGGCAAAAAGGGAAAAAAGACTAGACTATTGTACAAACATCTTTACAACTTTACATACGTGTCAGATAAACATCACTTCTGAGCAGCTATACGACATACTAGGGGCGAAGGGGCCCCCGGTATGACTTTGCACTACAGCGGAGTTGAGATATTTTCCTGGTTCGAAGTAGTGGCCAGAGCTCTTCGGGTGGAGACTTCGTCAAAGGCTTCGAAGGACACTCGGAACTGAACTCCGAATGGACTTTCGGAGACTTTGATTCGAATGGACTAGAGGGGGGGGGGGAGTCCGGAGGATGGCTCTGGGAAACCACGAAGGAATCCTGGAGGCTAACTCCGGAGGACTCTGAAGGGAGCCCGGAGGCTACCTCCGGAGGACTCCGAAGGGAGCCCGGAGGCTAGGCTCCGGAGGTAGCCCGAAGGCTTAGACTAATTGCTACTTGGAAATAACTTTGGCTAAGGGGATCTGCTTTGAAAGTGTCTTGCTCCGAGCCGGAGGCCTACGGAGGCTGACGTCATTTAGCCCCTGTTCAAGGGAAAACTTATTCCCCCAATAGTAGCCCCTCGCCCGTAGCCCTTCGGAGCGAAGGGGTGCGTGCGCCTTTAGGCAAATGACAGTAAAAAATGTAACTTCAGAGAAGACTGGCCTTTAGAGCTTGGACCGAAGGGGGCTTTGACTTGCACAGGCAATAAATGCTTGTTCCAACTGACAAGGTGACCTCAGGGAGACCAAACGGCTCTGCAACGATTATAAAATTGACCGGTGTAGTGTAGGGGGTGCGCCGGTTCGCTTCATCTTCGCTTTAGGCCCACTTGACATAGACTTCGGCACAACAACCGTCAGGATTTTTACCGCCTATAAAAAGGGATTTACTGCACGAGGCTACAGCACACACCCACTTGCTTCTTTCTCAACTCCTAGCATCCTTCGCTTTCCTCTCTTCATCTTTAGCTTCGCACAGAGCCGGCTTCACAAGTCTCAGCGCCCTTCATGCCGAAGCCTCACAAGATGCCGAAGAAGGTTGCGTCGAAAAAGGCCTTGACCCTGGGCACGAGTTTGAGCTCCGCCCAAGCGCAGGCGGCGGCGGCGGCGAAGCCTGCAGCAAGGCGCTTGGGGTTGAGGGACCTTCGGTCACCGTCGGACAAGTTCGAGAAAACTCTGGAAATGAGGGCTTCGGCCTCAACGGAGGAGTCTATCCAAAGGCCTACCAGGGGAAGATATCGGCGAAGATCCAGCTTCGGGTACCAAAGAAGTCAGAGGCCTCGGGCTGACGAGGTTGTACTCTTTGAAGCTTTCTTCAAGGCCGGCGTCAGGCTGCCGGCAGTGGACGTGCTGAGCAAAGTGTTGAAGGCCTACAACTTCGAGCTTCCTCATCTGTATCCAAATGTCGTGGCGAGGTTGGCCGTCTTCGAGTGGGCTATGAGGGCCGAAGGATGCGAGGGGCGCGCAGATGTCTTCGTTGCCCTCCATGATGCTAACTACCAGCCGAAGCAAAGGGAGGGGGTAGACCACGTCAAGAGGGCCTTGGCCTTTGGGAGTGCCAACTTCTAGCTTCGGAAGGAATATCAAGACGTCTTCCCAGCGAGGGCCGCCAACCGCAAGTGGTACGCGAAGTGGGACCAAGAGTGGTTCTACACCTCGGTTGGCGCGAACTCTCCCCTTCAGAGTACCAACGCGCTCATCTCCTATCGGAGCGTAGGCGTGGTGAAGACGAGCCCTGATATCCTTCGGTCAAGGATCTTTCTCTTGCGAAGGGTGGCGTCGAGGATGAGCATGAGGGTCCTCGTGGAGGAGTTCATCACCCTTCGGCTCAGCCTCTCGCGCTCTCTTAGCTGAAGGGTCTCTTTCAACCTTCAGACTCGGAGGGCCCAAGAAAGGTGTCGGCGGAGCTCCTTGGTAAGACTTCGATTTCTTTTCATCTTCATACTTGGCAAAATGAACTTGTGCTAACTTGGAACTTTGATGAAGCCGCTCGCAAAGTAAGGACTCCAGAGGAGGCAATCATAGCGGCGGAGCGTGTCGTTGGGGCTCCGATGCATGAGGAGAAGGCTCAACAACTCGCTCTGGTGGGGACTTGGGAACACTGGAACAAAGTGTGGGCCTAGCTCAACGTTGATGGTGTCCAAGCTCTGCCAGACTTTGCCAACCCTACACCTTCGTCGAGCGGCTCCAAGAGGAAGAGGGTGGACGACGATGAACCCGAAGCCTCAAGGGTCCGCTCAGAGCTCCCAACAGTTGAAGCCCCTGCTGCGGAGGAGCCAATGGCCACGAGCCTTGAACTAGAGCGGAGCTAGCAGGGGCTTTGGTGGCGGCTAGCGAAGTGGTGGTGCCAAGGACCGCAACAGCAACCCCTTCGGGCACGGGGGCTAGGGCTCCGCCCACACAGCGAAGGGACTGGGGAGAACACATCGCTCCCCCTCCTTCGAAGATATTTCCTCCGATGAAGGTAAACACTTGATCACACTTCTCTTTTCATACGTGAATATTGACTTGTATTTTTCTGCAGATGTTGATGCCGGTGCAAGGCCCTTCATGCCAAAGCCCATGAAGGCCTCTAGCAGTAGCAGTAGCAGCAGCAGCGATAGCAACATCAGCTCGAGGTTCGAAAGCAGTTCGTCCGAAGAGGACGGAGGGGATGGCCGCGATGAAGGGGCCCTTTGGGACGAGGCCGACGAGCGTGTCGAGGTGGTGGATTGGAGACCGGCTCCGCATGAGTCTGCACCGGAGGAGGCCATGACAGAGATGGTCCGGCCTCGTCAGCCGAGGGTGTAGGACCGAAAGTAGCGACCAGAGGGGGGGGTGAATGGGCGCCTAAAAAATTCTTGCGAATCAATGACCTGCTCCCAACACCCAACGCACCTCAACAGACTAACAGTGAAAAGTAAACAGATCAACAGAGCTTCAAAAGATCTAGCCTAAAAACAACCGGTGTCCTAATCGAAAAGACACCAACACAGTGCTAATAGGCAGATTAAGTTCATTCACTTAAACAAATAGCATCTTCACAAGGATTCTATAAACTCACAGAAAATACATCATGTGAATCAAGAATATTCATACATGCATTTCATCCATCACAGGTATATTCTACATAGGCATTTAAAAATTGACTTCAACGATCAGAGAATTAAAAAATCAACATACTGAATAGTTGATAATTAAATTATCTAAGAACATTCATCAACTAGAAGCATCGGTACATCAGAGGATTAATCAGTGAACTAACTATGACTGCACGCAAAACGAGGTATTAGGAATACCATGAATAGTTATCTCATGTGAAGTATCTGTGTAGGAACAGACGATGCTCTTGTTCAAGTGGACCTTCTGCCGAACACCTGGGATGCACTCGGCCACTCCTGGATTTGCAGAAACACCACGCTACGCGATGAACAGGATACAGAAGCAGTACATGTTCGAATCAATGGAAAACACAAGCCGTGTTGATTCTTGCTAGTTGTGCACACAAATCAAGACACACTAAATAAAACAATTAATGGCCCAATTAGCACTTGCGTGACCAGGGAACAAAAGCTACAGCAAGTTTAAGAAATCAAAGCGACATTTAAAATCAGAACCAGATGGCAAACCAGAGCGCTGAAAAATTTCTGTGACTTGCTCCTGTGCGCTACCAAGAATTGCGTCATAAAAAAATTCTACTGAAACTCAACACCTGATCCTCGAAACTCGTGTTCGTGCAAATAAACTAGCCAAAGAAAACGCAAACTGAGATGAAAACGTGGTTCTAAACTGTAGAGAGAAAAACAAATGCATAAGAACCAGATTAGAGGAATAAGATGACGGCGGTGGCTAAATTGCTCAAATGAAAAACACGCCGGCGGCGGAGAAGAATAACACGCAGGAAAAAGATGACCCAAAGATTTGAGATTGGTAAAGTAATTTCTGAAAAATGGGTGCCCTAACCCTAGGCTATTGGGGCCTATTTATAGGCAGCCCATAAAATGGAGAAATGCAGAATTACCCCTAGGGTTTTTTACAGACGCTGAATAAAAATGGAAAAAACCGAAATGCCCTTAGGGTTTTTTACAGACTCAACTGACAGACTGTGGGCCTAAAGGCAAAATAGTAAAAAACTAAATAAAGGTAACTTGTCCTGATGCGGAGCTTTCGTAGAAGCTACGGCTTCGCCTCAGAACGGTCAGATCCGAGATCAGCGGTCGTCAGTTTTGCGCCGAAACTGACAAAGCGTCCACCGACTTCGCACCGGGTACCCGGATTGGGCCGGCCCGATTCCGCAGCTCCCTCAGCCCGGCAATCGCTCACCGCCCGTGTACCTGAGTCAATCCCGGTCAACAGCCCAGTGGATCCTCTACTGCTCCTAGCCCATGTACCCGGATTGGGCCAGCTCGATCTCGCGGCCTCCTCTGCCCGACAGTCGCTCGCTGCCCGTGTACCTGAGTCACACGCGGCCCAGACACAGCAGATCATCTCTCTCTTTTCAGTCCTCTTTAACTATCGTTGACAATGACTCATCACATCTGGAGCCATGAGGCCCACGCTATTCAGTATGGCTCCTCAATCTCCCCCTTGATGAGTGCATTGTCAACACTTCTCTTCATCTGCTCTTCAGTACCTGCGAACAACTGTGGAAACACGAAAACAAAGCACAAGAAAACAAAGAAGAAGAAAACAAAGTAAAAGTTTAACCCTAATGACGAAAAGCCGAACAGAAGCAAGAGACGGTCATTATGGTTAACCAAAAGTAAAAACTCAAAAACGAGTGCAGTCTCAGAAACATCAACAAGGATATCAAAAGAGTAAGGACAAACGGGACAAAAACTCCCCCTGAAACAAATCCCAGAGAAAGCCAAAACTCCCCCTTAAACTCTTATACCAAAATTTCTCCCCCTTGTTGACAAGTGAACTCATCAAGCACTCTAAAAACGACACTGACTCCCCCTGAAATGCAACTCCCCCTCAAAATATGCAATGAATGCAACTGGGGTGCAGGTGGAGTGTAGAAAGCATGCTTCTCAGATATGATTGACTGCAATTACAACATCTAACAAGTATAGCTAAAGACATACTGTCTAAGACACATGGCATGATCAGTGCAACAGATGATATCTAAAGAAAGTCATTTAGCACGCATTTTTCAGTTGTAGCAAACAAAAGCATCACCACATTTTCCAGTTAACAAGCAATGTAAAACATGAGATGCAGAAGCTAACTGATATCTACCAAGATAAGCATTGTCCAAAACAAAGTGCTTCAGCAAACTTGTTGTCTTTTTAATTTTCAGGCTTTTTCATTTTCCTTTTTCATTTTTGCCAAGGGTTATTTGCATGTCAAACCTTATGCTAACCGACTAAGTCAAGCCTAGGCCAGAACTGGACCATCAGAAGCTTAAGACATTGGTCTTGGCATACACTACACTGTCCTAGTTCATACCAAAGTGCTATGGTAAGCAGTCCAGAACAATGCAATGCGACAATGCAAACCCACCTGGATCTTTTCAACTCAAGCATAAAAAGGCATGAAATTTTCATTCATTTTTGATTTTTATCATTTTTATAGCACATTTTCCATGTTAAAGCATAAAGATGTCCAAGTTGCATATCTGCATCTATGTGATGAACTAGCTACAAGGCATGTAACAGATAGCAAAAGCACTCAGCCTACACATGCTAGTTACCAGAAGCAATGGTGATCATTTTTCAAGTTTAAAGTGTAAAAGCCATGCATATGACAGATATCAGACATATCAAATGAACTGAAGCAAAGCATGATCATCGACAAGTAAGCAAAAGCATGTACCAGCTAGAATAAGTAAAGCAGTTCAATCATATAACAGAAGCAGGCTCAAAAGTGTGATATGTGAATATGTATGATATGAACACACACAAAAAGACTCAAGAAAAAATAAAGAAGAAAGAAAATAACTGACTCAAAAATATCCTAGAAAGGATACACAACACCCAAATCCCCTCGTAAACGCTCAAAAGTAGACTGATCTAGGGGTTTGGTGAAAATGTCAGCCAACTGATGATGGGTATCAACGTGAACAAGGTCAATGACACCTTTCTCATATTGATCCCGCAAAAAGTGAAAGCGCACATCAATGTGTTTGGTTTTTGAATGAAGACATGGGTTTTTCCCTACACTAATAGCACTGGTGCTGTCGCAAAACAAGGGAACTCTGGTAGGAAAGAACAACCCAAAATCTCTCAGAGTGGAAATCATCCAAACCAACTGTGAGCAGCAGCTAGCAGCAGCTACGTACTCAGCCTCAGTGGTCGAAAGTGCAACTCCAGATTGCTTTCGAGAAGACCAAGAGACAAGAGAAGAACCAAGAAATTGGCAAGTACCGGAAGTCGACTTGCGATCCAACCGGCACCCACCAAAGTCAACGTCCGAAAAGCCAGATAAATCAAGAGAAGATGATGCTGAATAGTAAAGACCAAGATCAGGCGCATAAGTGAGATACCTGAAGATGCGCTTGACAGCCTGTCGATGAGACGCGCGTGGTGATGACTGGAAGCGCGCGCACAGTCCCACGGCGAACTGTATGTCTGGCCTCGTCGCCGTCAAGTACAGCAGCGAACCGATCATCCCTCGAAACTCTCTCTCGTTGACCTTGACGCCGCTCTCGTCCTTGTCCAGGCCCCCAGATGTACCCATTGGGGTCATCTGAGGCTTCAGCTCTCCACCAAAGTCGAATTTTTTCAACATGTCCCGAGTGTACTTACCCTGGTGGATGAAGGTGCCGTCCTTGGTCTGCTTGATCTGGAGCCCTAGAAAGTACTTGAGCTCACCCATGAGGCTCATCTCAAACTCGCTGTGCATCTGCTCAGAAAACTTGGACACAAGATCGTTAGTAGTACCGCCAAAGATAATATCGTCCACGTATATCTGAGCGACTAAAAAATCTGAAGCATCTCTGAGCAAGAAGAGAGTCTTATCCACAGAACCCATCACAAAGCCCTTCCCCAAAAAAAACTGCTTTAACCGGTAATACCAAGCCCTGGGGGCTTGCTTTAACCCGTATAAAGCTTTTTGCAATTTAAAAACATGTCGAGGAAACTTGGGGTTTTCAAAACCGGGGGGCTGCCTAACATAAACCTCCTCCTCTATGTACCCGTTCAGAAAAGCACTCTTGACGTCCATTTGAAAAAGCTTAAAACCCTTCGAAGCGGCAAAAGCTAAAAGAATGCGAATGGACTCAAGACGGGCAACAGGGGCGAAGGTTTCTTCAAAATCAATACCTTCCTTCTGGCAGAAACCCTGGGCAACTAGTCGAGCTTTGTTGCGCACCACAACCCCATCTTCACCTTGCTTGTTCTTGAACACCCACTTGGTGCCTATGGGGTTGCATCCTGGTGGCATCTCTACTAGTGTCCAAACCCGATTGCGGACAAAATTCTCAAGCTCTTCTTGCATGGCATTAATCCAGTTTGAGTCAGAAAGAGCATGAGAAATGTCTCTGGGCTCAAAAGATGCAACAAAAGCAGATTCAGCAAACACAGCAAGAGAGTCAACAGACGAACGCAAAGTTCTTGAAGACACATCACCGATGATGAGCTCTGAGGGGTGATCACGCTGAACTGCTCGGGATCCCTGGTGATCTGAAGTCACCTCACCGGAGTCAGCAGCTGGCACCTCTGGACTCGACTGAGGGGGCTCGATCGAAGTGGAAGAAGTGATCAGAGGTCCGCCCTCGTCCTCAGTCGAAGTCTCAGAAGGTGTGGGCTCTGCAGGAGGTGCAGAAGGCCCACCCTCATCAGCAGCTGGAGTATCCTCATCTTCCTCGAAGATGGACTCTCCAAGCTCACCATCACCAGAAAGCTCAAAAGAAGGATTCAAAGAAGGCAAGGACTCATCAAACGAAACCTCACAAGTCTCGACAAGCTGCTGGGAGTCGAGGTTCCAAACACGGAAGCCTCGAGAATGCAAAGCGTAACCAAGAAAAACACCATCCCAGCAACGAGACTCAAACTTGTCCAAATGCCCTCCCTTCTTGAGCACAAAGCACTTGCAGCCAAACGCTCGCAAGTGGCTCACCTTGGGCTGTCTGCCAAACCGCAACTCATATGAGGTCTTACCTAGGTAAGCTCTAAGAAAAATGCGGTTGGCCAGATAGCAAGCCGTGTTCATGGCTTCAGCCCAAAAGCGCCTAGGAGTCCTGTGCTCATCGAGCATCGTCCTGGCCATCTCGACTAGCGTGCGGTTCTTTCGTTCCACAACACCATTCTGTGGGGGAGTGTAAGGAGCAGAAAACTGATGGTCAAGACCCTGATCACTACAGAAGCTGACGAACTGAGAGTTCTTGAACTCAGAGCCGTTGTCGGAGCGAATTGCTCGCATCCGACCATTGTTCTTATTCTTCAGCTTCAAAATCAGGTCATGAACAAAATGAAAAGTTTCATCCTTAGACTCCAAAAAGAAAACCCACGAGAATCGAGAAAAATCGTCAACAATCACAAGTGCGTACCACTTCCCACCGACTGAGCGTACCCGAGCTGGACCGACAGTGTCCATGTGTAACAGCTCGCCCGGATACGAAGTCATCACCTGAGTCACAGGTGAGTGAGAAGCGGCAACCATTTTCCCGTGACGACAGGGATGGCAAACTAGATCCTTCTCCATCTTAAGCTTGGGCAATCCTCGGATGAGGTCCATAGAGCTCAACCTGACTAGCAGGTCAAAACTCAAATGGCCTAACCTCCTATGCCACTTCCAGAGCTCAGAAGAAGATCCAACAATTAAACAGCGAGAAGGGCCAAAAGAACTAGAGAAGTCAATCCGAAAAACTTTACCGAAAGGTAATATCTGGCAAATCAAAGACCCTCTAGAATCAAACACAGAAGAATTGCCCTTCTTAAAACGCACCTCCAAACCATCCTCAAGAAGTTGCGAAACAGAAATCAAATTGAAGTTCAAGTTTCCAACCAAAGCAACGTTCTTCAAAGAAAAATGGTCTGAAATGCGAATTGAGCCAATGCCACTTACTTTCCCTTGACCACTGTTCCCGAAGGTGATGTACTCTTTGGAGCTCGGGGGAGTGATACTGGAGAACCATCTGCGATGTCCCGTCATGTGGCGAGAACACCCTGAGTCCATGATCCAAACGTCCTCCAATCCCTGATCCTGCACAATCAGTGGTTGTAAGTGGGAGCAAATGGTCCGACACGGGGTTTAGCAAAAGAGCTAAACCAGTGTCGAGCCATCTGCTCAAAAGACGGAAAGCAGAAATCATCAGAAAAGTTTGGACCAAAACGCGGCTCAAAGCGCGGTCCACGGTTCTGCCTAAAGCCTCGGCTACGAGGTTCAGGACCGTAGCCAAAACGGCCTGGAGCTCTGCCGGAACGACCACCACCAACTGGAGTACGAGCAAGAAAGTCGTCTCCTCTACCACCACCTACACGACGCGGCCTGGCCTCCAGCCTCTCCCCGCGTCGAGAAACTCTCAGTCTACCACCCTGCTGGTAAAACTGCTCCTGACCACCACGAGCATGCTCTGCTCTCTCAACACGCTTCCTCCTGAAGCAAAACTCCGCAAGATGCCCGTCTCTCTAACAATACTCACAATGATAGGTGGGCTTCTTGGGATGTGGTTGAGGCTTGGGGTTCTTGGGCTTAGTGGTGTTTGGTGTCGGCTTCTTGGGTTGAGAGGGTCCAGGAAGAGAGTCAAGAGAAGTGTGGAGGAGTTTGGGCTTTGGAACCCAGATGGGTTTCTTGGGTGGAGCTTTGGGTGGTTCATGGATCACTCCATCCTTGGGCTGACAAGCCTGGGAAGACTCAGTGGAATGGGTCTTGGGATATCTCTACTCAGGAGTCATTTTACTCCACTCCACTGCCCGGCTAATGGCACTCTCAAAGTCAGCCTTGGTATAGGTGTAACCTACCCCAAACCCATCCTGCCTCTTGAACTGCTGGATCATCATGCCGAGCTGAGGCTCTCTGGCACTGATCCAACTCAGGATAGAACGGAGGTAAAAGTTCTCATTCTGAGAATCAGCTAGCTCCTCTCTCAAGGAAGCTAGTACCTCCACCTGAGACAAGCAGGTCTCACACTCACTATCTACCTGGACAGACTTCTCGTCTTTCAGCTTAATCAACTCAAGTCTAAGAGACAGACAGTTCTCACAGACAGTTGGTGGAATTGACAATGTCTCAAGCTCTAGCCTAGTCTGCGCCAGCTCAGCTCTCATTCTCTCCAAATCACCCAGACACTCATCGCCCTTAGCTTTCAGCTCAGCTAAACTAGCAAGATGTGATGGGCAATCAGCACAGGGTAGGACGACGGTGGCTTGAGCATCTTTCAGCTCCAGCTGAGCGCTTTCAAGCTCAGTGGCCAAAGCGTCCCTCTCATCAACCCTTTCTGTGTATCTGGACTTCAGAGTCGACAGGTCACACAGAAGCACCTCACACTTTGGGCACTCACTGCTATCACCCAAGCAAGGAGAAGAAGATAGACTCTCAATTCTGCCGTTGGCCACGGCAAGCTCACTCTCTAACTCATCTATCCTCTTCTTAGCCCCTCTAAGCAGTTTTTTCCCGATACTTTAACTCCTGACGATTGCTTTCAAGTAAATCAACGATTTCGCGTTCATAGGATGATACCTTTTCATTGTCGTCGTCGTCGGAGTCATCGGAGGAGCCCTTCTCTTCCTTATCCCCAAGAGCCATTGAGCAGAAACTCTTGCGGGATCTTTGGCGCTGGTGTGAGCGGCTCTTCGGTCTGTCCCCGAAGGCCATGAAGCAAAGGCCTGCTGGATCGTCCTTGTCCTTCCCCTTCCTGATGATGATCTCCTCATCGCTCGAGCTCGATGAAGAGGAAGAAGACGTGGACCGCTTGGAGTAGCTCTTCTCCATCTCGGCGAAGAAGGCCTTGTCGCGCTTCTTGTTCTCTCGCCGGTAGTCCTTCAGGGCCTTTCTGAAGAATCTGGTCTTTGGCTTGCCCTTGTTGAAGGAGGAGCTGTCGTGCTTGCCGGAGTCGTGGAAGCCACCACCGGTGCCCTTCTTGTGGCCATTGCGCTTGGGGCAGTCGGCGATGAAGTGTCCTGGATCACCACACTCAAAGCATCCGGTCTTTGTGCCGTGTCTTTTGAACATCCTCTTATCATAGACACGACGCACCCGGTTGTTAAAAAGACACAAATCATCATCTCCCAACGACTCAAGCTGATCCTCAGTGATAGACATCAAAGAGAACCCAACACAACTCACAGAAGAGGGATCAACAGAAGGTGTAGCAAGGGCCAGAGACTTTGATCCAGAGCCAGTGAGATTTGATCTCAACTGGGTATCAACCTCGGTGGCCTTCAGCTTGCTAAATAAATCAGAAATGGTCAAGGTATCATAAGAAGTGCTCTCAATGATAGAGGATACCTTGATCTCCCAGATCTTTGGGTCCAAGGTATGGAGGACCTTGAGCGCCTGTTCGTGATCTGAGACTAACTGAACACCCTCAGCCTTGTTGTCCCGAAGCTTGTTTATGATCGACTGAAAACGACCAAACAATGCTTCAACAGATTCACCCGGCTTTTGTGTGAAGTTCTCATATTCACGCCGGTAGGTCTGATAGAGCCGAGCCTTGACCTGAGCTGTCCCCTCATGGTGTGCCTGGAGGGTAGCACAGATCTCTCTCGCAGTGGAGAGATGGCTCACACACTCAAACTCAGTGGGACCTAAACCAGAAAACAAGATGTTCACCGCTTTGCTATTGTTCACATGCTGGGCGATGATACCAGGAGAATCACGCTCAGCAACTGGCAATATGACAAACGTAGCGTGAACGCAAATGTCCCAGATGTCCGAGCTTTGGCTCATGAGATAGGCTCGCATGCGAGTCTTCCAATAATTATAGCCATAAGCTTCCAAGGACGGGACCTTGCCAGGAGAAGTCATGATCACTACTGGGGTTTAGAACCGGTTAAGGTATGGAAAAACCCTAACCAAGCTCTGATACCACTTGTAGGACCGAAAGTAGCGACCAGAGGGGGGGTGAATGGGCGCCTAAAAAATTCTTGCGAATCAATGACCTGCTCCCAACACCGAACGCACCTCAACAGACTAACAGTGAAAAGTAAACAGATCAACAGAGCTTCAAAAGATCTAGCCTAAAAACAACCGGTGTCCTAATCGAAAAGACACCAACACAGTGCTAATAGGCAGATTAAGTTCATTCACTTAAACAAATAGCATCTTCACAAGGATTCTATAAACTCACAGAAAATACATCATGTGCATCAAGAATATTCATACATGCATTTCATCCATCACAGGTATATTCTACATAGGCATTTAAAAATTGACTTCAACGATCAGAGAATTAAAAAATCAACATACTGAATAGTTGATAATTAAATTATCTAAGAACATTCATCAACTAGAAGCATCGGTACATCAGAGGATTAATCAGTGAACTAACTATGACTGCACGCAAAACGAGGTATTAGGAATACCATGAATAGTTATCTCCTGTGAAGTATCTGTGTAGGAACAGACGATGCTCTTGTTCAAGTGGACCTTCTGCCGAACACCTGGGATGCACTCGGCCACTCCTGGATTTGCAGAAACACCACGCTACGCGACGAACAGGATACAGAAGCAGTACATGTTCGAATCAATGGAAAACACAAGCCGTGTTGATTCTTGCTAGTTGTGCACACAAATCAAGACACACTAAATAAAACAATTAATGGCCCAATTAGCACTTGCGTGACCAGGGAACAAAAGCTACAGCAAGTTTAAGAAATCAAAGCGACATTTAAAATCAGAACCAGATGGCAAACCAGAGCGCTGAAAAATTTCTGTGACTTGCTCCTGTGCGCTACCAAGAATTGCGTCATAAAAAAATTCTGCTGAAACTCAACACCTGATCCTCGAAACTCGTGTTCGTGCAAATAAACTAGCCAAAGAAAACGCAAACTGAGATGAAAACGTGGTTCTAAACTGTAGAGAGAAAAACAAATGCATAAGAACCAGATTAGAGGAATAAGATGACGGCGGTGGCTAAATTGCTCAAATGAAAAACACGCCGGCGGCGGAGAAGAATAACACGCAGGAAAAAGATGACCCAAAGATTTGAGATTGGTAAAGTAATTTCTGAAAAATGGGTGCCCTAACCCTAGGCTATTGGGGCCTATTTATAGGCAGCCCATAAAATGGAGAAATGCAGAATTACCCCTAGGGTTTTTTACAGACGCTGAATAAAAATGGAAAAAACCGAAATGCCCTTAGGGTTTTTTACAGACTCAACTGACAGACTGTGGGCCTAAAGGCAAAATAGTAAAAAACTAAATAAAGGTAACTTGTCCTGATGCGGAGCTTTCGTAGCAGCTACGGCTTCGCCTCAGAACGGTCAGATCCGAGATCAGCGGTCGTCAGTTTTGCGCCGAAACTGACAAAGCGTCCACCGACTTCGCACCGGGTACCCGGATTGGGCCGGCCCGATTCCGCAGCTCCCTCAGCCCGGCAATCGCTCGCCGCCCGTGTACCTGAGTCAATCCCGGTCAACAGCCCAGTGGATCCTCTACTGCTCCTAGCCCATGTACCCGGATTGGGCCAGCTCGACCTCGCGGCCTCCTCTGCCCGACAGTCGCTCGCTGCCCGTGTACCTGAGTCACACGCGGCCCAGACACAGCAGATCATCTCTCTCTTTTCAGTCCTCTTTGACTATCGTTGACAATGACTCATCACATCTGGAGCCATGAGGCCCACGCTATTCAGTATGGCTCCTCAGAGGGTGCCCGTTATAGAGGCAGCCATTCACGCTTTCCACGAGGGTTACATTGCTGCAGGGTCAGGGGGCTTGGTGGCACAACTCAGCCGCTCGAGCCCCTTCGATCTCTTTGCAAATGCAATCAAAGCCCTCGTCCAGGTGAGCGAAGTTCCACATGGTCTTTGAGTCGTACTTGCTTTTCAATCAACACTTAGGATTTTCTTGAATCTTTTCAAGCCTTCACGCTGAATGCTGCAGCAACAATCTCCACGGATCATCGGATGGCTGACCTGGCGGAGGAGAGGGACACCCTCTGATGTGAGATCTCGGTGGAGGCCGAGAAGCGAAGGAGAGCCAAAGCCTCCGCAGAGGCGGCGAGTGCCGAGGCCGAGAAGGGGAGGGAGGTCTTGGTCTCGGAGACCAACAAGCTTCGAGCGATACTTCGAGCTTTAGAGGAGGCCAGAGCGAAGCTGGCGGTGGAGAACTCTGATCTTCGCACAACCGGCCATTGCATGGAGAACTTCATGGTCCGAGGGGTCGACGAGGCCACTTCGAGCTTGACTACAGTCCTTGAGCAAATAGGGACTGAATGCCAGGCTCCAGACTTCAACCCTCAAGACCCAGTCGGGGATCGCCTCGAGTTCATGCAGACTGTGGTTGCGACAGCGGAAGAGTCGATGAAGGGCTTCGCTCTAATGGCTGGCCGAGTGGCGGGCCACGGAGTGTTGTAGATGCTTCATGACGCGGGGTGCAATCACCTCGAGGCAGCAACTTCGGCGACTCCGGTGGCTTTCGGAGGCCAACACTTGGTTGCGCCACCTTCAGACGTTCGCAGAGCGTGGCGTCACCTTCAGGAACCTTGGAAGGCCCAAGGTTGCGAAGCAGTCCTTGACCTCTAACAGGCCCTCCGTCTTTGCCGAGCTAGGGCACAAGCCTCGCCAGCTCAGCCTTTGACATCGAAGCCTCCGCCTCCGAAGGTGTAGACCTCCTTAGGCTCCTTGTAATTCTTCATTGTAGGTTTGTAAAAACTTATCAGTTTATTAATATAAATGTGGGGGTACTTCATACCTGCTCAGGCTCAGCCTTTGAATGTTGAACTCGAAGTACTTGAGGATTCTGAGGAGCTTCGCCAGCTTTGGGTGGTGCTCGAAGTAGCTAGGTCTGAAGGCCCACCTCGGTTAAAGCTTCCGAGGGGTCCTAGGGGCGAAGCCATTTCCGAAGTAGCCCAGGAGCTGCTGGCTGTCGTGAAGATGGAGCCTCTCTGGAGTTCTTCCTCCTCGCCAGACTTAAGCTGTTTTGAAGTAGACTTATGTGGCGAGGGGGTACAACCTTCGGATATGGCCTTAACAGGTGGCGAAGCCCTAGACTTCTCTGCCTTCGATGCGGCACCGCCTGCATCCCAGATTTGGACAAACCTACAAGGTGAAAGGCGAGGTCTGCAGGCTTCGGGGCGTGGATAGTCCGGCCATGGGATAATAGGCTCCGACAGGGATTTGTCCAGCCGAAGGGGCCCTGCCCAGAAAAAGAGCAAGCGAGGGTCGAACATGTCGGGGCCTCGAGATCGATTTTTCTTAGGCTTAGATACAAACTACTCATAATTTTGTTTTCAACGTGTAATTGTAACCTACTTCTCAATTATCATTCAATGAATGAGACTTGTTGTATTTGCATGCTTCGTCTGCATGCTTCACATGATTTGATTGTTTCGAACGTTTAGCTTGTCATGCTCGTACATGCTCCCCCCTCAAGCGTACATCGAGACACAGGCAGCAGCAGAGAACTTAGCTTTTAGTACTAGGTTCCTCACGGACGACGCCAACTATTGTAGCAATTGAGTTAGCTACAGCACAGGTTTTGTGTGTATATGGTGTATAGAATGAACCTAGAAGGGTTCTCATAGAGGGAGAAAGTATTTTTACTGGTTTAGGCCTCCTTGAAGGGATAATAGCCCTACATCCAGTCTACAGTGGATTTGGCATAGTTTGCCTCTACTGAACCTAATGGATCTGGCTATTACAAGGGCATGGCCCTGCTTTTATAGGCACGCAAGCCAAAGGAAAAGACCTAAATGCCCTCTACAGGTCATAGGCCTTATAGGGGCAAAAAGGGAAAAATACTAGACTATTCTACAAACAACTTTACAGCTTTATAGACGTGTCAGATAAACATCACTTTTGAGCAGCGAAATGACATACTAGGGGCGAAGGGGCCCCCGGTATGACTCTGCACTACAGCGGAGTCAAGATATTTTCCTGGTTCGAAGTAGTTGCCGGAGCTCTTCGGGTGGAGACTACGTCAAAGGCTTCGAAGGACACTCCGAACTGAACTCTGAATGGACTTTCAGAGACTTAGCTTCGAACAGACCAGAGGGGGGTCTGGAGGTTGGCTCTGGGAAACCCCGAAGGGAGCCCGGAGGCTAACTCTGGAGGACTCTGAAGGGAGCCCAGAGGCTTAGACTAATTACTGCATGGAAATAACATCAGCTAAGGGGTTCTGCTTTGAAACTGTCTTGCTCCGGGCCTAAGGCCTACGGAGGCTGACGTCATTTGGCCCCTGTTCAAGGGAAAACTTAT
Source organism: Zizania palustris (assembly GCA_019279435.1). Lineage (NCBI taxonomy): Eukaryota > Viridiplantae > Streptophyta > Magnoliopsida > Poales > Poaceae > Zizania > Zizania palustris. The sequence goes on along the minus strand of JAAALK010000289.1, from coordinate 67,521,161 downwards.
TCCCCCAACACCGGGAGGTCTCTACTTGATAGACATTCTACCTTATCATGGACGTCGTCTATAGACACATCGGCCAATGCTACTTGTGCTGTAGTATCTGCTGGTACAACCTCCACATCACCACCATCCCACTACATTAGGCACTGGTGCAAAGTAGATGGAATACAACAATTTGTGTGAATCCAATCACGCCCAAGTAGCACATTGTAGTTACCTTGCACATCGACGATGAAGAACGCCATCGGCAATGTCTTATTGCCCACCGTCAACTCCATAGATAGTACGCCCTTTGCTTCGGATCTCTCACCGTTGAAGCCATTAAGCATTAGGTTGGTCTTCTTTAGATCCTCATCGCCCCTGCCGATCTTCTTCAAAAGAGAGTACGACATTAAATTGACAGTGGCGCCACCGTCAACAAGCATCCTAGAGATTGGCTTGCCGTCAATGTGCCCCCTAATGTAGAGAGGTTTTAGGTGACGAGTCATATGTTTGGGCTTCTCGAAAACAGCATCTCGTGGGTCGAGGCTCAACTGAGTGATCTCGGCCTCGTCTTGTGGTAGTGCGAACTCGACAGGAAGTATGACGACGTTTCTGTCCATTTCCTAAGGTGTGGGCCCCTTAGAGATGGGCGTGTAGTCGTCGTTGAGCATGTCGTCATCGTCGCTCAGAACGGAAGCTGGTTGTTTGCCTCAACCGTCTTGGACTTCCACACTTGCTTCACGACTGGCCGAGAGCGGATTTCCTCGAAGGTGGTGTCTCACTCATCCTCGGCTTTCTTCTCGTGCATCTCCTGTGACTATAGACATCGTAGGCACCTCTTCTATGATTTGGACATGCCCAGAGGTGCACAAGATGGTTGTGGCTTAGTACCAGGTGCCACCAACTTGTTCCTGTGATTCTTGGCTGAATGGGAATTACCCGGGTTGGCCTCGTAATCTTTGTGCTTGGTGAGAACCTTTCCCTATTCCTTGTCGGTCGGACCGGCCTTGCTAGGCCGATTGGACCGGGCCTCGGTGATGTCCTCGGCCAGACTAGGGGACTTACCTCCATCATGCTTCGGTGAGGGGGCCTTCGGGATTGGGACCTCCTGAGACCCTATATTAACTCTGATAGCTTCAGACTTCCTCTCCCTTGTCTCTTCACGTCCACCCTCTTTGGCTTCGTCCTATGTGAGTCGATTCTGATGTACCACAGACAACCTATGGAAAACATTCCCCTTCACTGAGTCCACTTGTCCCTACCAATCATAATACTCTGAAGGAAATCAGGGGGTAACATTATACTAAGAAGGGTACTCCGGCAGCGAGGTGTAGTTAGGAGCCCACGGGGATCCTGCCCAGTAGTATGGCGGAGGCATCGGAGGTTCTAGCGGCTTCGCTCACTGAGAGCCGAACCCATTGCCTGGGGGGGTGTTCGGCCATGTCGAAGGTACTTTGGACCATATCAATGAAGGGTCGCGCTAGCCTAGAGGTATGTTCGGCCATTGCGGGCCGAGCTCTACCTCCGGGGGGTTCGCCCAGAGCGGAGGTGGGTTCGGCCATTGGGGTCCGAACACACTATGCAGAGGGTTTGGCCATTGGGGTCCGAACTCACTATGCGAGGGGTTCGAGGGGTTCGACCATTGGTGTCCGAACTCACTATGCGGAGGGTTCAACCATTGGGGTCCAAACTCACCCTTCGAGGGGTTCGGCTGTTTTGGCCCCAATAGCTGTCTTGGCATTTTTGGCCAGGTGCCTGTTTTCTCGGCCTTCTTCTGGTGTTTATTCAATAGCATCCGGTATGTTACATTTGGCTTCTTGCGAGCCCTGGCCGAAGAAGACGTATCGATGTTCTTTTTCCACACTCTCACTTCAGGGTTCTTTGGTACGAGTGTGTGTGTGCGTGATTCTCCAATAATGACCACTTTCCCCTTATATGACTCAGCCTGTTCTCGCCGAATCAACACTGTTGGCATAAAAGATTACGCTAACAGGTTCTCGAAGATTAAGAACTAACAAACGAAGAGTTTGTGAAGCGAACTATTTCAAGCCTCCGTATTGGATAATAGCTCGAAGTAGTTCGAAGTTGTGTATTGAATATATGAGTATTCGATCCCCATTACAGGGTGAGAATGGGGGTATTTATAGGTAAAAACTTCAAGGAAAAGACCTTTTTACCCCTCAGTTACAACCGACATAGTGGAAACTATTTCGGTACCCCTAATAGGGCTAAAATGGTAAAAGACCAATTTAATCAGAAAGAAGATAAGTCTTCTGTCCTCGCTGGCAGTTGTCCACTACGGAGATTGAGCCTTCGAAGTGTATCTTCGAACGGGAGTCCGGACAGATCCTCCGAACTTAATCCTACGCCAATCCGAAGACAAGTCTTGGACTTCGGTCTGGTGAATTGTCTTTGTCTTGTAACCTTGAAGATCCTAGGGATGAAGTATTTTCCCCCAACAGTAGCCCCTTGAACACGCTTCTCCGAATAACCTGTAAGGCAAGGAGAGTAGTATACGCAAGAAATATTTTCATGCTCAGGGACTTAGCGAAATTTACCATCCTTTGAAGCATTCAGAGATTCGCAATCTTCGAATCGGCTTCCATGTGAAGGTACTCGTCGAAGCAGCTTCGAAAACAATCCTCGCGAAGCTGAAATAACCGTTAGACTCATAGAAATAGCTGTTACCCCTTTTCTCGGAAGGAGTTACAATGCCACTTCATTTCTGGAGATATGAGTTCTCACGAGGAGTCGCGATAAATTTCAACAGTAAAGAAGACGGAAAGACGCATATGAATGGTACACTGCCTTTGAACACAGACTATAAATAGAAAGGTAAAAGTGTGTTTGGGATACTTTACCAACTGCTCCCACATTTTCCCCCTTTCTGCTTCATGAGCCCAAACTTGAACTCCATCCTCTCTCATGGTGAAAACCAGACACAAAGCCCCCGTCCCTGCTTTGACCTTGACCAGGCAGCAAGCGATGGTGGCAGTAGTAGCAACGGCGCCTTCGGGCAACCCTCATCTGGCTGGTCCTCATGATCTTCTCTCGGCGTTAGCCAAGTACACGGACCAGCCGTACAGCCTGGGACCATCAACTTGCTCGAAGAAGTCCATTGCGGCGGCGATTGCGGCGAAGACGGGTCCGGGGATTAAGATTCGCCAACTTGGGAAAGAAGCAATTCCTTCGCCATGGGCCAGATAGGTGGTCGTGTTTGAAGCCTTTTTTGAAGCTGGTTTGGGGCTTCCGGTGGTAGAGTTTCTCTTTGAGGTACTAGAATTATTCCATGTTACTCTTCCTCGATTATCGCCCAATGCCATTAAAACTCTTAGCTATATTCGAGTAGGCGATGCGAACCGAAGGTTGCGAGGGGAGAGCAGAGATCTTTGCATTACTTCACAAAGCCTCCTGCCAGCCGAAGACTTACCAATGAATAGGAGGAGAGAAGATGGTGATTGCTTTTGGTAGCATCAACTTTTGGCTTTGAGATGAATACGATACTCGGTTCCCAGCGAAGGCCATCAACGCTAGATGGTACACAGATTGGGTCCTTCGCTAGTTCTATGCTGAAGTAGGAGCGGACGACGCCTTGGCTGGACCCCTCGAAGATATCTTCTACCGGAGGGAAGCGGATGTCCATCCGGACCCAGGCCAGCTCGAAGCTTGCCTCTAACTGCTGCAAGCCATAAGTCGTCGCATGAGCATGCGAGACTTAGCAGAGGAGTTCATTGGACTCTGAATTCCACCTCTGATGGCCAGTTGGCCGATAAACTTCAAAGAGAACCCAGAGGGTGGACTCCGAGAAATCTCTTCAAGTGCTGCAGGTAACCTTGAATGCCCTACAAAATGTTTTACATGCAATATTTATCTTATAAAATTGATTTAACTAAAAGGAAATCTTATCTTTCAGCTCCACGTGCCACCCTCACTCCGGAGAAAATTGTCCGGACTTCGGAGAAGATCCTCGAAGCTCCTACGCTCGCCGAAAAGGAGTGGAGGGTGAAGTTGGTTGGTAGCTGGGAGTGATTCAACCGTGTATGGAGCGTACTCGAAGTTGAATCTCCCACTCTTTCGGACTGGGACATCTCCGATCAAGATCCCAAGAAGAGGAAGGATGAAGCAGGTACTTCAGCGCCAGCCAAGACACCTGTGAATAAGGAGGCGTGGAAACAGAAGGCCCTTGCCCCCTTCTAAATCCCCTACTTCGTCTTCGGAGTCATATGAAGATGAAGCAAACATACAAATGGGAAGGGAGTTCGAAGCCCTTCTAACAGGTGATGAGGAATCACGAATGGGAGCTGAAGTCCCCGCTCAAGATGAAGTGGAGTCGGAAGTCATTGCTGGAGACAACCTTGAGCACGCAGAGACTGAGAATGTCCTACCTGGTCAAGTAGAAGCCCCTACTGCGGGAGAAGGCAGAGTTGAGACTGCGGATGCCCAAGTCTCATCTCCGGACGAAGTGACAGCTGCAGTTGTCAGAGAAGTTCTAGTAGTTGGTCCTTCGGTACGAATCCCGGAGTCCGAAGAGGACTTCGGTTAGATGTTCGAGCCTTCGAGCAGTCCAGTGCTTGTTCGACAACAGAACATTGAAGGTAGACTTTAGCAAAGTACCTTTTCTTTTTCCTTCTTCTTTTCGTGTCCTGCAAAATTTATGTAATATCGTATACCTTTGGTTTTCACAGGATTGATTCCCATGGAGGCAACCCCCACTACAAGGTTGTGCCGGAGGCTGTCATATCTCCAAAGCCAATTCCTGAAGTGGCTATGAAGATGGGTCCTGGAAAAGGTAAAGGTAAAAGGGCACCTTTGCCTGCTCTTGTCCCAGGGTGGACCCCATCAGAGTCTGTAGATGGAGGCCAATCCACTGAAGGAGGTCGATCCACAGAAGCCTCCGAAGATGCCTCGCTGCGCTTTGGCCCCTCTCTGAACGAAGACGACCAGAGTGCCTTGTCGAGGCTCCCCCTCCTAGCTCCTTTTCTAGAGCGAAGGACTGGACTTCGGACTTTTGTAGAACCTCTAGCTCGGGCTAGTCGCGAAGTTGGGGAGACTGACTTGGTTTCCATTCTTGGGGAAGCTGAGGGGTCAGAGCTAGACGTAGCTTTGGAGCAGGCAGCCTACCAGGTACGAAGTATCTGCAACAATAGAATTAGTTCAAACATATGTAAATAATTTGCTTACATTGCTCTTTTTCTTTCTTCGTAGCAAATAGTCCTAGCTCGAGCTGCGGCTGTATCACATGAGCGAGAGTGCAACTGACTCAAGGAAAAAGTAACAACTCTTCAAGGAAGTCTTGTTAGCTCCGATATTCAGACCTCCAACAGAAAGAAAGGCTAGGACTAGCTTGGAAGATGCCAACAATAAGCTCGAGGCTGAACGGGTTGTGCTTCGGGCCGAAGTAGAAAGGTCGCGGGGAGAACAAGCGACTACGGGAATTGAACTGGTCAAGCTCTGAGAAGAGCAACTGAAATAGACGGAGGAGGCCAACAACATGCTCAGACAAAATAATTCTTTGATGACAGAGGCAGCTAGACTCTGATCCTTGACAGACGAGCTATCTTCGTCGAAGAATGCTTTGTCTGAAGACAAGATTAAGTGCGAGAAAGTGGCTTTGGACACCATGGACAACCTTCGGGGTATCCTGGAATACTTTGACACTTCTTGTGCTTCTTCTTCAACTTGCGATGTCCCTCTACTGCGGAGACTGAAAATGATCCAAGCAGCAGTGAAGACCATGAAGACAGCGGGTATTTGGTATGGAGAGATCTAGGGCTATCTGTTGCACCGGAGCCTGAAGTATCCCCAGTCAATTTTGGCGATGACCGGCTCCTGACTCCCTCCGTTGATGTAGCTACGGCTTGGGAGGCCTTTCAACCATCTTGGAGAGCTGAAGGCCGATCTGCTATCAAGACATGGATTGATGAAGGACTCGATCAAAAACAAGCACGATTGCAGCCTTCAAGCAGCCAGCTTCCTTCGGACCCGAAGGTTTAGTTCTCCTTAGGACCCCAATTATGTAAAAACTTATGCTTATATTCTTTTATGAATGAAAGGACTTATTTGGAAATGTTTTTAGGCTTTCTAACCTTTTTTTGGATGATCTCAAAGTGTTAGAGATTAACGAAGAGCTTCGCCTGCAATGGGCCACCTTCGAAGCTCTAAGACCTCACAAGCGTCCTTAATTTTTAATTCCTCGGGGAAGCTCTGGGGAAGTTATACCCGATATATGTAAAGAAGTATTAGCTTATATTAAAAAGGAGGAAAAGGAAGTTAGTTTAGAAACTTCATCTTCTGAGGAAATTGAATGGTCCGTAGAAGAAAATGCTGATAAAGAACAAGTAGAAAAGAGCCCTGAACGACTTCAAAGCTATGAAAGAAGCCCCGAACGACTTCGGACCTGGGCTAAACTTCAACATGAACAAAAGGACTTCTGAGCTTTGCAAGAAAGGAAGAGGGTTAAGCGCCAAGTTCTAAAAACTCCAGGCTCCGGGACAAGTCGTCTTCAAAGTCGTGCTAGTTTTGATAGTAGTTCTAGGGATTGAAGAGGTCTTCATTTCCTTCTTGGTATAGATACAGATTTTTCATGATGTAATGTAATTTATTTGAATGATATAAACTAAAAAGTTTCAAAATTGTCTCACTACTTCCTAGCCCCTTTGGTTGTAAGCGTCTCCGAAATTTGATTGAAGGTGGTTACGCACAACGAAGATAACGTTAGATAGGATCAATATTTTGGAGGCTCGGAGCCCCTTATCATATTAAAGATTAAGGACTAAGTCCAACAATGGTCATTAAAGACCTCGAAAATGTCTTCGACTCTATTAATCCGGAGTCTGAAAACAAGTAACTTAGTACCTTTTTTTCGAATGTGGTCACTTCGGACTCCTTTTTGGACACATTAGAATCTGATTACAATGGTCACTTTGGACTCTTTTTACAGACGTTTTCAAGCTATTAGCTCAGAGTCTATTTGGTTTGGTCTCCTTCGACTCTTTTTATGGATGCTATCAAACCGGTGGTTTGGAATCCGCTTTTGTGGTCTCCTTGGACTATTTTTACAGATGCTTTCAAGCCGAAGCTTGGAATCCATATCATTTGGTCTCTTTGGACTCTTTTTACGGACGCTTTCAAGTCGGTGGCTTGGAATCCATTTTTGTGGCTTCACCACCTCGTCAGAAGCTTCAAACCAATGGTTCGAAGTCCGTAAAATTGGTTCAAATGAAAGACACTTCCTTCGCAACCAACTCCGTTCTTCCAGTGCGTCCATTAGAAGTAGGGAATGTTTGAGAAGTAGGCATTATTCGAACCATGAGCTTTATTTATTTAGAAGGCATTTACAGATGATTACAAGGAGCCCCTATGCAAAATATCGCTGAAGGTGCTCTGCATGCTAGGCATGCTTTAACTCTTCACCTTCTAAATTATCTAACTTAAAAGAGCCAGGGCGTCCTGAACGAAGGATGATATATGGACCTTCCCACTTGATTCCTAATTTCCCTAGCGCTATGATGCTTCGTAAAACTAAATGACCTAGTTTAAGTTCATTGAGTTTAATCTTCGGGTCATACCAAGCCTTCGTCTGATGTTGATACTTCGTCAAATTTGCAACAGCTCAAAGCCTTGTTTCTTCTGTTAGATCCTGCGAGGCTTGTCTTTCATCTTCTTTTTTAGGTTCAATGGTGCGAAGAGATCCTCCTTTAAGCTCTGTCGGCATCATGGCTTCATCTCCGAATAGTAACCGGAATGGAGTAAAACCTGTGGACCTTGCTTGAGTGGTCCGAATGGACCATATAATCTTCGGGAGTTCTTCGGTCCACAACCCCTTTGCCAATCCTACTATCCTTCGATTCAGGCCTGACAAACTGTTACCATTAGCTCGCTCTATGGCTCCATTAGATTGAGGATGATGAACAGCTACAAAACACATTTCTATGCCAAGACCTTCGCAGAACTCTCTGAATGGTTCGACATCAAATTGGGTGCCATTGTCGATTGTCAGCTGTCGAGGCACTCTGAACCTACATACAATATTCTTCCAAAAGAATTTTTGTCCATTTTTCGAAGTGATAGCTGTGAGGGGTTCTGCTTCGACCCACTTGGAAAAATATTCAATTGTTACCATCGCAAATTTTAAACATCCTTTTGCCATTGGAAAAGGGCCAATGAGATTCATGCCCCATTTGTCCATGGGCCAAACTAGAGCAATAACTTGAATAGGTGTAGGCGGACGATGGCTTTGTCTTCCCATCCATTGACAACCTTGGCAAGTGCGGACCAAGGCCTCCACTTTATCTACTATTGTAGGCCAATAAAACCCCTGGCGAAGTGTTTTTCCTGCCAAAGCTCGAGGGGCAAGGTGGCTACCACAAAGGCCTTCATGAATTTCTCAGAGTATATCTTGGCCTTCGGCTTGAGAGATACATCAGAGTAGGGGGGAACATACTACGACTTTGTAAAGAATACCGTTGATAATGTGATAATTTCAGACTCTTAGTTGCAATCTTGAAAGTTTTGGTCCTTCAGGTAAGGTTTCTTCGCCTTATAGTAATTCCATGATCAAACTTCGCCAGTCAGTGTTTGGAATGCAAAGGACCTCCGCAGGAGGGATTTGAGGCACAGAAGGCGAAGTAAGCTCTTTATAAAAAGCCCCTTCCGAAATATCTATGGCTCTGACTACAGCTTTTGCTAGGATATCGGCTTGTGCATTGTCAGCTCTTGGTATACATCGGACAGAAATCCCCTTGAATGCTGCTTTGATCTTATGGATCTCTTCTAGATATATTGCAAGCTGCGGATGCCAGACTTGAAAACTTTTGTCAACGTGCCCTGCTACAATTTTAGAATATGTTTTTATAACAACTCTTGTAGCACCAAGAGCACGCACCTTTTGGAGTCCTAACAAAATTTCTTCGTACTCTGCTATATTATTGGCGGACTTAAAATTGAGCCTTGCGGAGTAAATCGCTCTTTGCCCTGAAGGTGAAATTATCATTGCTCCGGATGCTTGAAAAGCTCCATCAGAGTATATGGTCCAAATTCCTTCGCTTGATTTTTCCGGAGCCCAGACTGCAGACGCAGTCCATTCTGCTACAAAATCTGCCACCACTTGTGACTTGATTGCTGTCCTTGCTACAAAGGAGATGCCGAAGGGTGCTAGCTCAATGGCCCATTTTCCAATTCTCCTCGTAGAATCTTTACTTCAGAGCATATCTCCCAAAGGATAAGAAGTTGGTACAATTACATTATGTGCTAAGAAATAATGTCGCAGTTTCCGTGAAGCCATTACTAGAGCATAAGTGAACTTTTCGAGCTCAGAATATCTTTTTTTTTTCTCCAGATAAAGCTTCGAATAAAAATATACTGGATTATGTACCAACTTCCCATTGAAATCCACTTCTCTGACAAGGAATGCACTGACAACGGAGCCGGTAGCTGCAAGATAAAGAAGAAGGGTTTCATCTGCCATGGGCATAGTGAGTGTTGCGAGATTGCTGAGATAATCTTTAATATCATTGAAAGTCTTTTGGCACTCCAGTGTCCATGCAAAATCTTCGGACCCTTTCAATGCTTTGAATATGGGCAGGCTTTGTTCTACGGACCTTGCTAGAAATCTGCTGCATGCTGCAAGGCATCCAGTAAGATTCTGTACCTGTTTTAAATTCTCCAGCGGAGCCATTCTTTGCAGTGCAGTTATTTGAGTTGGACTAGCTTCGATTCCCCTGCTCGAAACTAGATACCCTAACAGTTTTCTAGCTTGAGCCCCGAAGATGCATTTTTCGGGGTTGAGGCGGACTCCACATGCTCGGAGGCTCGCAAATGTTTCCGCTAAGTCTAGGCTATGTTGGTGCTTTAAAGCACTCTTTATTACAATATCATCCATATAGGCTTCTACATTACGTCCTATTTGGTGACCTAGAGCCTTAACAATTAATCTTGAAAAAGTTGCCCCGACATTTCTCAGGCCAAAGGGCATTCTTACATAGCAGAAGACTCCTGAAGGAGTTACGAAGCTTGTTTTGATTTCGTCTTTGTGCTTTAACCATATTTGATGATAACCGGAATATGCGTCGAGAAAACTCAATAACTCCGAACCAGTAGTGGAGTCAACTAATTGATCTATACGGGGCATGGGGTAGGGGTCACATGGGCATGCTTTATTTAAAGATGTAAAATCAATACACATGCACCATTTTTCGGAGGCCTTCTTTTTGACGAAGACTGGGTTGGCTAGCCACTCCGTATGAGTTACTTCTTTGATAATCCCAGCTTTCAACAATTTTTCCACTTTTGCCTTAGCAAGGCTTGCCCTCTCTACTGATAACTTTCGGAGCCCCTGCCGAACAGGCCGAACCCTTGGGTTCACAAGCAAGATGTGCTCAATGATATCATGGCTAACTCTCAGAATGTCTTCATCGGACCAAGCAAAGACATCCAAATTCTCTCTAACTACTTCTTCCAATGAAGTAGTGATTTCCGAACGCAAATCTTTGCCAAACTAAAAGGGATAGTCTTTACTGTCCTTAACAATAATCTTCGTTATGATTTCTCCTTCAAGACTTGGTCTTGGGAAGGATTTCTTCGAAGATTCACTTGATTCAGGGTTATCCTCCGAATTTCCTTACACATTATTCACTTGTCTTGGATCAAGAGGGGGGCCATGGACGTATTCTGCTCTTCTCGCAGTGACTTGATCACCGAAGACAATAAGTACTCCTACTTGTGTGGGCATCTTCATGCATAAATAATTATGATGCACCACAACTCTGAATTGATTTAACATGCGCCTTCCGAAGATGACATTATAAGCATAAGGGGCATCCACAACATCAAAAATTACTTCCTCCATCCTTGCCAAGATCCCTTCTCCGAAGGCAACCTCAAGACCTATTTGGCCGAGGGCATCAAGAGGAGGTCCTGTGAAGCCTTGAAGGGGACGAGCTGCGGGGAGGAGATGCTTCTGGGAGATGTAGAAATGATCGAAGGCTTGAACAAAGATAATATCCGCAGAACTTCCGCCATCGACCAGTACTCTCCGAACTTCAGTTCCTGCAATATCGACAGTGATGACAAGGGGATCCGCATGGGGGAATTTTATACCTGCTACATCAGCGGCAGAAAAAGATATAGGCACATGGGACCACTCGGGCATTGCAGCTGCCGACGAAGAGGTTCCAATATGGCCTACTTCTCGAACATACTCTCTCCGTTGTCTTTTTGACATGCTGCCTAGAGTTCCTCCTCCGGAGATAGGAATGACCACTCTTTTGCCCCGGTCTTGACCATATTCTTGCTTTGGGGGTGGCATAACACTGGCCACCGGAGCTTATCTTGGGGGTTGAAGTTGTCTACACGTACGACAGCCTGCACAGGCTCAGGACATGCCTCAGGGGGGACTCGGTCAGTAGTGCCTCTACCAGAGCTCCTTTCGAGGTACTCACTTCTTAAAGCTAGTATAGACTTGCATGCATCAGTAGCATGGCTTCGATTTTCGCCGTGAACACAGCAGAAGAAGGCCTGGTCCTTGCCAGCCGACTTCCCTGGCGGCCTCCTGCCGCTGACCTTGTTTCCCGAAGCTTGTGGACTCTTGGGGGAAAATTTTTGCGTAGGAGCAATGTTTAGGACTTCGGAGCGAGGATGCTTTTGTCCTCGACGCCTGTCATGCTGGCTGTCGAAGTTGGGCCCTTGCGAAGGTGTTGAAGTCTTCACCTCGAGCTTGACTTCTTGGATAATTGGTGAAGACGGGGCTGTTCTTCAGAGCCATCCTTCCTCCGACCTAGCATACTCTTCAAAATAAGCCATCAACTGTGCTACGGAGGATATCTACTTCCGGTGGAGCTTGTCAAGGAGGCCTGCATGGGTGACTCCTTCTCGGGCTGCATCGACGATGGATGATGCAGACAATCCTCTTATCTACAACTTCGTATGAGCGAAGCGCTTAAAGAATAGGTTCAAAGTTTCTCCAGGTTGCTGCTTCACCTGAAAGAGACTTCCCATGGAAAAGGGGCTACAAAAGTACCCTGGAAGTTATTTATAAATTTTTTTCTTAACTGCTCCCAGGTTTAAATTGATCCTGGCTTCAAGGACCAGAACCAACGCAAAGCAACTCCTTTAAGCACAAGGGGAAGCACTTAGCCATTGTATCCCAAACCCCTCCGCTGGCTTCGGTCACTAAAGAATACGAACGTGAGAACTCTCTTGGATCCTCTTCCCCAGAGTACTTACATAGCTTCGAAGTTTTGAACTTGGGGTCGAAGCGCACCTTTTATAAATCGGGGTGTAGCGGAGACTCGCTATCAAAGGAAGGATTCTCGGGGACTTCGGGATAAAAAAGAGGGTCATCGTCTTGAGGCACCTCCGGAATGACAGGGGCAACTTGAGGATGAAGCCTATCTACCGCTTCCTGCCTCCACCTTGTCACTTCGTGTTGGACCGAAAATGGCGACCAGAGGGGGGTGAATGGGAGCTTTCAAAATTTGAGGCTAAAAATAGCCTTCTGTTTTAGTTCTGTCTTCTACGGAACAGGCTTCGAACACACCCTTCGAAGTTATGGTTCAGAGATATTTCACAGCTCCGAAACCAGGCTTCGTAGGAGCAAAAGTTCGAAGTCAAGAAGACTTCGCTCCACCAACAAAACCAAACCCACAATTCTACTAAGTCAGTGCAGGCTCCGCACACAAGGTTCCTTGAGCAGACTTCCCACTTCACCCTTCGTAGGAGGTGGTTCCCTCTGAGGACTTCAACCAAATACTCTACACTAGCAACTAGTACTAGGCTTCGTATTTCGAAGAACTAAACTCACACAGAGCACACTGCGCTAAGAACTTCGACAAGGGAAGAAACGGGCTTTGATTTAACCCACGGACAGTGCTTCGCTAGTAACCAGAGAGGACTAGCCTCTAATTTACATAGAGCGAACACACACTAAGAAAACACACTTCACAAGCACAGATCACTAACACACTTCTCCAAAGACACCTCAGTGCATAAGTTCAAAACAGGAAGAAGTGCAGCAGAAAGAAATCAAAACTTGTAGTGCAAAACGAGCATACAAGTTCAAGCAGTAAATGAAAACAGAATCAAAGTTTCATTGCTTGAACAGGGAACAAAAATGAACTCACAGGATGAATACAAGAGAATGGTGGCTAGCACATGAGTTGCAATAATGGCTGCTTAAAGTGTTACTGTTACCTAGCTAGACTCCACTATTTATAGGCACTTTTCAGCCGTGTGAATAGACTACTTTACCCCTAGGGTTTACACTGATTTTGTCTCATCAGAATAGGGGGGTACAGATGGTAGTCTACTTTATTTGGAGACTTCTTTTGTCATCTTCACAGAGGAGACATCATCTGCTTTTGCAGAGCAGACACGATCAACTTGGTAGTTTTGGATTCTTTTGAAGCCCCCTTTCGCACGTGAGGGGTGCGGTAGCTTCGGTGAGAAGCCTTAAGCCTAACGTCCTTCGCTTCACCAAAGTCAGCCTTTGATATAGTGACGGTTTTGAGACGAAGCCGTCAAAGCCCTTGAGTCTTCGCGCCATCACCTTCGGAGTGGACCACCACAGCTTCGCAGCTACTCCCAGCTCAAACTTCATCAGTCCGTGTACCGAAGCCATGCATGGCCAAAGTACCTCATGTCAGCCACACTCCGAAGCCCCACCTTCGGAGTACCACCCTTCGAAGTCCCTCCTTCGTCCAAGGCCTCCGCATGAAGCATTCCATGAGCACTTTGTCGCAGTGTCTCTCCCTGAGCACACTCCTCAACGAACCTCACTCGGACCATGCCTTCGATGCACCTCGACTTCTGAGACCTCCGTCGGGTGAACCTTCGAATGCCTCCATCCGGAGCACACTTCGAATCCCTTGCCTCATTGCTGAGGACTTTGTCCGCCATACTCCGAAGTCACTCCGTTCGGAGTACCCTTCGAAGTGCCTCGCCTCCGAGGACTTTGTCTCGGGGTACCTTTAGCCGGAGCCACGCTCCGCACTCTCTGCCTTCACCTAGCGCATATTGACCTGAGGATCGACCTCGACCCCTCGCAACATTCGTGACCAAGCTCCCCGCTCGCCTAGCATCAAGCCTCCCGCTTGACCTAGGTTCACTTGTTGCAAACCATCCGTTGCCTCTGAAGTCACCTACTCACCACAGACAGACATACAAGTGTATCTAGTACCCTGGAGACCTCTCCGGGTAAACAACCTCCGGTACACACTCCGGAGTACCGCCCAAAGTACCGAACCCTTTGGTACACCCAGAACATCGTGTATTGTCGGACCCCTCCTTCAGTCACACTCTGCTGCAACAGCCATAGCAATCGGACCCACCGAACCCTTCGAAACCAGAGGATAAAATCTATCAATCACTCATCACAGACTCCGAAACCAACCCTTAGTTTCTCAATCTCCCCTTGATGAGTGCATTGACAGCCAAATTCAAGTTCAAGAAAATTTGAAAAATTTCAGCACACAAGTGACCATTAAAAACTCTGAAAAGAGCCAAATCATGTCACTCGACAGAAGAATTTCTCTCCCTCTTTTTCAAAAGAGTAAAAGTCCCTTCAACACATCATTCCTTTTGAACAATAAAAACTCCCCCTAAGTTATTTTCCCCCTTGCTACAGAGAACTCAAACATTTCTCCTCCTTTGGCAATGCAAGCATCAAGGAGCATATTAAAAGATGCAAAGCTTCGAAATGGGCAGAATTGCAAAGACATATAAAACAAAAATATGCCAAACTTAACGACAGTTATCATGTGCTCAGCTCAATTTGACATGATCTAAAAACATGTTGACAGCATGTGATTTCATCATTTGAAATAAAAGCATCATCACTCAATCAAGGTAACTAGACAAGTAAAAGCATGAACTGCGCAAAGCTAGTCAATTTCTACTCTAGACAGACAAGTCCAATTCAAGTGGAGTATTGAAAGCAAACTTGATTGACAATGAATTTATACTTGCTGTTCTTTTCATACTGCCAGGGGTTATTTGTTCGTCTACCTTATACTTTCCAATCAAGCCAAGCCTAGGCACAAAAGCCATCAGAAGCTTAAGGCACTGATTTTCGCATACACTAAATTATCCTTGTTCATACCAAACTGCAATGGTAAGCAGTCTAGAATAAAGTAGTGCGACAAACAAACCCACCTGGATCTTTTCACTTTTAGCACTCAAATCATGGATTTTTGGATTTTTGATAAGTGAACAAATTGTTTAGCATTTGTTAATGAATATCCATGAAAAAGTAATATGATTTTTCAAGTTGCAATTTTTTAACATCCAAAGAAAAGGATTCTTGCTATCAAGCAGATAAAATATAGCTAAAGCCGTCTTGCTTAAACATGCTAGATTCAAGACTAAGGAGTGAGCATGATTTGATTTTGGAAAGAAAAGTCATGCACAAAATGTATCAAACATGTTAAATAGAGCTGAGCTGTCATGATTACATGAATTAAAACAAGGCATATTAATGCAAAACATGTAAATGCAATTTCACACACAATGAGCATATGCATATCAGTGAAAATGTGCTCCCCCTCACAGAATGCCGTAAGGGTGACAAACACCAAGTTCCCCATGCAAGTAGGCGAAACGTGAAGCATAGAGGGGTTTTGTGAAAATATCTGCTAGCTGGTGTTGGGTATCAACATATTGAAGTTTAATATCACCCTTCTCATTATGATCTCTAAGAAAATGATACCGTACATCAATGTGTTTGGTTCTGGAATGTTGAACCGGGTTGTTTGCAATACAAATAGTACTAGTATTGTCACAAAAAAGTGGAACACTCTTATAATCTAACCCAAAATCTCGCAAAGTGGCAACCATCCACAAAATCTGAGAACAACAGCTAGTTACAATAACATATTCGGCCTCAGTCATTGATTGTGCAACACTAGACTATTTGCGGGACGACCAGTAAACCAGCGAAGTACCTAGAAAATGACAAGTACCAAAAGTACTTTTCTATGAATTCTACACCCAGCAAAATCCGCATAGGAATAACCTCGAAGACACAAAGAGGAAGACGCAGAATACCAAATGCCAAATTCGAGGGTATGTTTGAGATACCTGAGAATGTGCTTTACCGCTTGGCGGTGCGAAGCTCGGGGCAAAGCCTCAAAACGAGCGCACAGAGACATCGCGAAGTGTATGTCTGGCCTCGTAGTCGTCAAGTAGAGGAGTGAGCCAATCATGCTCCAAAACTCCTTTTGATCCACGACTTCTCCATCCTCGTCGGGATCCAATGCTATCGAAGAAGCCATCGGAGTAGCGAAGGGCTTCGCATCATCCATGTCGAACTTCTTGAGAAGGTCCTTGGTGTACTTCGTCTGGTGGACAAATGTACCTTGTTTGCTTTGCTTGATTTGCAAACCAAGGAAAAATGTGAGTTCACCCATCATGGACATCTCAAACTCCCTGCTCATGGCATCTGCAAACTCGGCAACCAAAGCATGAGAAGAGCCACCAAAGATGATATCATTCACATAAATCTGAACTAGCAGGAAATCTTTGCCATGCTTGAGAGTGAACAGGGTTTTATCAACAGATCCCATCAAATACCCCCGCTAAAGTAGAAAAGACTTAAGTCTATCATACCAAGCCCGAGAGGTCTGCTTGAGTCCATAAAGAGCCTTATGAAGTTTAAGGACTTTATGTGGGTATTTGGGGTTTTCAAAGCCAGGGGGTTGTTTTACATAGACATCTTCGCCTATGAAGCCATTAAGAAATGCTCTTTTGACATCCATTTGATAGAGTTTGAATCCTCGGTGTTGGCGTAAAAGATTACGCTAACAGGTTTCTGAAAGTTAGAAACTAACAAACGAAGTGTTTGTGAAATAAACTATTTCGAGCCTCCGAATGGATAATAACTCAAAACAGTTCAAAGATGTGTATTGAATGACTTGTCTCCGATCCTCATTACAGGGTAAAACGGGGGGGGTATTTATAGGCCCAAACATTAAGGAAAGGACCCTTTTATCCCTTTGTTACAACCGACATAGTGGAAACTATTCGGTACCCTTAGTGGGGCTAAAATTGTAAAAGACTAATCTGATGAGAAAGAAGATAAGTCTTCCATCCTAGCTAGTAGGAAGGCTCTCGGAAGAGTCCAAGTTCGAAGATATACTCCGAACTAGAGTTCACCTCCATACTTCGAACTTGATCCAATGTACTCCCAGAGTTGCATGCTGAAAACCTTTGATTCAATCACCTGCCTTTGTCCTGTTACAGCAATATCCCCGAAGATGAAGTATTTTTCCCCAACAGTAGCCCCTCGAATACGCTTCTCCGCTAGATCTGTAACGTTAGGAGAGCAGTATATGCAAGAAAAATAATCATGCGCAGGGGTTAACAGGTTTAATCCACCTCCAAAATACGTGGAGACACAAAACTTCGAATTAACTTCTAAGAAAGTTACGTTCGTACTACCTTAGAATTAACTTGAGGAGCCCGAAAGCTTTTTTAGACTTAGAAGAAATAGCCGTTGGCTTTTTTATTTTAACGGAAGTTACGCGATGCATCAACTCCGCAAAAAGATAACGGTTAAGAATGCGAAATGGCAAATACAAACGGTAAAAAATCGTGGCTTGGGCTATAAATAGAGGGTCCAGCCCTTTCTCGAGTACTCTTCTCACCGCTTTAGTGCAAACAAACCCTAATCCCCATCTTCCTCTTTGAGCAACCAGAGCAAGTCCATGGCGAAAACCAGTTTCAAAGTCCCTAGGGTGGCTTCAGCCGTTGCTCGGCAGCAGGTTGAGGTTGCATCGGCAGCATCGGCTTCAACGACAGCAACCCCGGCAGCAACAATAGCAGCTCCAGTGCCGGCGCCAGGAAGGAATCTCCAAGATGTTGGTCCTCATGATCTTCTTCCAGCGTCGTCGAAGTATGCGGACCAATCTTACCAGTTGGGACCATCAACCTGCAAGAGGGAGTCGCTCGCAGCAGCAGTAGAGGGGAAGATTAGTTCGGAAATTGTGATCCACAAACCTAGAAAAGAAGCTATTCCTTCGCCAAGGCCCAGAGAAGTGGTTGTCTTCGAAGCCTTTTTCGAAGCTGGATTAGGGCTCCCGGCTGTCAACTTCCTATCTGAGGTACTGGATTTATTCCATGTTACTCTCCCCCAACTCTCTCCGAACGTGATAGCACGTCTCTCCATCTTCGAATGGGCATTGCGGGCTGAAGGCTTTGAAGGAAGAGCAGAAATCTTCGCAGCACTGCACCGAGCTTCTTGCCAGCCCAAGACCTTCGTAAGCCCCGGAGGTGAGAAGATGGTGGTGGCCTTCGGGAGTATTAACTTCCGGCTCCGGAACGAGTATGCTCTTCGATTTCCAGCCAAGGCCATCAATGCCAGGTGGTATACGGATTGGATCCTCTGGTGGTTTTATGCCGAAGTCGGGGCAGGGAGCCGCCTAGCTAGACCTCTTCAGGACATAAACATCCAGAGGGAAGCCCTTGTCCACCTAGATCCAGGCCTGCTCGAGGCTCGCCTTAGCTTACTTCAACGCATTAGCCATCGCCTGAGCATGCAGGATCTGGCAGAAGAGTTCATCGGACTTCAGATTCCCCCTTTGATGGCCAACTGGCCAATCACCTTCGAAGAAGATCCGGACGGTGGCCTCCGAAAGATTTCTTCGAGCTCAAGCCCTGCAGGTAACTTTGAAAACAACATGTTTCATATACACTTATTTGAAGAAATAACTAATGCCAACTTATCTTCTAGCCTCTCTAGCTCATATGACTTCGGAGCAAATTGTGCGAGCTTCGGAGAAAATTCTAGGCATTCCGACTCCGGCCGAGAAAGAATGGAGGAAGAAGTTAGTGGGTACTTGGGAACGGAACAACCGAGTATGAGGGTTACTCGAAGTTGTTCCCCTCCTCTTTTGGATTGGGTTCCTTCGGAGCAAGGGCCTAAAAAAAGGAAGGCCGAAGTTGGAGCCTCGACCTCTGCTAAGACTCCATCAAAAAAGGTAGCTCGAAAGCCAAGAACAGCGGCGCATTCAAGTCCAATAGCTTCGGTCTCCGATTCCTCGGAGGATGAAGGTAGAATGCTCATCGACCTAATTGACAAAAATGGAGTCGAAGCGGATGCAAGCACCGACAACGTTGCAAGCGTGCCGGAGTTTCCAAGCAACCTCGGGCAAGTTGGGACTTCGGCTGCTCAAGAAGACTTACTGCGTGATGAAGCCCCTATGAATGAAGGTGGAATCGAAGCTGCTGCAGGATCAACTCCGATTCCGGACGAAGCAACGACTACAGCTC
Source organism: Zizania palustris (assembly GCA_019279435.1). NCBI lineage: Eukaryota > Viridiplantae > Streptophyta > Magnoliopsida > Poales > Poaceae > Zizania > Zizania palustris. The sequence goes on along the minus strand of JAAALK010000289.1, from coordinate 67,501,922 downwards.
CCGAAGAGGCTCCAACAGTCAAAGCTTCAGTCTTGAATTTTGACTCCGACGAAGACTTTGGAGTGGCCTTTGACCCTCTAAGTAGCCCAATGCTCATTCGTCGACAAGACTTCAGAGGTAAACTTTGCATAACCTCTGTTCTTTTTTCCCTGCAAAATTATACAATGCATAATACCTTTGCCTCAACAGGGTCCGCTCCTACAGAAGGGGTTTGTCCTGAAGATAAAACTCTTGGAACCTCAGGAACTTTGGAGCCAATTCCAGAAGTCGCCCAAATGGGACCTGGAAAAGGTAAAGGCAAGGTGGACCCCCTCCCTGCTCCGAGTTCAGGATTAACTCCGTCTGAATCAACAAACGGAAGCCAATCTACAGAGGGGGGCCAGTCTGCCGAAGTTCCTGAGGATGCGGCCCAGCGCTCTGACCCCTCCTCGAATGAAGATGATCAGAGGGCTTTGTCTATGCTCCCTCTTCTACCTCCTTTCTTGGAGCGAAGAACCGGACTTCGGACTTTACTCGAGCCTTTGGATCGAGCTAGCCGCGAAGTTGGGGAGACAGACTTGGTAGCCATCCTGAGCGAAGCTGAGGGTTCAGAGCTCAACGCCGCCATGGACCGTGCAGCATACGAGGTATGAAGTATCTGCAAAACAAAATTAATCTCACTTACAAATAATTTCTCACCTTGCTTTTTCTTCTCTGCAGCACATTGTCTTCGCCTTCGAGAAGAAAATACTGCTCTTCAGCGAAATCTTAATATCTCCGAAGGTTGGGTTTCCCACTTAGACAACATGGTTTCCGTGGAGTGAAGGGCCAGACAGAGCTTGGAAACAGCGAATAAAAAGCTCGAAGCAGAACAAATTGTGCTTCGGGCAGAAATAGAAAAGATGCGGGCAGAGCATGCCACGGCGGGGGCTGAACTTGTCAAGCTCCAAGAGGAAAAAGCCAAAGCTACGGAGGAGGCTAGCCACCTGCTTAACTAGAAAAATGCTCTAGCTATGGAGGCAGCTAGGCTCTTCGCTGTGGTGGAGGAGTTGACTTCATCGAAGGATGCTTTACTTGAAGATAAGTTAAAATCGGAGAAGGTAGCTGCGGAGGTTATGAACCAACTCCTAGGTGTTCTAGAGTACTTTGGTACTACTGGGACACTTCCTTCAAATGACAACGTCTCCTTACTGCGATGGTTAAAAATGATCCAAGGAGCTGCGAAGACGATGAAGATGGCAGGCATTCGGTACGGAGAACTCTCCGGAGAAGTGGCTGCTATCGGCGTACTTCGCTACTATGAAGATCTAGGAATATCAATAACTCCGAATGCAGAGGCAGCTCCCATTACATTCGACGAAAGCCAGCTTCTCCATCCTTCTGAAGACATGGCTGCTGCTTGGCAAGCCTTCCAAGCTTCATGGAGAGCCGAAGGTCGCACTGCGATCAAGGCTTGGATTGATGAAGGGCAACGCCAGAAGCAAGCTCGGTCACAACCCTCGAGTAGCCAGCCTCCGCCAAACCCGCAGGTTTAGATTTGTTTTAGGATCTTGACTATGTAAAGAATCATGTCTTTCATACATTATGAATAAAAAGTTGCTTATCTTATTTTTAGGCTTCACCTCATATGGATGATATCAAAGTGTTAAACATTACCGAAGAACTCTGCCTACTATGGGCTACCTTTGATCTTTTAAAACTTCACAAGTGACCTCGATTTTTAGTTCCTCGAGATAGCTCCGATGCAATTGCGCCCGAAGTATGTAAAGATATACTATCTTATATTAAAGAGAAAGAAAAAGAAGTTAACTTGGAAACTTCATCTTTTGAAGACATTGCATGGTCCGAAGATGAAGTTATCGTTGAAGCTCAAGGGAAAAAACCTGAAGAACTTAGAAGCTGGGAGAGGAGCCCTGAACGACTCTGAACTTGGGCCGAGCTTCAACAAGAAAAGAAAGATTTTAGAGCTTCGAAAGGAGGTAGAAGAGTTAAACGTAAAGTTGGTAGAACTCCCAGCTCTGGAACTAGTCGTTCCAACCTTGGCAGTAGCTCTAGAGTTCGAAGGGGTCTTCCATTCCTTCTCGGCATAGACACCAATTTTTCATGATGTAATTATAATTTGTTTGGATAATAAATATTGATTTTTTTAAAAAAATTGTCTCCCTACTTCCCAGCCCCTCTTTCAGCGTAAGCAACTTCGAATTATATTCAAAGATGGTTAGGCGCAAAGAAAAAACTTAGGAGTACAATTTTGGAGGCTCGGAGCCCCTCAGCAATTTAAAGATTGATTAAAATCTTATAAAGTGTCTTCGACTACTTGAAGTCTAGAAACTGGTAACTTAGTATCTTTTATTTCGAAAGAAATCACTTCGGACAACTTCCCGAACACTTTAGTGTCCCAAACGATTGGTCACTTTGGACTCTTTTCACAGATATTCGAAGCTTATCAGCTCAAACTCTGTTTTATTTTGGCCTCCTTCAGCTCTTTTTGCGAATGCTATCAAACCGGTGGTTTGGAATTCGCAGTGGTCTCCTTGGACTCTTTTTACGGATGCTTTCAAACCGAAGCTTGGAATCCGCATTATTTGGTCTCCTTCGACTCTTTTTACGAATTCTTTCAAGCCGGTGGCTTGGAATCCGTTTTCTCAGTGACTTTCTCACCTCGTCAGAAACTTCGGACTAGTGGTCCGAAGTGTGAAAAAGATGATTCAAATTAATGACATTTCCCTCCCAGTCAACTTCGCTATTCCAGTGCGTCCACTAGAAGTGGGAAGTATTTGGGGGGTAGGTATTATTTGAACCATAAGCTTTATTGATTCGGAAGGTGTTTACAAATGATTACAAGGAGCCCCTATGCGAAATATCGCTTTAGGTGCTCCGCATGCCATGTATGCACTAACTCTTCGCCTTCCAAATTAGATAACTTAAAAGAACCAGGGCGCCCTGAACGGACAATTATGTATGGACCTTCCCACTTATTTCCTAATTTCCCTGGCGCTATAATACATCGCAAAACGAGATGACCCAGCTTAAGTTCATTAATCTTAGCCTATGGGTCGAACCAAGTCTTTGTCTGCTGCTGGTACTTTGACAAATTAGCGACAGCTCGAAGTCTTGTCTCTTCTATTAAATCAAGCGAAGTTTGCCTTTCTGCTTCTATTTCTGGTTCGGTGCTGCGAAGGGATCCTCCTTTAAGCTCCGTTGGTGTCATAGCTTCGTCTCCGAATAATAATCTGAAAGGAGTGAAACCGGTAGACCTTGTCTGAGTTGTCCGAATGGACCATAGGATCTTCGGGAGCTCTTCGGTCCGCAATCCTTTCGCCAATACCACTATTCTTCGATTCAGCCCTGACAAGATATTACCATTGGCTCTTTCAACAGCTCCGTTAGACTGAGGATGTCTTACTACAACAAAACATAATTGGATGCCTAGATCTTCACAAAATTTCCTGAAGGGTTCTACATCGAATTGTGTTCCATTGTCAACTGTCAGCTGCCGAGGCACTCCGAACCGGCATATGATATTTTTCCAGAAAAATTTCTGTACATTATTCGAAGTGATAGCTGTTAGGGGCTCTACTTCAACCCAATTGGAAAAGTACTCAATTGCTACCACTGCGAATTTCAAATTTCCTTTTGCTATTGGGAAGGAGCCAATAAGATCCATGCCCCATCTGGCCATGGGCCATACTGGAGCAATGACTTGAAGAGTTGTTGGTGGGCGATGACTTCTTCATCCTATCTACTGACATCCTTGGCAAGTGCGGACTAAGCTCTCCGCATCGGCTACTATTGTAGGCCAATAAAGCCCCTAGCGAAGTGTCTTTCCTGCCAAAGCTCGAGGGGCCAAAGCACTCTTTATTAAAATATCATCCATATAGGCCTCTACATTGCGACCTAATTGATGACCTAGGGCCTTCGAAAAAGTAGCCCCGGTATTTCTTAAGCCAAAGGGCATTCTTACATAACAGAAGACTCCTGAAGGAGTTACAAAGCTTGTCTTGATTTCATCTTTGCGCTTTAGCCAGATTTGATGATAGCCGGAGTACGCGTCGAGGAAGCTTAGTAACTCTAAACCGGTAGTAGAGTCAACCAATTGATCAATTCGGGGCATGGGGTAGGGGTCGCGGGGGCATGCTTTCTTCAGAGATGTAAAATCAATACACATGCGCCACTTCCCGGAAGATTTCTTCCTAAAGAAGACTGGGTTGGCTAACCACTCAGTATGAGCCACTTCTCTGATAATCCCAGCCTTCAGCGACTTTTCCACTTCGTCTTTGGCAAGGATAGATCTCTCTGTAGACAGCTTCCAGAGTCCTTGCCGAATAGGCCGAGCCTTCGGGTTCACAAGTAAACTGTGTTCAATAATTTCCCGACTGACTCCGGTGATGTCTTCATCAGACCAAGCAAAGACATCTAAATTCTCCTCAACTACTTTCTCTAACGAAGTAGTGACTTCTGGAGGCAAGTCTTTGCCAAATTGAAATGAATATTCCTTGCCATATTTGACAATAACCTTCGTTGCAATCTCCCCTTCAGGGCTTGGCCTTGGGAAGGATTTCTTCGAAGATTCGCTAGGCGCAGAGAAATCCTCCAGGTTAACTTGCATGCTGTTCACCTGTCTCGGGTCGAGAGGAGGGCCATGACCATACTCCGCTCTTCGCGCGGTGGCCTGATCTCCGAAAACAGTGAGCACTCCCGCCTGTGTGGGCATCTTCATACACATGTAATTATGATGCACCACAGCTCCGAATTGATTCAGCATGCCCCTTCCGAAGATGACATTGTATGCATATGGGGCATCCACAACATCGAAAATCACTTCCTCCGTCCTAGCCAGTAGCCCCTCTTCAAAAGTAACTTCCAGGCCAATTTGGCCGAGGGCATCAAGAGGGGGTCCTGCGAAGCCTTGCAAAGGACGGGCTGTTGGGAGAAGATGCTTTCTGGAGATGCAGAGTTGATCAAAAGCTTGGACAAAGATAATATTTGTTGAACTCCCTCCGTCGATTAGCACTCTTCGGACCTCAGTCCCTGCTATGTCGGCAGTGATGACGAGTGGGTCTGCATGTGGAAACTTTATACCAGCTGCATCATCTGCAGAAAAGGATATTGGCACATGGGACCATTCAGGCATAGAAGATGTAGACGAAGAGGTTCCAATATGGCCTACTTCTCTAACATATTCTCTTCTCTGCCTCTTCGACATACTTCCGAGGGTCCCTCCTCCGGAGATGGGGAGGACTACTCTTTTCCCTCGATCTTGTCCATCTTCCTGTTTCGGAGGTGGCATAACATTGACCACCTGAGGCCGTCTTGCAGGGTCGAAGTTCTCTATTCGTGCCATAGCCTGGACAGGCTCCGGACGCGTTTCAGTCGGAACTCGGTCAGTAGTGCCTCGACCTGAAGTTCTTTCCAAGTACTTGCCTCTTAAAGCAAGTATAGATTTGCACGCATCAGTTGCGTGACTTCGATTCTCACCATGGACACAGGAGAAGAAGGTCTGTGCTTTGTCAGCCGGCTTCCCTGGCAGCCTCCAGCCGCTGGTCTTGCTTCCTGAAGGTTGCGATGTCCTTGGGGGCAAATTTCTGCGAAGGTGAAATATTCAAGACTTCTGAACGAGGATGCTTTTGCCCCCGACATCTGTCATGCTGAGCCTCGAAGCTAGGCCCCTGTGATTGTGTTGAAGTCTTGACTTCTAGCTTGACTTCTTGCACGATTGACGGAGTTGCGGCAATTCTCCGAAGCCACCCCTCTTCTGACCTTGCATATTCCTCGAAATAAGACATCAACTGAGCAACAGAAGATATCTTTTTCCCGTGAAGTTTATCAAGGAGGCCCGCATGAATAACTCCCTCTCGAGCTGCGTCAACTACAGAAGACGTAGTTAACCCTCGAATTTGCGACTTCGTATGAGCGAAGCGCTTGAAATACTGTCTTAAAGTCTCTCCGGGGAGCTGCTTCACCTGGAAAAGACTTCCTGTTGACGTTGGGGGTACGAAGGTACCCTGAAATTTGCTCACGAACTTCTTCCTCAACTCCCCCATGATCTGATTGATCCTGGCTTCAGAGACCAGAACCACCGCAGTGCCACTCCTTCGAGAGCTAGGGGAAAACATTTGGCCATAGTGCCTCGCACTCCCCCACTGGCTTCAATTGCTAATGCATAAGAGCGGGTGAACTCTCCAGGATCTTCATCTCCAGAATATTTGCAAAGCTTTGAAGTTTTGAACTTAGGGTCGAAGCGCCCTTTCTGCAACTCAGGATGCAGTGGAGATTCAGTATCAAAGGAAGCGTTCTCTGGGCTTCGGGATAAGGAAGTTCGTCATCTTCGGGCACTTTGGGGATGACTGGGGTGGCCTGAGAACGAAGCCTATCTACAGCTTCTTGCCGCCACCTTGCTACTTCAGCTTGGAGACTGGCCATTTGAGCGGCCATATCACCAAGACCATCTTCATCCCCTCCGGAAGGACCTTCCGGGTCTTGAGAACTGTACGCATCAGTTCGAAGTGGAACTTGAGGTGAAAGAGGGACTCCGGCTGGCCGAAGTATAGATGGAGTTGGGGGAGGAACTCCGTATGCTCGAGGAAGGGGAATCCCTTCGGGGGTCTGAGGTGGAGGAAATACCGAAGGTCCTCCAACCTCGACCGTGTTTGAAGATCTTACTCCGGAGATCCGAGGGGACCTCTGAGTAGGACTACCACCTGCACTCCACTTGGGAGGCATGGTTTGAGAATTTGGTAGAGAACGAAGTTTTTTGGACTAGGCTCCCCACGGACGGCGCCAACTGTTGGCGTCAAAGATTACGCTAACAGGTTTCTGAAAGTTAGAAACTAGGGTTAATTTTTTCCGTGCCATTACAATTTTCACGGTTTGCCAATATGCCATCGGTGTGTCACTAACAGATGGGGGCCACCACAATCACTGACAGTGGCATATAGGCAATTTTTGAAAAGTATAATGGCATGTGAGTAATTTTCCCTAGAAACTAACAAACGAAGTGTTTGTGAAACAAACTATTTCGAGCCTCCGAATGGACAATAACTAAAAACAGTTCAAAGATGTGTATTGAATGACTTGTCTCCGATCCTCATTACAGGGTAAAACGGGGGGTATTTATAGGCCCAAACATTAAGGAAAGGACCCTTTTATCCCTCTGTTACAACCGACATAGTGGAAACTATTCGGTACCCTTAGTGGGGCTAAAATGGTAAAAGACTAATCTGATGAGAAAGAAGATAAGTCTTCCATCCTAGCTAGAAGGAAGGCTCTCGGAAGAGTCCAAGTTCGAAGATATACTCTGAACTAGAGTTGACCTCCATACTTCGAACTTGATCCAATGTACTCCCAGAGTTGCATGCTGAAAACCTTTGATTCAATCACCTGCCTTTGTCCTGTTACAGCAATATCACCGAAGATGGAGTATTTTCCCCCAACACTCGGGATGTCGCAAAGGCAAGCAAAATCCTAATGGCCTCTAGACACACAACAGGAGCAAAAGTCTCAGTAAAATCAATCCCTTCTAATTGAGAATAACCCTGAGCTACAAGTCTAGCCTTGTTTCTAACTACAGTCCCATCCTCCCCTTGTTTATTTTTGAAAATCCATTTTGTTCCAATGAAATGAACATTTGGTGGAGGATCAACTAAAGTCCGGACTTGGTTTCTCTCAAAATTTTCAAGTTCTTCATGCATGGCATTGATCCAACTAGAATCAGAAAGTGCATGACTAACATCTAAGGGCTCAAAAGAACCAACAAAAGCGGAATAAATGAAATGAGCATGAGAACGAGTTACCCTTTGATCAATCTCACCAATGATCTGCTCGGGAGGATGCATCCTTTGAATATGGTGTGGAGCCTCGCGATGGGATGCAGTCTCCCCCTCAACTTGTGTGTTGGTGTGGTCCAAGATGACCGATGTCGAGGTAGTTTCTTCGGGGCCTTGCGCTGAAGTGGTCGAAGCGGGGTCGGCTTCAGGATTTGATGTCAAGGGTAGTAGAGGTTAATCCTCGAATTCTCTGGGATTTTCATCTTTGAAGATGGTCTGCTCCATGTCGTGTGCATTTGCCTGTTCAAAAGTAGAACTAACAGAGGGGGTTGATTCATCAAAAGTCACATCACATGATTCGATGACAGTGTTAGTTTCCAAATTGAAAACACGATAAGAATGACCATGAGTAGTGTAACCCAAAAAGATCCCGTCAGAAGAGAACGACTCAAATTTATCGAAATTCCCACATTTTAGGATAAAGCATTGACAGCCAAAAACTCGAAGATGAGTTACTTTGGGCTGTCTCCCAAAACACAGTTCATAAGATGTCAAGTTCAAAATTGAGCGCAAGAAGATTCGGTTTGAGATTTAACAGGCAGTGTTCATGGCCTCAGCCCAAAATTTTCTAGGAGTCTTGTGTTCATCGAGCATCATCCTAGCCATCTCAACAAAGTACTGTTCTTTCTATCAACAACACCGTTCTGTTGAGGAACCCATGGAGAAGAGAATTGATGTTCTATGCCATGCTCCATGCAAAAGTCAACAAAGAGATTGTTTTTGAACTCAGTGCCATTATCACTTCGAATGAATTTTAATGCACCAGGGAGTTCAGTGAAAAGTGTCAAAGCCAAGCTTCGAAAGTGTGACCCAAGAGTAGCGAGAGAAATCGTTGACAATGACTAACACATACCACTTGCCGCCTAAAGAACTAACCCGAGAAGGACCTACAATGTCCATGTGGAGAAGTTCTCCGGATTGTTCAGTCATCACCGTGGTGACTGGTGAGTGCGAAGAGGCAATCATTTTTCCATGTCGACATGGAGCGCAAACTAAATTCTTCTCAAACTTGAGCTTGGGCAATCCTCGGATCAGACCTAGGGCACTCAAACGAGCAAGCAACTCGAAGCTCATATGCCCTAGTCTCCTATGCCACTTCCAAAGCTCAGTAGTCAAATGTGCAACAAGACAATGAGAAGAACAGATGACTCAGAAAAATCAGCTCCAAAAACTCTCTCAACTCTAATGATCTTACAGACAACAACGCAATCAGAATTGAGTACTTGCGAAGTATCGCGATGGAATCGCACTTTGAAGCCCTCATCAAGCAACTGAAATATAGAAAGCAAATTATATCCCAAATTTTCATCCAAAGGAATATCTTTGAGAGTGAAATTTGAGTTGATTCTTTCCACACCTTTACCTTTCACTCTACTCCTTCTATTATTGCCAAAGGTGATATGTTCCTTTTGCTTGGTTGTGGTGAGGCTGGAGAACCATGCTGCATCTACGGTCATGTGGCGCGAACAACCGGAGTCCATGATCCACGTGCCCTCCAAGCCTCGGTCTCGCTCCTACACATGATAAGAAAATCTCGATCGCTCAGTACTGGGGTGAGTGAAAACATGACGAGGCATCAAACACTGAGTGATAGGAGTAGTAGGCACAGTAAAAACAGATTGTCTATGCACCGGATAATCAGAATGATGCAAAGTGCGAAGTCTACCTACATGTTGTGACCCAAATGTATGAAGAGGTCTCCTATCCTGTTGAGGCACAAAGCTACTCACATGGGGTCTACCACCATATGGAACATGGTGAATACCTCGAGGAAAAAAACCTCTCTGGGGAGCCTCGAAAACAGGACGTGAGTGAAACTCAGACTCATGCATATCTAGAGATGGGTAATGCATGTCCTAGAAACTCATCGCCTAAGAGCGTCGCTCATCCTTGATGCGACAAAAACAGAACCCGACCAGATAACCCGCCCGCTGACAATAGGAACAGTGAAACACTCTCCTAGGGGCACGCACATGGGTCATGGGAGCAATCCTCACAGGCTCCTTGGGCTTCTACTGAGTGGTTTTCTTGGGAGGAATTTTCTTGTCAGGAGGAATGGTTTTCTTTTGAGTTTGGGTAGGCTTTTTGGTTTATGGAGTGTCTAACTGGGCTCTTTCTTTCTCTAAGGTAGTGGGTGAGGTAAAAACAGTTTTGTTCTCACTGTTTGAAGGAATCCTCTCAAAACCCAATCCCAGAGCTAACCTTGCCCTGTCAGCACACATCTTGGTCTTGGCCAAGAGAAAGTCCATCCTACCCTTTCCCTCAGTGCATTTGTTAACCACAGAAAGAAGGTATTCATTTTCAGTCATGAGGTTTTCAGCTCGCTCTCTAATAGTGCCTAGCTAGTCCTTAAGGGTTATGCAAGTGTCACACACAGGTTGGACATCCTCAGAACTACCGGCCCTCTCCAATCTAGCCTCTAAATCATGGACATGTTTATCACGTAAATCAATGCTCTCACATAATACAGAATAGTTCATGCATTCATTTATATCATGAGGACTAGAATCAACCATCAAAAGATGCTTCTGTGCAGTCTCAAGCTCAAAAAGAGTTTGAGCATGCATAGAACGCAACTGAGTAAGCTCACCCATGACAACAGTGCAAGATTCACATTCAGCATCATTAACCCTAGACTTAAGAATGGCATAATCAGTAGAAACATATTCTAGCCTAAGTCTAAGGTCTTTTCTATCTGTAGTGGCTTGCACAAGCAACCTATCCTAACCAAGAACTACTTCATTCAATTCATCTAATTTAATTGAAAGATGGTCATAGGATAGTGGTACCTCAGATGAGTCAAGCTCATCGCCAATGTGATCGCTGTCGGCCATGAAGCAGAGGCCGGTGAAATCTCGTCCCTTTTTGTCCTTCTTCCCCTCCTTCCTTAGGGACTCCTTCTCCTCATCAGAGCTCGACTCCTCAGTTGAGGAAGTGTTGATGTCGCTGAGAGCAGTGTAGCGCCCCAATTTATCAAATCGAGACATTATTGAATTTCAGAAGAAAAACAATAATACAAGAGGTTCAACATGCGACAACGTACATACGACAATATCCATGGTACGGAGACCATATTTATTACATCAAAGTTTTAGTAGAAACAGTGTTAAAAATAATTAAAAAGCGGCATGACGAACATCTTCTTCAGGATTTTTCTTCTCGACTGGGTCGCTACTCCAGACCGTCTTCGTAGTGGGCATCCTCTGTGGGGTCCAACGGGTATGAGTACAAAAAGTACTCAACAAGCCACCGCAAATGCAAGTAATAATGCAGGATAATAAACAAAGAAGGGTAATGGCTAACATTGCGGAAAAGTACAGTTTCGGTTATTGCATTTAGTGTAATCACATTTTAATCATGCGGAAAGTAAACATGAATATCAACAACATCAACTAACTCGAGGAGTATGTTTTACCTCCTCGCACAACAGTCCTTACATGTCAATCCATCATGCACATACATATCCAAAGTAAACTAACTGGGGGATGTCACGCAACCCGCCCTTGACCGCGGGCTCGGCTTTTCGAAAAGATTTAAGACTCTGATCAGAGATGTACTACTGTACCCACAAGGCACGCACTCATCCCAAACGAGATGACCCATACCACGAGAACTCGTGCCAAAACCTCGGCATGAAATGTTCAATGCGATAACCACCCGCTCTAGGTTTCGCCGGCGCGCCGGGCCGCATCCCGGCTAACGTCGCACCCCCTTTTGCGCCACATTGGTACAAGTCACCCGCAGGTGCAACTTGACCCATCTCCAAATGGTGGCCTCGGTTTGGAACAATCCATACCTTAGTTAGGACTTACCCACTAGACTTGTGGTTAGTACGTAAGTGTATTGCAACGGATCCCTCAGACCGGTCCTTATAGTGCCCCGGGTGCTACCGACCAATGCCCTAGCTTGCACCCAGAACCCACCATGCATTCACTCACAACCACAACTCCAACACCGACAGAATTCCATAGATAAGAAACAATGGGGATCATATAATAGAACCAAGTACTACGACTCATTTTTATCCTATAGCGAACGTGTCGATACATTGGACACTAGCTAATAACATTTATCATATGGTGACAAGGAGTTTAGGCTAGAGAGCATGGCTTGGGTTGCACATCAAGGTCGGGGGATCCTAAATAAATATATTGTAAGGGTTCATTTGACTAATGCATATATAACCTATGTGTTTTAGCGATAGTTTAATCAAACATGGGTTCAATATGCTCAAAAGATTGGTTTGGTGACTTGCCTTGTTCAGCAAAGGGAGAGGGAGGGACTTCGGGGAAGTACTCCGGCTCCTCGACGGCGTCGTAGTCTTTTTGATATAGTAAAGTAAAATAAAATAAAATAAATACAACATTCAACCAAACAATATAACATCACATAATAATCACATAGGTTTAAGTTGGTTTGAATAAAAATAAATCAAGTTGTTAGGGTTCTGAAATTCAGTTTATAAATAATTAAAATAAAGTGTTGTCCTTTGAAAGAGGGTTTTAAAAGGGGTTATTCTCATTTTTAAGTTCTCTAATAAATTTAAAATGAAAGTTTCATAGAAAACTTAGTGATTTGTTCATATCAACAGGAAATAAATAAATACAAACTTTACTGGAATTTAAATAATTAAATTTACATTTTTAACCTAAGGGTATTTAAATGTTCATTTAAATAAACATGAGATGTCCAATGTAAACCTACTGTTTTTATTGTATAAACATGTAGAGAATAAATTATGAATTTTCTGAAATTGGAATGGCAATTTTTAGAGTTCAAATGCACCAGATATGAATTTTACAAGTTTAAAAGTATTTCTGAAATTCATTTTCAATTTTTAAACCCCTCGGGTCCACGTTGAGCCAGACCCACGGTGAACCCGCACACTGTGCGCGTGCACCGGGTCGATCTGGACCGTTGGATCCAGATCCAACGTGCGCAGGCGAGGCGGGGCGCTTAAGTGACAACGGACGGCCAGGATTAAAACGTGCGAAAGGGTACTACGTGGACGCACGAGATTGAACGTGGGTTTTAAATGGAAATGGACGCACGAGATTAAAACGTAACGCTTTGACCAGATCCGACAGTGCGGATTAGATCGCGTACGTGGGCTCACACGCGTCGTCCGATCGTGATCGCACGGTCGGGATCAGATCCGACATGGCACGGGTACTCGCCCCGTGCCGGTCGTCTTCTCCGGCGACGGTGAGCGGGCCAGCGGCCACGGCGGGCGACGGCGGTCGGGTCTAAGGCCTAAAATGGAAAGAGGGGTTCACGAGGATCACGAGGGTACCCTTACGGCGGCGAGTGGTCGACGGAGTGAGGCCGGCGACGAGCGGAGGCGGTGGAGGCGTTCGGGTCCTTGGCGGCGACGGCGATCCGGCGGGGTTTGTCGTCGACGGAGTGGTGGCCGAGGTCGGTGAGGTCCCGGCGGTCACGACGGTGCGGTCGGCATGGACGGAGAGGGGCTCCGGCGACGGCGAGCGGCAGCTTTGGCTACCCTTTTTAGCCACCTTGCCATGCTTACCCTTCACAAAGGGTTTCCTCTCCTTTTTGTGGTATTTGGGGCGCTCACTCTCATCTCTCTTCTTGAGTTTAGGATAGTTGGCCCTGATGTGAGAAGTGCCGCCACACTCAAAACAACCACTAAAACCACTTCTCCTCTGATCCTGTCTCTCATGGTGAAAATGGGTGAAACTTCTGGCAATGTTAGCAAGCTCTTCATCATCTAGAGTGTCTATCTGCTCCTTAGTGACGGAGACCAGGGAGGACAAGGCAAAACCACTTGCTTGAACACAAGTGCCAGAAGAGCTTGGTTCTATAGTGGTGCCACGGCTAGTGCTAGAAACTAGTGCTAATGGTTGTGGGAAAGAGTTCCTGTGCACTGCAAGAGATGCCTTGGCAATCTCTGTGGACTTTAGCTTGCTGAAGAGCTCATCACAGGTCAATGAGTCATAACCTGCGGACTCGTCTATGTTGGATATCTTCACTTCCCATATGCTACGATCAAGAGCATAGAGAAGCTTGATAGCCCTATCATGATCATTGTAAGCAAGCGTCCCGTTGGACCGCAAGTTACTCACTATCGCATCAAAGCGAGAAAATATGGCATCTATAGATTCACCAAGCGCTTGCACAAATAGTTGATACTATTGATTGTACGTGCTTTGATGCCTAGCCTTAATCTGTGTAGAGCCCTCATGAAAAATAGTGAGTGTAGTCCAGATCTCCCTAGTTGTCCTTAGGTGCTGAACCCTATCAAACTCACTCCGACTCAAACCAATGAACAATATATTTCTAGCCTTGGAGATCGCATTATACTGATCCTTTTCTATTTGAGAGGTGCGAGTTTCAGGGATGGAGTATTGTGAGTCCATAATCTCCCAAATTGTATTTCCTTGGCTTAGCAAGTAAGCCTCCATGCGCACCTTCCAGTATGCAAAATGCGTCCCATTGAACAGAGGTATTTTACTAACTCTGTCCATGTCGCCAACAAATCACAAAACCGGTTAAGGTCAACTAGTGATATTAACCTGCTCTGATACCAATTGTCGGACCAAAAACGACGACCAGAGGGTGGTGAATGGGAGCTTTTAAAATTTCAGGCTAAAAATAGCCTTTTGTTTTAGTTCTGTCTACTGTGGAATAGGCTTCGAACACACCCTTCGAAGTTTTGGTTCGGAGATATTTCACAGCTCCGAAACCAAGCTTTGTAGGAGCAAAAGTTCGAAGTCAAGAAGACTTCTCTCCACCCACAAAACCAAGCCCACAATTCTGCTAAGTCAGTGCAAGCTCCGCACACTAGGTGCCTTGAGCAGACTTCACACTTCACCCTTCGCAGGAGGTGGTTCCCTCTGAGGACTTCGACCAAATACTCTGCACTAGCAACTAGTACTAGGCTTCATATTTCGAAGAACTTGTTGACACGAAAATGTGCCCCCACACTTGGGTCAGTTCGATGATCCAAAAGTGCACGGATACTTAGGGACAAGCCTAAGCGTGACGTGGCACCGACGTCGCGTTCCGACTACCCTTAATAGTGATAAGGGGGGTGGAGTCGCCAGGCAACTAGATTACACAAAATAATCCAATTAGCCGAAAGAAATAGATTAAACAAAATAAAATCAACAAACCAGTCGGAGCCCGTCTGGTTCAAAGTCTGATGCGAAGGGTTCGCCGAAGGGTACCTTCGACGTCTGGCGCGAAGTGCTCCGCCGAAGGGTGCTTCGGCGTTCGGACTGATCCGGCCAAAGATAGACTCCGAATGGATCTGAACGCAGTGATCACCTCCGAACAGCGGGGTTCGGCGTGCGATCTCCGATACAGCAATCTTCGGCGTCTGGTGCGAAGTACTCCGCCGAAGGGTGCTTCGGCGTTCGGACTACTCGGGTTGAAGATAGACTCCGAACGGATCTAGATGCGGTGATCACCTCCGAACAGCGGGGTTCGGTGTGCGATCTCCGATACAGCAAACCACATAATAGTGACGCGAGGGCCACGCACGAGTGCAACTTCGTCAGGTGCGAAATATGTTCTTGGTGAAGCCTGAGGTGATGAAGTCTGCTGGCGAAGCCTGTTGCCGAAGCCTGCGGTCTCGTCGAAGGGTGTCCTGGGGACCTCCAGAACCAATCTCTTAGCTTCGGACACCTCCGGCGAAGGGGCTCCGAAAGCACGAAGCCTGCAACAGAAGAGTGCGAAGTACCAATTCGGCCTGAGGACCGAATTTTGCTAAGTGTTGCACGGGTAGCGAAGGTAGCAATCTGTTACGCAGATTAGTGGATACTTCACAGGTGAAGTAACAAGGCGATAGCAATCTATTACGTAGATTAACGGATACTTCACATGGGAAGTAACAAGGATTACCACTGTTCCGTAGCGGCCGACAGAGGGCTTCCAGGCAAACCCACAAAGAGGTACAGGAAAATAAAGGTAAAGTAAATGCAATCAAAGCATGGGCTTTGGTTTGGTTTGAGTTGGGGGGGCTCTCCACGCCAGCCATGCCTCTTTATTTATAGGGAGTTAGCTCCTAATCTAATCTGCTATTAATCCAACCAGATAGAGATAGAGATAGAGATTGAGCTAGAAACGCGTCCAGCTATGTCTCTGCCGAGGTGGGCTTCGGCTAGGCACATCGAGGCCCACTCCTCGTGCTGAAGCTTCGGTAGCGTGGGCTTTAGCCAGGCCCATCGAGGCTTTCTCCTCGGGCCGAAGCTTCGATAGCGTGGGATTCGGCCAGGCCCGTTGAGGCTTGCTCCTCAGGCCGAAGCTTCGGTAGCGTGGGCTTCGGCCAGCGTGGGCCTCCGAAGGCTTCCTGGCCAAAGCCCATGGACTAGATAGAGGCTTTAGGAGCCCATAGCTTGACGGACATCAGCCCTGTAGGGCTTCTAACAGTGTTGGAACGACAGATCGAGCCAATAGGTTTTTTGGAAAATCAGAGTAGTGGAGTGTAGAGCTCAGGTTGTATTCTTGGATTGTGTGTTCATTACAACTGGAGACGGGGGTATTTATAGGGCAACCCATCCCTAAAGGGTCTAATGCTTCCAAAACCCCTCAGCCGTTACTTAGCCTGGCACAGGCTTGTAATACAGACAAGAATGGATGCTACATAGTACAGATAGAAAGCGTAGCTCTGACAGCGTATCAACTGCACCGGGCACTGCAGCGATCGCCCGACATAGCGTAGGTGATCGCGATCCTGTCCCCAGACCACCTTGACCGGGTCTCCTCCTGGTCTTCGGTCGTGCTCCGGAGCCTTCGCACCTTCCGGAGGCTGGCCTCGGGTACCTTGCCGGGCACCTTGTCCGGGGGCCCCTTTCGTATCCTTCGGGGCGTCCGGAGACTCCCAGGCCTCCTTGCCTCGGGACCCACAGGTACCTTCGGCACAGGACGCCGGGCCTTTCGGACGTGGCCTCTCCTCCAGACCGTACCACTCTTCGTGCTTCCAACTGCCGTCGGGATTATCTCCCCCAACAGTAGCCCCTCGCTTCTTTCTGCTCGAGAGTCCTGCACAGGAGAAAGGGAAGGAGCGCACAAGATAATTCCGATAATTTACAAGAAATCAACTCACAGAGGGGTCCCGGATTTCCGCTGCAAACCATCTTCGCTTGAGTGCTTCGGAGGTGCTTCGGGGCCTTAGAAATGCCCCGGAGCCTGGGAAGCCGGGTGCTTGCCTCGGAGCACCTCGAATGAACTAGTCGTGTCACACTCCGCAGAGGAGGACTTTGACCGACTGGTCTTGGCGCTCGCGCGTCCTTGACCGTCGGGCTCCGCCGCGCGAGGAAGCAAAAGGCGCGACTTCAACGCAATCAATGCACTTGGCATGCTCCATGGCCCACCTCTCCATCTTTGAGTGGGCCATGCGCGTGGAGGGCTGTGAAGGTAGAGCGGAGGTCTTCGCTCAGATGCACGAAGCCCTCTGCCAACCGAAGAAGAAGGATGGCCTGGTGCTGGCCTACGGGAGCATCATCTTCTAGCTTCGGAAGAAGTACGTGGACTCCTTCCCTGCGAAGGCCATCAACAAATGGTGGTACTCCAAGTGGGTACACTGGTGGTTCTATGTCTAGGTGGGGTTGAACTCTAGACTTGCCGGACCTCCGCGCCACATCTGGTTTCAGAGAGAGGCGACCGTCGAAGCCAGTGCTGGCTCAGTCTCCGCCCGCATCCGGCTGCTCCAGATCATCGCCCGCCGGATGAGCATGCAAGACTTGACGGAGGAGTTTGTCGCCCTTCAGATTCCGCAATTGAAGGAAGAATGGCCGGCATCGCTCCGGAGCGCTCAGGACGAATCATCGTCGACTGAACTCTCCCACCGGCTAGGTTAGCCCTCTTTGCCTCCTTTTGATCTTCGTGACCCTTCTACAAAGTCCGCAAGGTTAACCTACCTAAACTTTGACGCAGGGCCGCTCGTCGCCAAGACTCCGGACGAAGTGGCCCGACTCGCCGAGAAGATCCTCGGGGCTCCCACTCCGACCGAGTACAAGCGATGAATGGAGGTCGTCGGATCCTGGGGACGATACAACCACATGTGGGACACGCTCGAGCTCACTCCCCCATCTCTCCCGGAGAGGGAGGCCCTCCACGTGCCTTCGAAGAAGAGGGTGGCAGACCTCGACGCCGGGCTTTCTCCCAAATGTCCTTCAAAGAAGAAGAAGAAGACGGCGAAGGGCCCGAAGAGACTTTCCCCAGCCCACTCCTTTGCCTCCCACTCCGAATGGGGGGTATTCCAGCGAGGGGGCTGCGACGGAGCCGGGTGACTCCTTGGTGGACCCTGGTCCGACCCGTCCGGAGCAACCAGCCTCCGGTGGCGTCGGAGACACGCCAGCCCGACCGAGTCCATAGCCGCCCGCTCCGAGGGCCGGGCATGAGGCGCCGGGCACTGGAGTAGCAATGTCTCCTAAGTCCACCCCTCCGCGCGATCTGGCCTCAGAGGGGGTCTCTGCCAACTCTCAGGGGTCCAAGAAACCGATAGCTTGGACCGAGGGGGATTAGCCGACCCCCTGGGGGCTGTCGAGGGGAGCGCCGACACTAAGGCCGAACTCGCCGCGGCGGCGGCGAGGTCCCCAATAAACTCGACGGACAATCTGTTTTATTGTCCCGGTACTCTGGGACGCGTCCGGCCTTCGGACGTCCCGGTCGAACCCGTGGACGAAGGTACGTGGTTCTACCCGCCCTTTTGCTTAGATGCATCAAACTCCTTCGGTCATGACCCCCATTTTCCCCGCACAGGAACCTCCGTTCGGGTACCGGCTCCGGTTCCGGCATTCTCCGGGGATGCAGCCGACGTAAGGCCTGAAGTCCCTGCAAATGCAGCTGGAGCTCCGGAGCTAGACGACGAGGCAGAATTGGAGGAGGCCCCGGGAGAAACCCCAGAAGGGGCCGGTCGGGAGGCCGAGATCCGGCCACCCTCCTACCTAAGGAGTGCGCGCTCCAGCGTGCCTCTCCTGGTCCGCTTTCTCGGGGAGGGCAAAGACTTCATGATGAGGACGACTCCTCTCCATGACTCCTACCTGCGCTTAAGGGAGACTAGGCTGATAGATGAGCTCGGCCAGGTGGACGGCATCGATCTCGGTCGGGCTATTGAGAGCGCCGCGAGCCAGGTACGCCCTCAGGACAATTTGGGATGATCCCCTAGCCTCTCCTGCTCTAACTCGACGTTTGATGCGCATGTAGTCGCACTGGCACAGAGCTTGCTACTAACCTTGCTCTCCGAGCACAGCCGTCGCGAAAGCAGCGCTTCGGAGTTCTCTAGGCGAGCGGAGGCCGCCGAGAGGACGGTCCAGGAGCAAGCGGCCAAGATCAACCGGCTCCGGGTGCTAGCGTCGGAGGTTGAAGTCCTTCGTCCTCAAGCCGCCAGGGCCGAGGCACTTCAGGCTCGGGCCTCGAAGGTTGAAGCCCTCAAAGCCCAAGTCGCCGAACAGGAGGGGCTTCGAGCTCGAGCCGCCCAAGCGGACGAGCTTGAAGTGGAGGTCACAACCTTCCGAGCCCAAGCTGCGGAGGTGGAGAGGCTCCGGTCCCGGGCTGAGGCGGCGGACCAGCTCGAGGCGAAGGTATTCGCACTTCAAGCCCAAGTCTCCGAGATGGAGGAGCTTCGAGAGAAGGTGGCTGCCGCTGAAGCCCATGAAGCCCGGGTACTCCAGCTCGAGCGGACCGTGGTGGACCTCCTGGCTCGGAACGAGGCGGCGACTGAGGCGCTGGCTCAGGGGGAGAAGATGGCGGCTGACACTGTGGTGTCACTCCATATGGTGCTGGCGCGCTACGGCACTAGGTGCACGGCCTTTGACGTCGCCCGGGAGCCCCTTAGCCATCGGCTGAAGTTCATCCAGGCCGCCGTCCGGCAGATAGGCTCCACCGTGTCACGATACGGTGAAGTATCGGCTTTGGGAGCCTCTTTCCTTCGTCCTCAAGTTCTCACCCTGTCGCCTTCGGAGGGAGCCATCTTCTCTCCCCCAGCCCGGCGGTAGCCCAGTCCTGGAGGGCTCTCATGGCGACTGGGCAAACCGAGGGGCCTGACGTGGTCAAAGGCTGGCTAGACGAGGCCCTTCACTCGAGTGAGCCTCCGACTTCCTCGAAGGCCCCATCCGCAGCGCACCAACCAGACCCGAAGGTGTAGGACCGAAAGTAGCGACCAGAGGGGGAGTGAATGGGCGCCTTAAAAAATTCTTTCGAATATATGGCCTGTTCCCAACACCCAACGCACCTCAAAAGACTAAGTAGCAGAAAAACGAACAGATAGCCTAAGTCTAAAGGTATTTAGCCTAGAAGCAACTGATGTTAAACAGAGAACTACCAAAGTAGTGCAACTAGGCAGATAAACAAAGTATACTAGACATGTCAGGCCAAACTTCTCAAAGAAATGATCTATGTGTATATAAAGTGAGATGAGAAGTTACTGTTCAGATTTGTCTCCTGTTCGGAACTCGGCAAAGCCTGCTTCGCTGGTCGAAGCCTGCTTCGCACGTCGGGGTCTGCTTCGCTGGTCGGAGCCTGCTTCGGAGGTCGAGGTCTGCTTCGCTGGTCGAAGTCTGTCGAAGGTGTGTTGTCTATCCTAGGTCGAGTGTGAAAGAGAGCGAAGTATGATGGAGTCGGAGCCTGCTTCGAAGTGTGTACTTCGAAGACCAGGCTTCAAACACGCACACAGAGCACACAACCTTCGAAAGGAAAAGCGAAGGCTGACATGTGACATAGAAACCAAAATGAAGCCTATACTCTACCTTTGAACAAACCACAACCCGGACCTTCGAAGAGGATGGATGCAAACACTAGGCGAAGTCTAACAGAAAGACAAGCTTCGAAGCCAACTTCGAAACCTGTCGAAGTATGGACTTCGAGGAACTCAAGTCGGAGTACCTTCGCACAGACGTTCGAAGTATGATACGCTGACAGTTCAAATAGTACTTTGAACCTAGCAACTCAGTATACAAAATGAAGTTCGAAGTTCAAGCGAAGCCCTCGAGGATGTCAGGTCAAAGCCTGCCTCACGGAGCTGAGGGGCTTCGAACAGAGAAGGGGCTTCGCCAGAAAGAACCAGAAAAGGGACTTTAGCCCTGTCACCTCGATCAAAAAGTTGTGCAGTAAAAGAAAAAGCTGGTACTAGTGTACTGTTGCCACAGTGTAGTAGTACTACTTGCAACAGCAAGAACTAGTACTACTTGCGTGAAGAACACACACAACAGAAGCACCTTCTCAGGAATAAAATCAACAGCACACACACCAAACCGAAGATTCTGATTCAAAGAAATTAATGCACGCATCCAAAACACAAATAGGAGATGGAATCCCACGGGAACAAATAAAATCAAGGAGATGCAGTAATGAACCAAAACACCACACCGATCCTGGCGGCGCACACAAGCAGGAGAGAGAGACAAAAATGACCCAAAGGAGTAGTATTGATTTCAGCAAAAAGGGTGACCTAACCCTAGGGATTGGGGCCCTATTTATAGACTGCACAACACTAGGAATATTCCACCAGCCCCTTAGGGTTTTTACAGACGCAGGAATAAAGGAAAAGACTCTACTGCCCTTAGGAATTTTTACAGACACAACTGACTGACTGTGGGCCTAGAGATACAGATTACTTATCCGGAAGCTAAGCTTTCGTAGCGACTACGGCTTCTCTTCTGGACAGTCCGATACAAGATCAATGGTTGTCAGTTTTGCGCCGAAACTGAGAAAGCCTCCACCGACTTTGCACCAGGTACACGGATTGGGCCGGCCCGACTCCACAGCTCTCTCAGCCCGGCAGTCGCTCACCGCCCATATACCTGAGTCAATCCTGGTCAACAGCCCAGTGGGTCTTCTGCTGCTCCTGGCCCATGTACCCGGATTGGGCCAGGCCGACTTCGCAGCCTCCTCTGCCCGACAGTCGCTTGCTGCCCGTGTACATGAGTCACACGCGGCTCATGAAACAGCAGATCTCTTCTTCTTCTGTCCTCTTTGACTTTCGTTGACAATGACTCATCACTTCTGGAGCCATGAGGCCCACGCTATTCAGCATGGCTCCTCACTGTAATAGATAGGAACTTGGCAGTTTATTAATAAAGGGTAACTGTTTCCTGGAAATTACTCAGGGCATTCGCTCCACCCGTGACTCTGACGTTGAGGTTCTCGATGTGGATGAGACCCTTCGGTGCCAATGGGCCACTTTCGAGGCCCTTAGGACCAACCGGCATGCACACTTCGCTATCCCTCGGGGTGACGACAGACACGCAATCTCCGAGATCCTTCACGAGGTCTTAAGTTTAGTCAAGGAAGAGGAGAGGGATACTCGAGCTCCATCCTCATCACCCGAACCGGTGGATTGGTCTGACGTAGGGGCCGACTTTAATGAACCGTAGCCCGGAGGCAAAGGTTTGCACAGTTGGGCCCAACTGCAGGAAGATCAGAAGGCCTTCCGGGCCCAAAAGAAGGAAGAGAAGAGGCAGAAGAGGAAGGAGAAAACCAACCGCGCAGTGACGCAGCCCCTGACCGAAGGGGGCTTTGGCCTGGGTGACTCTTCGGACCGAAAAGTCTTCTGCTTCCTGCTCGGCTTAGATGAGGAATTTTCCTAGCTTTATCCCTCGCCTTGATTTCACAACAGATGTTGTTCACGCTCTATGTATGATGTAAATAATCGAAGCATTTCTTCTCTGCCCTTCCTCTCCCCCCCTTTGCGGGTAGACGACTTGTCGACTGGGCGCAAACCGCCTGCACCTGGGATGGGCAGAAGGGAAGATAGAATAACAGGGGGTACACCAAGCTGGAGCTTAAAACCTGAAAAGAGGGTTCATCGAACCGGAGCTCAGAACCCGAGTAGGGGGTGCATCGAGCCAGAGCTCGGAACCCGAATAGGAGGTGCGTCGAGCTGGAGCTCGGAACCCGATTAGGGGGCACGTCGAGCCGGAGCTCGGAACCCGAATAGGGGGTGCGTCGAGCCGGAGCTCGGAGCCCGAAAAGGGGGTGCATCAAGTCGGAGCTCGGAACCCGACTAGGGGGTGCGTCGAGCCAGAGCTCGGAACCCGAATAGGGGGTGCGTCGAGCCGGAGCTCAGAACCTGAATAGGGGGCGCATCGAGCCGGAGCTCGGAACCCGAATAGGGGGTGCATCGAGCCGGAGCTCGGAACCTGAATAGCTTGGTGAGACTACGCTTGATACCGTAGTGCGTCCACTTTGGTAAAAACGTTCACCTCATATTATTATTGAATTTGAAGATCTGATACAACAATAGCCGAAATCGGCCGACATCGGAAGACGTCTATGAAATTATGCAAAATAGCGTTTCAAGTGCTCCGCGTGCCAAGTGTGCTTCAGATCTTCACCTTCTAAGGTAGCTAGACGGTAGGACCCTGGCCGCCCGGAGCCGATCACAATGTACGGGCCTTCCCATTTATTGCCCAGCTTCGTCGGAGCAGCCACCGAACGCGGGACGAGGTGCCCCGGCTAGAACTCGTTGTGCTTGACCTTGGGGTCATACCATGCCTTCGTCTGCTTCTGGTACTGCGAAAGGTTGATGATGGCTCGGAGCCTTGATTCATCCATAAGGTCGAGGGAGACGGCGCGCTCTTGATCGATCTCGGGAGTTGTGACCCGCAGAGAACCAGCCTGAAGCTCCGTCGGCGTCATTGCTTCATCGCCAAATAGAAGCCGGAACGGGGTGAACCCGGTAGCTCGGGAATGAGTGGTCCGAATGGACCACAGGATCTTAGGTAGCTCGTCGGGCCACAATCCCTTGGCCAGACCCACGATGCGCTTGTTGAGACCAGATAGAATATGCCTGTTAGCCATCTCGACAGCTCCATTTGACTGGAGATGCCGAACCGCAGCGAAGCATAGCTGCACTCCCAATTCTTCGCAGAATGTCTTGAAGGACCCAGCGTCGAACTGAGTGTCGTTGTCCAGTGTGAGTTGTTTGGGCACTCTGAAGCGGCAGATTATATTCTTCCAAAAGAATTTCTAGACGCTTTGGGAGGTAATGGCAGTCAGTGGTTCGGCCTCGACCCACTTAGAGAAGTATTCGACGGTGATGACGGCGAAGCGCAAGTTGCCCCTTGCCCGCGGGAAAGGTCCGATGAGGTCCATCCCCCAGCGAGCTAGAGGCCACACAGGTGCGATGAGCTATAGGCTGACCGGGGGCCTATGGCTCCATCGCCCCATCCATTGGCACCATTGGCAGGTGCGCACCAGGTCCTCGGCATCGGCGACGATTTTGGGCCAATACACACCTTGTCGGAGGGTCTTCCCGGCGAGTGCTCAAGGGGCCAAGTGACTACCACATAGGCCCTCATGGATTTCTCAAAGCATTAGTAGTCCATCTGGGTGAGAAATGCACCGAAGCAGCGGAGAGCATACACCCGACTTGTACAGGATGCCGTCGATGATTTGATAAGACCTAGCGTGGAGTTGAAGCCGCGCCTGCTCTGGACTAGGTCGGTCGTCCATATCGCCGTTGAGTTCTCTAAGAATGTGCTCTCGCCAATCGCCATCGGCCGTGCAAAGGACTGAAGCTGGCCAAGGGGGCACCGGGGTACCCGTCAGCGGCCACGGGGGCGCCGGGGTATCCGTTGGCGTGGGAGACGTTATCTCTCCATGGAGAGACGCTGATGGTTCGGCGAGTTCTTCGAAGAATGCAGTGGGCGAGAGAGCTTGACCGCCAGCGCCAGCTTTAGCGAGGACATCAGCTTGGCAGTTTTCACTTCTTGGTATGCTTTGGACGGATATTCCCTTGAAAGATGCCTCGAATTTCCGAATGTCTTCGAGGTAGGCGGCCAGATCAGGGTGCCGGGCCTAGAAACTCTTGTCTCTGTGTCCGGCGATGACTTGAGAATCGGTCTTGACAACTACGTGGGTGGCTCCGAGCGCGTGCACCATGCGAAGACCTAGCAGCACTCCTTCATATTCGGCAATATTGTTTGTAGCTTTGAAGTTCAACCGAACGGAATATAAAGCTTGCTGACCAGAGGGGGAAACGATCACCGCGTCGGCGCTAGCTCCGGAAGCATGGTAGGCACCATTTGAATAGACGGTCCACACCCCTTCGCCTGCTTCGACACTGACATGATCAACTGTAGGCGTCCATTCAGCGACGAAATCGGCAAGGATTTGAGACTTAATGGCAGTCCAAGCCACAAAAGAGATTCCGAACGGAGCAAGCTCTACTGCCCACTTCCCGATTCTCTAGGTTGCGTCCTTATTCTGGAACATGTCGCCCAGGGGATATGCAGTTGGGATAATTATATCATGGGCCAGAAAGTAGTGCCGAAGCTTCCGAGACGCCATGACGAGAGCATACGCCACCTTTTCAAGCTCGGAATACCGAGTTTTTTCTCCGGAGAGGGCTTCGGACACAAAGTAAACGAGCCGTTGCACCAGTTTCCCGCCAGTGTCTTCTTCTTGAATCAAGGCCGCGCTCGCCGCGCTGCCTGAGGCACCGAGGTAGACCAGAAGGGGATCGCTGGCCCGGGGTGTTGTAAGGGCCACGAGGTCGGTTAGGTATTCTTTTATCCTGTCGAAGCAGTCCTGACATTCTGGGGTCCATTCGAAGTCTTTGGAGCCTTGTAGTGCCTTGAAAATGGGCAGGCTTTTCTCGCCCAATCTTTCCAAGAAACGACTAAGAGCGGCAAGGCGTCCGGCTAGCTTCTGTGCCTGCTTCAAATTCTGAGGGGGAGACATATTTTGCAGCGCGCTGACTTGAGTTGGACTGGCTTCAATACCCCGACTGTAGACCAGATACCCTAGCAGCTTCCCTGCATAGGCTCCGAAGATGCACTTCTCCGGAATTAAGGCGGATCCCGCACTTTCGGAGGCTGTCGAATGTTTCAGCTATGTCCGCGCTATGGCAATTCTTATCCGTGCTTTTAATGACAATGTCATCCATATAAGCTTCGACATTGCGGCCGATCTGGTGGCCCAGAGCATTAGATATTAATCTTAAGAAAGTGGCTCTGGCGTTGCGGAGGCCAAGGGCATCAGAACATAGCAAAACACCCCCGAGGGGGTAATGAAGCTCGTTTTGACCTGATCTTCCGGCTTCAACCAAATCTGGTGATACCCTGAATAGGCGTCGTGGAAGCTGAGGAGCTCGGAACCAGCAGTAGAATCAACTAACTAGTCGATGCGAGGCATGGGGTAGGGGTCATGGGGGCAAGCTTTATTCAGAGAAGTAAAGTCGATACACATGCGCCATTTGCCAGATGTTTTCTTCTGGACAAACACTGGGTTTGACAACCACTCGGTGTGACTAACTTCCCGAATGACCCCCTGCCCGAAGCAACTTCTCAGTCTTGTTCTTGGCGAGCTCGGCTCACTCGATGGATAGCTTCTGAAGCCCCTAGGGTACTGGGTGAGCTTTTGGGTCGATTGCCAAAGAATGCTCGATGATCGAGCGGTCGACGCCTGGTATGTCTTCATCAGACCACGCGAAGATGTCCAGGTTGCTGCAGATGATTTCCCCGAGTTGCTCCGACACCTTTGGCTCGAGGCCGCCTCTAAACCAGATTGGGTACTCCTTCCCTTGCTGGATCAGGATCTTCGTGACGATTTCCCGTTCCAGAAGCAGCTTGGCCGGGGGCCCCTTTGGAGGGGTGTCTCTGGGGACCGTCAATCCGTCTTCTCCCGAGCTTCCGCGGACGCTGTGGACTTGCCTTGGCTCCAATGGGGCTGAGTGGCCATACTCGACCCAGCGGGCTGCGGCCTGATCTCCCAGGATTGATAGCACCCTTCCCGGAGTCAGCATCTTGAGGCACAAGTAGTTGTGGTGAGCGATGGCCCCAAAGCGGTTGAGCATCCCCTCCCGAAAATGGCGTTGTAGGCATACGAAGCGTCAACGACGTCAATGATGATCTCCTCGCTGTGGCAAAGGGCGGATTCCCCGAAGGTCACCTCCAGCCCGATCTAGCCAAGCGCGTCGAGTGGTGGCCCTGCGAAGCCCTAGAGCGGCCGCGAGATACGAAGATGGTGTCAGCAGAACTTCCGCCATCGACCAAGATACGACGCACCTCAACACCCGCGATGTCTGTTGAGATGACAAGGGGATCAGCGTGTGGAAACTTGACGCCGATGGCATCCTCGGCGGTGAAGGAGATCAGGACGTGGGACCATTCGGGAAGCATGGAGAGGTTCGAGGTGCCGATATGTCCAACCTCCCGGACGTATAGTGCTCAGGTTGTATTCTTGGATCGTGTGTTCATTACAACTGGAGACGAGGGTATTTATAGGGCAACCAATCCCTAAAGGGTCTAATGATTCCAAAACCCCTCAGCCGTTACTTAGCCTGGCATAGGCTTGTAATACAGACAAGAATGGATGCTACATAGTATAGACAGAAAGCGTAGCTCTGACAGCATATCAACTGCGCTGGGCGCTGCAGCGATCGTCGACACAGCGCAAGCGATCGCGATCATGTCCCAGGACCACCTTGACCGGGTCGCCTCCTGGTCTTCGGTCGCGCTCTGGAGCATTCGCACCTTCCGGAGGCTGGCCTCGGGTACCTTGCCGGGCACCTTGTCCGGCGGCCCCTTCCGTATCCTTCGGGGCGTCCGGAGACTCCTAGGCCTCCTTGCCTCGGGACCCGTAGGTACTTCCGGCACGGGACGTTGGGTTTTCCGGATGTGGCCTCTCCTCCGGACCGTACCACTCTTCGTGCTTCCAACTACCGTCGGGATTATCTCCCCCAACCGACAGACTCTGGACATGTGTACTTTTGGCCCAAATCATCAAAAATTGATATTTTGACAATCTAGCCATAAATGCCATTTTTTGCTATCAACACATGCCCCCTCCCTTTTAGTGAACTAGTGAACTAAAAGCACGACGAGCTGAAGATGATACCATTTGTATCGGCTTTCCGACACCTTCACGACGTTTGCCACACACTTGGGAAATACCTTTTCAAGTATCTACCATTCAAAGCTCTTCGAAACAGCTCTCCCTGCAGGGATTACAACACGTATGCGTTGCCGGGAGTGATTTCGGTTACTTTAAAAGGACCTTCCCAACTAGGTGACCATTTGCCAAATTTGGGACTCTTCGTGCCTAAAGGCAGAATCATCTTCCATACCAAGTCTCCTATTTGAAACGATTTTGGTTTAACCTTCTTATTGTAGGCTTTAGCTACTCTCTTCTTGTCTACTTCTATGGCTTCTAAAGCCCTTAGTCTCTTATCGGTCACTTCCTCTAGATTATCTTTCAGAAGAGCCTCATACTCAACAACTGATAAGCCATCTTGATTTAACACTCTTAAGGAGCCGAGATCTACGTCTACAGGCAGAATGGCCTCTTGTCCATATACCAACTCATATGGACTGACCTTGGTGGCACCGTGCTTTGAATCCTACAAGCCCATAATGCCTCGGAAAGCACTTCATGCCACCTTTTAGGAAACTCTTCAATTTTCTTCTTAATAAGCTTAATCACGGTTTTATTACTAGACTCGTCCTGACCATTGGCCTGAGCATAGTAAGGCGAAGAGTTTATCAACTTAATGCCATAGTATTCAGCGAAGTCCCTTACTTCTTTAGAGACAAATGAGCTACCTTGATCCGTAGTAAGAGTTTGAGGGATGTCGAATATATGTATGATGTGCTTTAAAATAAAATCGCATACCTCATTATGAGTCATGTTCTTGAGAGGTACGGCCTCGGTCCATTTGGTAAAGTAATCTGTCGCTATCAACACGAACCGATGCCCCTTTGAGGAAGGAGGGTAGATCTGGCCGATGAAGTCTAAACCCCAACCTCGAAACGTCCATGGATTGACAATAGGATTGAGCAATGAGGCCGGAGCTAACTGGATGTTGCCAAACCTCTGACATGCCTCACACCCTCTGTAGTACTGGAAACAATCTTCAATCATAGTTAGCCAATAAAAGCGCGCTCTTTTGAGCATCCAACTCATCTTTTGGGCCAACTGATGAGTGTCGCAAAGCCCCTCATGGACTTCCCCTGTAGCCACATGGGACTGCTCATGGTCTAAACACTTCAATAGCACTCCGTTGATGGTTCGACGATACAACGTGTCGTCCAACAACATGAATTTGAACGCTTGTCGCTGAACCTTCCGATCAACCCTTTGGCTAGGGTCTCTCAAATAATGGACGATTGGGACTCTCCAATCGCCCTTGCAAGTTTTAGAGGGCTTCGCTGGTCCGCCTTCTAAAAAGACTTCTAAATTACTGACTTCGGGGTGCCCCCGAGCTTCTCAAGCTCCT
Source organism: Zizania palustris (assembly GCA_019279435.1). Taxonomy (NCBI): domain Eukaryota; kingdom Viridiplantae; phylum Streptophyta; class Magnoliopsida; order Poales; family Poaceae; genus Zizania; species Zizania palustris. The sequence continues at coordinate 67,472,936 of JAAALK010000289.1, read as the reverse complement.
GCCGAAGCCTGGCCGAAGTGGCCATTCGAAGCCTGTTGGGCCAAAGCCCTTCGGAGGGTTCGGACTCCGGGGAGCCTTCTCCGTCCGTGAGGCTTCGCACGATGGGCTCCGACGTGCCATATCCCTCGGTGGGCGGGACACTCCGATCCAGGGGCTTCGGCGCGCGGGGGCCTTCGGTGAACCGAGGGCTTCAACCCGAGGTGTGCGCCCGCCCACCTTCACTGGCTTCGGCAGTAAGACAGAACACTGGCTTCTCCAATACAGAAAATTACCCTCTCCTGACTTGGTAGCTAGATGCCTGCTGAGCCAAATCATTGGCAAATGAATTGGCCTCTCTTGACACGTGAGATATTTTGAAATCATCAAAAGTAGTAACTATGTCTAGACATTTGTCCAAGTAACTATTCAGCAAGCCATTAAAACATTGAGCATTCTTAGCCACTTGTTTTACTACTAATAACGAATCACCATATGCGTGAACATGTTTAGCGCCTACAGACTCTAGTAATTCAAATCCTAAGAACAAGGCTTCGTATTCGGCTTGGTTATTAGTGGAAGAAAACTCTAGTCGGGCCGAGGTTTCAAAGCGCATACCACTAGGTGATACGAGAACTAATCCAATACCTTGGCCACTCTTGCAAGCCGAACCATCAAAATAGATTTTCCATGGTACTACCTCAACTAGAGAAATAGCATCACTCCAGCTAACATCTATGTGATGATCAAGTATAAAGTTGGCTACGACCTGACCTTTCATCGCTCTTAGGGGCTCATAGGCCAAATCATACTCAATTAACGCGTAAGCCCATTTTCCGATTCTTCCACTCAGAATTAGCTTCTGTAACATGTGCTTTATCACATCGGTTTGGCAAACAACAACACATGTAGTGGGGAGAAGATAGTGGCGCAACTTAGTGTACGCGTAATAAAGTGATAAACACAATCGTTGCACAAACGTGTACTTGGTTTTGGCGTCCAGCAGGCGGTGGCTCAAGAATGTTATGACGTACTCCTTTCCCTCTTCCTCCTGGGTTAGCACAGCTCCAATCACACCATCTTCAGCGGCGATGTATAGCTGAAACGGAATCCCGGCCTTGGGTGATCTCACCATGGGCGGCGATGACAAGCACTCCTTGATTTTCTCAAAAGCACTTTGCTGGCTTGCCCCCCAAGTGAACTCGGCTTCGTTTTTCAGCCGGAGTATGGGGACAAAGGCATCAATCTTGCTGGACAAGTTCGATATAAAGCGACGCAAATAGTTCAACTTGCCTAGCAACTTTTGCACATACTTCTTGCATGTCGGCGCTGCAACGTTTCTAATCTTTTCAAGTCTCTTAGGATCAATTTCTATGCCTCTCTCATGAATCATGAAACCTAAGAACTTACCCGCCGACACAGCAAAAGCACATTTGAGTGGGTTCATTTTCAACCCATACTATCGCATCCTATCAAAAGCAACCTTAAAATCGGCTAAATGGTTTCCCATAGCGTCTGATTTGACCACGACATCATCGATGTAAACTTATAACATGACCCCTAACAAGTCATGAAAGATTAAGTTCATAGTGCGCTGATACGTGGCGCCGGCATTTTTCAAACCAAAAGTCATGACGACCCACTCGAACAAACAGAAAAAACCAGGGCATCGAAAGGCAGTGTTATAGACGTCCTCTATGGCCATAAAGATTTGATTATAACCGGCATTGCCATCAAGAAAACTTAGTACCTTGTGTCCTGGAGCGTCGTTGATCAGCATGTCGGCTATTGACATTGGATACTCGCCCTTTGGAGTGGCCCTGTTCAGATCCCTGAAATCAATGCATACCCGTATCTTGCCGCTCCCTTTCTTCTCTACAGGCACAATGTTAGTAACCCATTCCGCGTACCTGCATGGCCTAATAAACTCAACCTTGAGTAGTCGCTCCACTTCCTCTTTAACTCGGTCGTAGATGGACGATTTAAAGCGGCGGGGAGGCTGTTTATAAGGCCTAAATCCGGGCTAGATGGGCAGCCGATGCTCCACGAGCTCACGGCATAGCCCTGGCATTTTACTATGCTCCCATGCGAAACAATTGACATACGACTGAAGTAATTTTATTACTTCAGCCTTTTCATCGGGCTGTAAATGTTGGTTTACAAAAGTCGGCCTTGGGATGCTACCATCACCTATATCAACTTCCTCCAAGGGATCGGGCGACACAAAACCTTGTCCTAATTTTTCTACCTCTCTAAAGTCCTCGATGGCTTCGGCAATACCGTCTTTATTAGACCGATACTGCTCCACGTGAGACTTTAGCCAATCTAGATTACTCTTGCTAGACATGACTACTAATACAAAAATAGTCATGCTACTCCAGCCAGCTTTACAGACACTGGTACAAATCATCCTCCAGATACACTATCAAAGTCATAATCCGAGAGATCTCTACCTGATAGACACTCCACTTTGTTATGGACGGCGTCAACCGACACATCGGCCAAAGCTACTTGGGTCGAAGTATCCACGGGGATGACCTCCACCTCATCGTCGTCCCACTGTATCAAGCACTGGTGTAGGGTAGAGGGGATGCAACAGTTTGTGTGAATCCAATCACGTCTGAGCAACACACTATAGTTACTTTGTACGTCGACGACGAAAAATGCTATTGGCAATGTCTTGTTGCCCACCGTCAATTCCATAGAGAGTACTCCCTTGGCCTCGGAGCTCTCGCCGTTGAAGCCGTTGAGCATCAAGTTAGTCTTATTCAGGTCATCTTCGTCCCTGCCAAGTTTCTTCAACAAAGAATAAGGCATTAGGTTAACAGTGGCGCCACCGTCGACGAGCATCTGGGAGATCGGCCTCCCGTCGATGTGACCCCTGACGTAGAGGGGCATCAGATGGCGAGCCGAGTCCTCGGGCTTTTCAAAGATGGTGTTGCGCGGACCGAGGTTCAATTGGGCGACCTCGGCCTAATCCCGCGGTAGGGCGAACTCGGCAGGCAGCATGACGATGTTGATGTCCATCATCTGGGGTGTGGGTCCCTCAGAGACGGGCGAGTAGTCGTCGTTGAGCATGTCGTCCTCGTCGTCGCTTGTGCTAGGAGCCGGGTTGGTTATCTCAACCGGCTTCTATCTCCATACCTGCTTCGTGGCTGGCCGAGGGCGGATCTATTCGAAGATAGCATCGCGCTCGGCCTCAGCTACATTCTCGCGCATCTCCTGTGCCCCCAGCCTTTGTAGGCGTCTCTTCTGTGATTTGGACATGCCCAGAGGAGCCCAAGATGGCGTGTCTTGGTGCCTGGAGCTACTGTTCAACTCCTGTTAATTCTGGCCGAAGTGTGCCCTTCGGCCTCGGGTACCCTTTGTCCGAAGGGGGCTTCGCTGTGAACCCCGTTGAATTGATCGGCCTCGTTTGGCCGATCGACCCAAGCTTCGGCGTGGAGCTCGGCCGAAGCGTGCGGCTTACCTCCGTCAGAACTCGGCGACAAAGTCTTCGGGATTAGGACTTCCTGAGACCCAACCCTGATGGTTATGGCTTCGGACTCCCTTACTCTGGCTTCCGCGTGCTCGCACTCTTCGGCTTCGCCCTGCATGGTCCGGTTCGGAGGCACCACGGATAGTCTGTGGACGATGCCCCCCTCCACTGCATTTGTTTGCCCCTTCCATCCATATTACTCTAAAGGGAAATAAGGCATAGAGTTAGGCTGCGGAGAGTACGCCGACCCAGATACGTATGGAGCCCACGGGGTTCCCGCCTAGTCATACGGCGGAGGCATAAGCGGCTCTAGTGGGCTTGTCCACTGCGAGTCGAACCCGTTACCTAGAGGGGGGTTCGGCCAAGTCGAAGGTGTCTCGGACCATACCAGCGAAGGGTCCTACCAGGCCAGAGGTACGTTCGGCCAGTGCAGGCCGAAGCCTCCCATCGTAGAAGTCCAGTGCGGTGCAGGGTTCGTCCATTGGGGGCCGAAGTTATTGTAAAGGGGACCCGACCACTGGGGCTTGAAGCTGTTGTACGGGGGGTTTGGCCATTGTGGCTCAGAACCACCGTGCGGAGCATCAGGCCATTGTGGCCCGAAGCCCTCGTGTGGAGGGTTCGCCGGCTTCGGACCGAAGCCACCCTTCGAAGGTCTTGGACCCTTCGGCTGTTTTAGCTTAGCGTGCGGACCTGCTTCTTTGGCTCTCCTCTGATGCTTGTTTAACAGCATGTTATATGTTACCTTCGGCCTCTTGCGAGCCTTAGCCGAAGCGGTATTGATGTTCTATTTCCACACTCCTACCTCGGGGTTCTTTTGTACGAGTGTGCGAGTGCGCGGTTCTCCAATGATCACATCTTTCCCTTTAGCAGACTCAGCCTGTTCTGGCTGAATCAACACCTTTTTCTCGCTGAGGTCGACGGCGTTGACTGGAAAAGGATCTTTATCTAGCTTCATCTTTGGATCATGGTCTATCTTAAATCATCCTTCTTCTATGGCCGATTGTATCTGCCGTCGAAAAACATTACAATCATTAGTATTATGAGAATGTGAATCATGCCACTTACAGTATGGATGTTTCTTTAACTCGTCGGCATGTGGAATGACCTGACCTTTAGGTAACCTGAGAAGCTGGCTTTTTAAGAGAAAGTCAAATATTTTATCACACTTAGTTACATCAAACGAGTACTTGACCTCATTGAGTCGATTCTTTGTTGGGGATGGTCGTAACTCGGAGCAGGTTACGGGTTTATTCTTAGTGTTCCAGACCCATTCAGCCACGTACATGTCGGTCGAATCCTCCTCCTCTGACTCCTCTTCATCAGAGCATTCCATGATGTGGATTTCGGCCCTAGGCTTGCTGAACGTCTTAATAAATTTCTTGTCTTTGGCTCGGCCTTCTTGGACCAGAGCCTGCTATAGAACTTGGCTAACTTCTAAAAAGTTTTGGTTATCTAATCTTTCTTTAATTTCAGAACGTAACCCGTTAAAAGCTATCTCCGCCAAGTCCCTTTATGAAATATTAAGGCTAAAACATCGGTTTCTAGTATCCCTGAAACGCTTGATGTACTCAAAGGCGCCCTCACCAGATTTTTGTTTAACCGATGTCAAATGCGAAAGCCTAAGTTCTGTTTCACCTGTGTAGAAAAAATCATGGAATTTTCTCTCTAAATCGTCCCACGTGTGGATGGAGTTCGGCGGTAGAGCCGAAAACCAACTGAAAGCAGTGCTGGATAGCGAGAGAGAAAATAGTCTGACCTTTAGGGCATCTATCCCGCTAACCTCTTGTAACACCCCAGAAATAAAAAGGAATTAAAATAAAAGGATAATAATATTAAAGGACATTTCTGCAATTTATAATAAAGAAAATCCTAAAAGAGCCCTAATGAAGCCAAACAGGGAGAAATATTCAAAATCTAGACTTGAAAATTTTATGAGATAAACTAGAGGCCAGATTATAATTTTAGGATTTTTTTCCAAATTTTTATCAATAGTGATTCAACCCGTAATCAAATAAATGAATTACTGGAATTAATTTAAATCAGAAAAGAATTTAAATCCTTAATGGGCCTCAACCCCAAATTCACCCTGAACCCGGCCCAATCCAGCAGTGTGCCACCGACAGGTGGGGTCCGCCTGTCGGCGCACTCCCCCGCTCCTCTCTCCTCCACCGTGCCCCGCCTGGCGCACTTGTCAGCCTCCCCTCTCTCAGCCTCGCTCCCTGACACCCGTGGCCCGCTTGTCGGTGCCGTTGGTATCGCGCTTGGCCACTGACAGGTGGGGGCCACCTGTCGGGATCATCTTCCCCGAAGGAAAGGGATCCCCTCTCTCCCGCCGGCGACCCCCACCTTCTAAATCCGCCGCCCCGTGCCCGATTTTGCCAAATTAGTCGCTGGATCACCTTCCCCGATCGCCTCCAACCTCTTTCCATCAAAACCCGACGCGTTCTATCGCATATGGAAGCATATCCAGGGATAAAGGAAGCCTCGCTAGAGATGGGAAGGAATCCCTCTCAGTTTCCTCCGATTACCTTGCCATATCGACCGCCAGTGACCGCTATAAAGACCCCTCCCCTCACCGCACTCAGCCCACGCCAACGTAGCCCTCCTTGCGCGAAAACAGAGCACCGCCGCCCTCTTTTCGGTCTTCGGTCCTGTTTCGCCTCCGGCGAGCCCTCGCCATCGATCCCGGCCCTCATCACCCTAGCCACCGCCACCTTCGGGTTCGCCGTCGACCACCCGTCCTCGGCCACACCTCCCTTGGCCGTGAACACCGCCGGATCGTCGTCGCCGTCAAGCTCCCGAGGACCCATCAACGTCTACCCTCGCCGCCGGTCACCTCCGGACCCCCTTCTTCGCCGTCGAAGGTACGGTCATGACCACCCTCCCCTCCCCGTTCCATTTTTGCCGTTAGCTATGCCCGTAGACGCTCGCCGCCGCCGCCGTCGTCGCACCCGAGGCCACCGTCGTCGGAGACGAAGGGGGTACGCGCCCCCTTACGTCGTGCCGTGCCGGATCGCGCCGCGACCGCACGATGGTCAAAGGGGTATCGAGGCCTCTCGGCCGTCGATCGCCACTTAAAACCTCCAAGCGATCTCAGGCGTCCACGCGTACCTGTTCGCTATGATTTAATCTGGACCGTCCATTTTCATTAAAGCCACCCGCCTCGCGCCTGATCGTTGGATCTGGATCCAACGGATCTGGTTGATCCGGTCCATGCGCATAGTGGCCCAGTCCACCGTGGGCCTGGCTCACCGTGGACCAGAGCTCATTTTCCAGTTTAAATAAAATTCCAGAAATTGATTTAAACTTTGAAAATTCATAACTTACACATTTTAACTCCAAATTTCACCATTCAAATTTTGTTCAATTCAGCAATTTATTCTCTACACATTAATGCCATGAAAATAGTATGTTACTGTTACCCAAAATATTCTTAATAAATAATTGAATAAAAACCCCTTAGGGTTAAAATTATTAATACGGAAAATAAATTAGGAAAAAACCCTAAAAAGTTAAGCTTTACTGTTTTATACCAAACTTCAGAATATTAAAATATTAATTCACAGAGCAACACCCATAAACATGTATGTATAGTATTTGGTGGATTTTTATCTGTTTATTGAATGTATTGTTTATTTTTCCGTATCGAGAAGACTACGAGTTCGTCGAGGAGCCGGAGTTCTATCCCGAAGTTCCTCCATCCCCATTTGCTGATCAAGGCAAGTCATCGACCGCCCCTGTGGAAACAGTTGATCATTATTGAGCCCATGTTTTAATAAATTATCGCTATAACTCATAGGTTAATATTGCATTAGTCAAAATGTCAAGCCTTACACTTATATTTATTAGATCCCCGTCCTTGTGTGCAAACCCAAGCCATGCTTATTGAGCCTTAACTCCTTGTCACTCTACTATAAAATTATTAGCTAGTGCCCAATGTACCGGCACAACTGCTATAGGATAAAAAGAATGAGTCATAGATAGCTGGATTCTGTATATGAATTTCCCCGTTATTCTCGTCTCTGGACTCTGTTGGAGTTGGCTAAGTTATAAGTATGGTGGGTTCCAGGTGCAAGCTTGGGCATTGGTTTGTCGCACCCGGGACACTATAGGGACCGGTCTGCGAGATCTGTTGCAAAGCACTTCCGTACCAACCACAAGTCTAATGGGTAAGTCCTAACTGGAAGTATGGAATACTCCGACTCGATGAACCATAGTGGAGGGGGCAAGGGGCAAGACTGTGGGCGACTTGTACCGGCGAGGCTCAAGGGGGGGTATGGTGGGGCTCCGACGCGTCGGGACACCATATGAAACCTATAAGAGGGTGCTGTTGAGTCGGGGAGGACTATATGGAAGGTTTTGGCATGAGTTCCCGTGAAATGGGTCATCTTGTTACACTTTGGTGTAGGTGATGAGTGCGTGCCTTGTGGGTACAGTGGCACATCTCTGATCAGAGTAATTTAATCTTTTCGAAAAGCCGAGCCCACGGTCAAGGGCGGGTTGTGTGAGTACTCGCAGTTAGTTACAATTGTTTGAATGGTTGAGTTATTCATGGCATGTAAGGACTGTTGAGCGAGGTGGGGCTGACTGTACCCCTCGAGTTAGAAGATGATGATGCATACACATGTTTTACGTTTCAGTGCTAATAAATTGTTCACATTAAATTGCTTTACAAATTACTCGCTTCCGCAAAATTAGCCACTATCTCCCTTGTCATTACCTTGCATTATATTTGCATTCGGTGGCTTGCTGAGTAGTCCTGTACTCACCACGTTGACTTACACCATTAGAGCCCGTCTACTACGAGGAGGATGCAGGTCTGGAGTAGCGACCAAGTCAAGGCGAGACTAGAAGGAGGCGTTCATCTAGGACCCCTTTATTTTATTAGTTTCTCTTCATTTTCATTCACTTTTGTACTAATACGGTCTACGAACCGTGAATGATTGCCCGTATTGTACGTGTTCACTTGATGAACATCTTGGTTTATTGATTTTCTTTGGAATTTCAATAAAGGTCATGATTTATTAAATCGGGGCGCGACACCTCTCCACACTGCGCCAGAAATTGACTAATGTGCTCTAGTGTGGTCTTGCTACCCTCACCATCGAACTTAGTGAATTCGGGGATTCTATAGCCGTGGGGGTAGGGTACCGTATCAAGACGGTCGGGGTAGGGCTTACGGTAAACCCTAACCGATCCCTTGGGCACGAAGCCGACACACTCTCTAAACAGTGCGTGGACCCGCTCCTCTATATCATCCTGGTATGTTGCTTGTGCGCGCCTTTCATGCGGGGGCGCGACACGCGGTGGGATATCGGCGTGTCGGCCGTGTGCTTCTTCCCTACGCACTATCTGTATAACGTGCTCGTGTCCGGGCGTCTGCGCGTGCGGCAAGGGCAGCGCGGGTATTGGCGTAGGCGGTGCGTGGTGTGCAGCATTAGTTTGACCATAGGTATAATGATTGGTCTCGTCCATAAGTGATGAGGCCGGAGATATGTTTGTTGGAGGTGCACTAGCTATAGGGATCGGGGTAACGGCGTTAGTGAAGCCGAACCTTTTAAGAGTTGCCTCTAAATGGGAGCTGACTGCTGAATCTAAATGGTTGGGTAGCGAAGCGCTAACGGCCTGATCTACTGATGCAGCTATTTTTTGCTCAATTTCTAAAGAAGATAAACGAGGCGATACAGGTGTTACCTGGACCTGAGCGAGGTCGGGGGTGATGATGTTGTGCTTGATGTAGCCTGCGCGTGTCTTGACGTAGCCCCCAAGCATCATGTCTTGGAGCACCTTCAGCTTTGCCTCGATCTCTGGTCGGTCTTTTGCAGGGATATCTTCAACTGTAGGTGACAATACGTTGTGGTTGTCTATATCCGTGCCTCCTATTGCGTCCATCAGCGGTGTAGACGTAGTAGTCGATGTAGACATACCGGTGGGCGATGTAGACGTACTCATTATGTTGGCGTAGCCTTCCCTAGCGGAGTCGCCAAAAAGTGTGTTGACACAAAAACGTGCCCCACACTTGGGTCAGTTCGACGATCCAAAAGTGGACGGATACTTAGGGACAAGCCTAAGCGTGATGTGGCACCGACGTCGCGTTCCGACTACCCTTAATAGTGATAAGGGGGTGGAGTCGCTAGGCAACCAGATTACACAAAATAATCCAATTAGCCGAAAGAAATAGATTAAACCGAATAAAATCAACAAACCAGTCAAAGCCCGTCTGGTTTGAAGTCTGATGCGAAGGGTGTGCCGAAGGGTACCTTCGGCGTCTAGCGCGAAGTGCTCCGCCGAAGGGTGCTTCAGCGTTCGGACTGATCCGGCTGAAGATAGACTCCGAACGGATCTAAACGCAGTGATCACCTCTGAATAGCGGGGTTCGGCGTGCGATCTCCGATACAATAATCTTCAACGTCTGGTGCGAAGTACTCCACCGAAGGGTGCTTAGGCATTCGGACTACTCTGGTCAAAGATAGACTCCGAACAGATCTAGATGCGGTGATCACCTCCGAACAGCGGGGTTCGGCGTGCGATCTCCGATACAGCAAACCATAGAATAGTGACACGAGGGCCATGCACGAGTGCAAATTCTTACGGTGTGGAATATGGTCTTGGCGAAGCCTGAGGCGGCGAAGTCTGCTGGCGAAGCCTGTTGTCGAAGCCTGCGGTCTCGTCGAAGGGTGTCCTGGGGACCTCCGGAACTGATCTCTTAGCTCCGGACACCTCCGGCGAAGGGGCTCCGAAAGCGCGAAGCCTGCAACAGAAGAGTGCGAAGTACCAATTAGGCCTGAGGACCAAATTTTGCTAAGTGTTGCACGAGTAGCGAAGGTAGCAATTTGTTACGCAGATTAGTGGATACTTCACAGGCGAAGTAACAAGGCGATAGCAATCTATTACGTAGATTAACAGATACTTCACAGGCGAAGTAACAAGGATTACCACTGTTCCGTAGCGGCTGACGGAGGGCTTCCAAGCAAACCCATGAAGAGGTATAGGAAAATAAAGGTAAAGTAAATGCAATCAAAGCATGGGCTTTGGTTTGGTTTGAGTTGGGGGGGGGGCTCTCCTCGCCAGCCATGCCTCTCTATTTATAGGGAGTTAGCTCCTAATCTAATAGGGTTAATTTTTTCCGTGCCATTACAATTTTTGCGGTTTGCCAATATGCCATCGATGTGTCACTGACACATGGGGGCCGCCACAGTCACTGACGGTGGCATATAGGCAATTTCTGAAAATTATAATGGTATCTGAGTAATTTTCCCAATCTAATATGCTATTAATCTAGCCAGATAGAGATAGAGATTGAAATGGAAACGCGTCCAACTCTGTCTCTGCCGAGGTGGGCTTCGGCCAAGCCCGTCGAGGACCACTCCTCGGGCCAAAGCTTTGGTAGTGTGGGCTTCGGCTAGGCCCATCGAGGCTTGCTCCTCGGGCCGAACCTTCGGTAGCGTGGGCTTCGGCCAGGACCGTCGAGGCTTGCTCCTCGGGCCGAAGCTTCGGTAGCGTGGGCTTCGGCCAGCGTGGGCCTCCGAAGGCTTTCTGGCCGAAGCCCATGGGCTGGCTAGAGGATTTTGGAGCCCATAGCTTGACGGACTTCGGCCCTATAGGGCTTCGAACAGACTCTAGACATGTGTACTTTTGGCCCAAATCATCAAAAATTGATATTTTGACAATCTAGCCATAAATGCCATTTTTTGCTATCAACAGAACTAAACTCACACAGAGCACACTGCGCTAAGGACATTGACAAGGGAAGAAACGGGATTAGATTTAACCCACGGACAGTGCTTCACTAGTAACTAGAGAGGACTAGCCTCCAGTTTACACAGAGCGAACACACACTGAGAAAACACACTTCACAAGCACAGATCACTTACACACTTCTCCAAAGACACCTCAGTGCACAAGTTCAAAACAGGAAGAAGTGCAGCAGAAAGAAATCAAAACTTGTAGTGCAAAATGAGCATACAAGTTCAAGCAGTAAATGAAAATAGAATCAAAGTTTCATTGCTTTAATAGGGACCACAAAATGAACTCACAGGATGAATACAAGAGAATGGCGGCTAGCACAAGAGTTGCAATAATGGCTGCTCAAAGTGTTACTGTTGCCTAGCTAGCGTCCACTATTTATAGGCACTATTCAGCCCTATGAATAGACTACTTTACCCCTATGGTTTACACTGATTTTGTCTCATCTGTACAGGGGGTACAGATGGTAGTCTACTTTATTTGGAGGTTTCTTTTGTCAGCTTCGCAGAGGAGATAACATCAGCTTTTGCAGTGCATACACAATCAGCCTTTGTAGTTTTGGATTTTCTGAAGCCCCCTTTCGCACGTGAGGGGTGCGGTAGCTTCGGTAAGAAGCCTTGAGCCTGATGGCCTTCGCTTCACCGAAGTCAGCCTTCGATACAGTGACAGTTTTGAGCCAAAGTCGTCAAAGCCCTTGAGTCTTCGCACCATCACCTTCAGAGTGGACCACCATAGGTTCGCAACTACTCCCAGCTCGAACTTCATTAGTCAATGTACCAAAGCCATGCATGACCGACGTACCTCAAGTCAGCCACACTCCGAAGCCCCACCTTCGGAGTACCACCCTTCAAAGTCCCTCCTTCGTCCAAGACCTCCACATGAAGCATTCCATGAGCACTTTGTCGCAGTGTCTCTCCTCGAGCACACTCCTCGACGAACCTCACCCGAACCATGCGTTCGATGCACCTCGACTTTTGAGACCTCCGTCGGGTGAGGATTCGAATGCCTCCATCCAGAGCACATTTCAAATCCCTTGCCTCATTGCTGAGGACTTTGTCTGCCATACTCCGAAGTCACTCCATTCGGAGTACCCTTCGAAGTGCCTCGCCTTCGAGGACTTTGTCTCGGGGTACCTTCAGCCGGAGCCATGCTTCGCACTCTCTGCCTTTGCCTGGCGCACCTTGACTTAAGGACCGACCTTGACCCCTCGCAACCTTCATGACCGAGCTCCCCGCTCGCCTGGCATCAAGCCTCCTGCTTGACCTAGGTTCACTTGCTGCGAACCATCCGTCGCCTCTAAAATCACCTGCGCACCACAGACAGACAGACAAGTGTAACCAATACCCCGGAGACCTCTCCGGGTAAACAACCTCCAGTACACACTCCATGTACTGCCCAAAGTACCAAACCCTTCGGTACACCCAGAACATCGTGTACTGTCGGACTCCTCTGTCAGTCACACTCCGCTGCAACAGCCACAGCAATCGAACCCACCGAACCCTTCGGTGAAACAACCTCCGAACCCCTTCGGAGGTACCCCTTCAAAACCAGAGGATAAAATCTGTCAATCACTCATCACAGACTCCGAAACCAACCCTTGGTTTATCTCTTCGGCTTGGAGACTGGCCATCTGGATCGCCATGTATCCAAGGCTATCTTCATTTCTTCTAGAAGGAGCTTCTAGGTCTTGAGAACTGAACAGGTTAGTTCAGAGTACAGTTGGAGCTACAGGAGAAGCTCTGTCAGTTCGAAGCATAGACGGAGTCCCTGAAGGGGCTTCGTATGTTTGATGGAGAATATTCACTTTGGGGCTCTAAGGTGGGGGAACTACAGAATGTCCTCGACCTCAACCATATTCGAAGATCTCACTCCAAAGGTCCGAGGTGACCTCCGAAGGGGACTACCACCTAAGCTTCATTTAGGAGGCATGGATCTAGAAAGTTGGTAGAGAACGAAGTTTTCGGACTAGGTTCCCCACGGACGGCGCCAATTGTTGGCATAAAAGATTATGCTAACAGGTTCTCAAAGATTAAGAACTAACAAACGAAGAGTTTGTGAAGCGGACTATTTCAAGCCTCCGTATTGGATAATAGCTCGAAGTAGTTCGAAGTTGTGTATTGAATATCTGAGTATTCGATCCCCATTACAGGGTGAGAATGGGGGTATTTATAGGTAAAAACTTCAAGGAAAAGACCGTTTTACCCCTCAGTTACAACCGACATAGTGGAAACTATTTCGGTACCCCTGATAGGGCTAAAATAGTAAAAGACTAATTTAATCAGAAAGAAGATAAGTCTTTTGTCCTTGCTGGCAATTGTCCACTGCGGATATTGAGCCTTCGAAGTGTATCTTCGAACGGGATTCCAGACAGATCCTCCGGACTTAATCCTACGCCAAGCCAGAGACAAGTCTTGGACTTCGGTCTGGTGAATTGTCTTTGTCTTGTAAACTTTATGATCCTGAGGATGAAGTATTTTCCCCCAACAAACACTTTCTTCTCATCGAGGTCGACAGTGTTCACGGGAAAGTGATCTTTGTCCATCTTCATCTTCGAACTAGAATCTATTTTCAATCATCCTTCTTCTATGTCCGATTGAACCCGTTGACGGAAAACATTACAGTCCTTAGTATAATGAGAATGTGAATCATGCCACTTACAGTAGGGGTGCTTCTTTAATTCGTCGGCTGTTGGGATGATCTGGCTCTTGGGCAACCTGAGAAGCTGGTTCTTCAAGAGGAAATCAAATATTCTATCGCATTTAGTCACATCAAAACAGTATTTAACTTCGTTGGGCTGACTCTTAGTGGGAGAAGGCTGCAACTCTGAACAGGTGACAGGTTTGGTCTTAGCGTTCCAGGCCCATTCGACCGCATACATATCGACCGAATTGTCCTGTTCTTCCAACTCTTCCTCGTTAGAGTGATCCATGATGTGAACTTCAGCTCTAGGTTTGTTAAACGTTTAATGAATTTTTTATCCTCGGCTCGGCCTTCTTGGACCAGAGATGCGCGCGGGCTTCATCAAGCATGACATCATCATCCCCAACCTTGCTCGGATCTAGGTAACACCCGTATTGTCTCGTTTATCTTCTTTAGAGATTGAGCAAAAGATAGCCACATCGGTAGATCAAGCCATTAGCGCTTCGCTAGCTAACCGTTTAGATTCGACAATTATCTCCCAAGTAGAGGCCATGTTTAGAAGGTTCGGCTTTACTGTGGCCATACCATCATTCCCTATTGCTAGTATGCCTCCGATAAATCATGTTTACATCAGAACTAACGGTAGTACTGGCAAAACCTTTACGTCTCCGACCTCAACATCCATGGCCGAGACCAGTCATTATGCTTACGACCAAGCTAGCACCACATACCATGCACCGCCCCACCTGCGCCGACGCCAGCCTTGCCTAAACTGCCCGCACCACATGCACAGGCGCCTAGGCTCGAGCACATCGTGCAGTTAGCACACGGGGAGGAAGCCCGTGGCCGACACGCCGATGTCCCACCGCATGTCGCTCCTCCACATGTGTGACGTGCGTAGGCAGCGGGTCAAGATGTCCTTGAGGAGCGAATCCACACATTGTTTAGGGAATGCACCAGCTTTGTGCCTATGGGTCGGGCTAGGGTTTACCGGAAGCCATGTCCCGACCATTTTGATACAATACCATACCCTCATGGCTATAGAGTTCCTGAATTCATTAAGTTCGATGGCGAGGGTAACAAAACCACAATAGAGCATGTTAGTCAATTTTTAGCACGATGTGGAGAGGCAAGTGGGTCGGACGCTCTAAAACTTAGACTATTTTCTCTCTCACTATCCGGCGCCGCTTTCACTTGGTTTTCGGCACTCCTGCCGAACTCCATTCAAACGTGGGATGAATTAGAACAAAAATTCCATGACTACTTTGACACAGGTGAGACAAAACATAGGCTTTCACACTTGACATCGGTTAGGCAGAAATCCCATGAGAGTGTCTCTGACTATATCAAGCATTTTAGGGATACTAGAAACCGATGTTTCAGCCTTAATATTTTAGAAAGGGATTTGGCGGATCTAGCTTTTAGTGGGTTGCGTTCTAAGATTAAAGAGAGATTAGACAAATAGAACTTTTTAGAGGTTAGCCAAGTCTTGTAGCAGGCTCTGGTCCAGGAAGGCCAAGCTAAAGATAAAAAGTTTATTAAGACGTTTAACAAGCCTAGGGCTGAAATCCACATCATGGAATGCTCCGACGAGGAGGAATCAGAAGAAGAGGATTCAGCCAACATGTACGCAGCCGAATGGGTTTGGAACGCCAAGAGCAAACCCATCACGTGCTCTAAGTTACAGCCATCTCCCACCAAGAGTCGGCCTAGTGAGGTCAAGTACTCATTCGATATAACTAAGTGTGATAAGATATTTGATTTTCTCTTGAAGAACCAGCTTCTCAGATTGCCCAAAGGTCAAGTCATTTCATTTGCCAATGAGTTGAAGAAACATCCATATTGTAAATGGCATGATTCGCATTCACATAATACTAATGACTACAATGTTTTCGATGGTAGGTTCAATCGGCCATAGAGGAAGGATGATTGAAAATAGACCACAATCCAAAGATGAAACTAGACATAGATCCCTTCCCCGTCAACACCGTCGAGCTCGACGAGAAGAAGGTGTTGATTTGGCCAGAACAGGCCGAGTCGACTAAAGGAAAGGCAGTAATTGTTGGAGAACCACATAGACACACACTCATACCTAAAAATCCAAAAGTGGGAGTGTGGAAGAAAAATGTTAGCAGTCCTTCAGCTAGGGCTCGCAAGAAGTGAAGGTAACATATAAGATGTTTCTAAAGAAGCACCAAAGAAAAGCCAAGGAAACAAGCCCCCACGCCAAAAAACTAAGTCAACCGAAGGGCCCAAGGCATTCAAAGGGTGGCTTCGGACCACAGTGGTTGAGCCCTCCACACGGCGGCTTCGGACCGCAGTGGCCGAACCCCACACATGGTGGCTTCAGACCATAGTAGCTAAGCCCTCCGCATGATGGCTTCGGACCGCAGTGGCCGAACCCACCGCACCTTGACTCCGGGCCACAGTGGCCTAACACCCCCTTTGGTGGCTTCGGACCTCAGTGGACGAACCCCCAGTATGGTGGCTTCGGACCCTAGTGGCCGAGCCCCGCGCAAAGCGAGTTCAGCCCTTAATGGCCGAACCCTGCACCGCTCTAGATGAGCCCTTTGGTAGGAGGCTTCAGCCAACACTAGCCGAACGTACCTCCGGCCTAGCAGGACCCCTCACTGATATGCTCCGAGACACCGTAAACTCTGCCGAACCCCCCTCCGGGTAACGGGTTCGGCTCATAATGGGCAAAGCCTTTGGAGCCACCGATGCCTTTGCCGTACAACTTGGCAGGGACTCCGCGGGCTCCATACGAATCACAACCGGAGTACCCTCCGCAACTTAACGTTGTGCCTTGTTTTCCTTCAGAGTATTATGAATGGCAGGGATAGGCAGACGCAGTGGAGGGAGGCATCGTCCATAGGCTGTCCGTGGTACCTCCGAATCGACTCGTGCAGAATGAAGTCGAAGAATATGGGCATGAAGAAGCAAAGGATAGGGAGACCGAAGCTATCACAGTTAGAGTAGGGTCTCAGGAAGTCCCAGTCCCGAAGGCCCCATCACCGAAGTCTAACGGAGGTAAGTCCCCTACTCCGGCCGAAGCCTGTGCCGGAGCCTGGTCCGATCGGCCGAATGAGGCCAGTCCGATTGCCGGGGTCCGCAGTGATGGCCCCTTCGAATACAGAACACACAAGGCCAAGATGGACAGTACCACTTCGGCCAGAGTTAACAGGAACCAAGCAGTGGCACCCGACACCAAGCCACAACCGTTTTGGGCACCTCCAGGTATGTCCAAATCACAAAAGAGGCGTCTACAACGGCTACGGGCACAGGAGATGCGCGAGAAGAAGGCCGAGGACGAGCGAGATTCTATTTTTGAAGAAATCCACCATCGACCAACGACAAGATAGGTATGGAGGATGAAGCCGATTGAGATAACCAACCTGGTTCCTAGCCCGAGCGATGACAATGACGACATGCTCGACGACGACTACTCGCCCGTCTCCGAGGTGCCCGTACCACGGGCGATGGACATCAACATCGTCACGCTGCCTGCTGAGTTTGCCCTTCCACAAGACGAGGCCGAGGTTGCCAAGTTGAACCTCGGCCTACGCAACGCTATTTTTGAGAAGCCCGAGGACTCGGCCCGCCATATGAAGCCTCTCTACGTCAGAGGTCACATTGACGAAAAGACGGTTTCTCGGATGCTTGTTGATGGTGGCACCACTGTTAACCTAATGCCTTACTCGCTATTGAAGAAACTTGCTAGGGATGATGATGATCTGAAGAAGACCAACTTGATGCTCAACGGCTTCAACGGTGAGAGTTCTGAGGCCAAGGGCGTGCTCTCCATGGAGTTGACAGTAGGCAACAAGACATTGCCAACAACATTATTCGTCGTTGATGTACAAGGTAACTACAGCGTGCTTCTAGGGCGCGACTGGATTCACGCGAACTGCTGCATT
The DNA here is from genome assembly GCA_019279435.1 of Zizania palustris. Taxonomy (NCBI): domain Eukaryota; kingdom Viridiplantae; phylum Streptophyta; class Magnoliopsida; order Poales; family Poaceae; genus Zizania; species Zizania palustris. Next base: position 67,455,179 of record JAAALK010000289.1, on the reverse strand, counting down.
CCTTCTACTTTGCACCAGAGCCTAATTCAGTGGGACGACGATGAAGTAGAGGTCATACCCGCAGACACTTCAGCCTAAGTGGCATTGGCCGATGTGTCCATCGATGCCATTCACAACAAAGTAGAATGTCTATCCGGTAGAGATCTTTCAGATTACGATTTTGTCAGCGTATCCAGAGGACGTTTTGTACTAGTGTCTGTAAATCCGGCTGGTGTAGCACAGATGTTTTTGTATTAGTAGTCATGTCTAGCAAGAGTAATCTGGATTGGCTAAAGTCTCGGATAAAGCAGTATCGGTCTACTAAAGATGGTATTGCGGAGGCCATCGAGGACTTTAGCGAAGTAGAGAAATTGGGACAAGGTTTTGCGTCGGCCGATCCTTTAGAAGGAGTTGACATAGGAGATGGTATCATCTCGAGGTCGATTTTTGTAAACAACCTTTTGCAGCCTGATGAAAAGGCTGAAGTAATAAAGTTGCTTCGGTCGTATGTCGATTGTTTCGAATGGGAGTATAGCGAGATTCCAGGACTAAGCCACGAGCTCATGGAGCATCGGCTACCTATCAAGTCTGGATTTAGGCCTTATAAATAGCCTCCTCGTCGCTTTAATTTGGCCGTCTATGACTGAGTTAAAGAAGAAGTGGAACGACTGCTCAAAGCTGAATTTATTAGGCCATGCAGGTATGCAGAATGGGTCACTAACATTGTGCCTGTAGAAAAGAAACGGAGCGGCAAAATACGAGTTTGTATTGATTTCAGGGATCTGAACAAGGCCACTCCGAAGGACGAGTATCCAATGCCGATAGCCGATATGCTAATCAATGATGCTTCAGGACACAATGTACTATGTTTTCTTTATGGCAATGCTAGTTATAATCAAATCTTTATGGCCGAAGAGGACGTCTAAAAGACAACCTTTTGATGCCCTGGTTTTGTCGGTTTATTCGAGTGGGTGATTATGAATTTAGGTTTAAAGAATGCTGGCGCTACGTATCAACGTGCTTTGAACTTGATCTTTCATGACTTGCTAGGAGTTATGTTAGAAGTTTACATTGATGATGTTGTAGTCAAATCGGACGCTATGGGGAACCATTTAGCCGATTTGAAAGTGGATTTAAAATGAACCCACTCAAGTGTGCTTTTGGCGTGTCGGTGGGCAAGTTCTTAGGTTTCATGATTCATGAAAGATGCATAGAGATTGATCCTAAGAGGCTTGAGAAAATTAGAAACATTGCGGCACAAACATGCAAGAAAGATGTGCATAAGTTGCTAGGCAAGATGAATTATTTGCGTCGCTTCATATCTAACTTGTCGGGGAAGATTGATGCCTTTGTCCCCATACTCCAGCTAAAGAATGAGGCCGAGTTCACTTGGGGGGCAAGACAGCAAAGTGCCTTTGAGAAGATCAAAAGTGCTTGTCATCGCCACCCGTGGTGAGAGCACCCAAAGCCAGGATTTCGTTCCGGCTATACATCACTGCTGAAGATAGCGTAATCGTTGTCGTGCTAACCCAGGAGGCAGAAGGAAAAGATTACATCATCATGTTCTGGAGCCGCCGCCTGCTGGATGCTGATACCAGGTACACGTTTGTGGAACGTTTATGTTTATTACTTTACTACGCGTGTACCAAATTATGCCACTATCTTCTCCCTACTACATGTGTTGTCGTTTGCCAAACCGATGTTATAAAGCACATGTTACAAAAGCCGATTCTAAGTGGAAGAATCGGAATGTGGGCTTACACTTTGATTGAATATGATTTGGCCTATGAACCCCTAAAAGCTATGAAAGGCCAAATTGTAGCCAACTTTATAGTTGACCACCACATAGATGTCAGTTGGAGTAACAATGTTTCTTTAATTGAGGTTGTACCATGGAAACTTTACTTTGATGGTTCAGCTTGCAAAAATGGCCAAGGTATTGGAGTAGTTTTCATATCACCTAGTGGAGCGCACTTTGAAACTTCGGCTCATTTAGAATTTCCCTCTACCAATAACCAAGCTGAATATGAGGCCTTACTGCTAGGGCTTGAATTGTTGGAATCCATAGGTGTTAAACATGTTCATGCGCATGGTGATTCCATTTTAGTGGTGCAACAAGTGGCTAAGAGTGCCCAATGTTCTAATGGTTTGCTAAATAGCTACTTGGATAAGTGCCTAGACATAGTTGCTACTTTTGATGACTTCAAAATTTCTCATGTGTCAAGAGAGGTCAATTTAGTTGGAAATGATTTATCTCAGCAAGAATCTAGCTACTAAGTCAGGAGAGGAAAATTTTTTGTACGAGAAAAGTCAATATTTGGTCTCACTGCCGAAGCCAGTGACTTCGGACAAGCGCACCCTCTGGGTCAGACCCCTCCAGCCGCTGGAGATTACCGCGCGCCGAGGCCCCGGGGCGAGAGTACACTGCCCACCAAAGGGTCTGGCACGCCGGAGCCCGTGAGCCGAAGTCCCCGGGACAGTGAGGGTTTTCGGGAGCCCGGACCCTCCGGCAGGAGACTTCGGCCTGAACAGCTTCGCACAGCTAGTCCAAGCAGGCTTCGGTAGAAGCCAAAAGGGCTCGGGGAGCACTCCAAAATCAATAGCTTAGACATTTTTCTACGGAACGAGCTAGCAAAACCCTCAAAAGTCCACAAGGGCGATTGGAGAACTCCAATCGTACAGTATTTGAGAGACCCTAGCCAAAGGGTTGATCGGAAAGTTCGGCGGCAAGCATTTAAATTTGTGTTACTAGACGATACATTGTATCACCGAACAATTGATGGAGTACTGTTAAAGTGTCTAGACAATGAACGATCCCATGTGGCTACGGGAGAAGTCCATGAAGGACTTTGTGGCACTCATCAGTCAACCCAGAAAATGAGTTGGATGCTCAAAAGGTCGGGTTTCTACTTGCCGACTATGATTGAGGATTGCTTCAAGTACTATAGAGGATGTGAAGCGTGTCAGAAGTTCGGCAATATTCAGTTAGCTCTTGCTTCATTATTTAATCCTATTGTCAAACCATTGTTGTTCCGAGGTTGGGGTTTAGACTTCATCGGCCGAATTCACCCTCCTTCAAAGGGGCATCGGTTCGTGTTGATGGCGACGAATTACTTCACCAAGTGGATGGAGGCCGTGCCTCTCAAGAACATGACTCACAACGAGGTACTTGACTTTATCTTTAAGCACATCATACATAAATTTGGCATTCCTCAAACTCTCACTACAGATCAAGGTAGCTCATTTGTTTCTAAAGAAGTGAGGGACTTCGCCAAATATTATGGTATTAAGTTGATAAGCTCTTCACCCTACTATGCTCAGGCCAATGGTCAGGCCGAGTCTAGTAATAAAACCGTGATTAAGCTCATTAAGAAGAAAATTGAAGAATTCCCTAAAAGGTGGCATGAAGTGCTCTCCGAGGCGCTATGGGCTTGTAGAATTGCAAAGCACAGTGCTACCAAGGTGATGAGTCATTGTCAACGGAAGTCAAAAAGGACTGAAGAGAAGAGAAGACCTGCTGTGTCTGGGCCTCATGTGACTCAAGTACACGGGCAGCGAGCCACTGTCGGGTAGAGGGGCCACGAAGTCGGGCTGGCCTAATCCGGGTACCTGGGCTGAAGGCCCACTTTGGGCAGAGTTAGAGATTGAGTCTGATTTTTGACTGAGTATTTCACGCGTGATCAAGCCGAATTCCACCAGATTAGGCTTAAAGATTAGAAGTCTAGCCCCTATAAATATAGGGGTGAGGCCGGTTCAGAAGCCCCCCCCCAAAAAAAACACAAATCAACCACAAAGCCCTAGCTCCAGCCAGCCCACAGCCTTCGGCACGGAGGCCTTGGGAGGCCCACTCTACCGAAGCTTCAGCCCGAGGAGCATACTTCGACGGGACGGGCTGAAGGCCCACTTTGGGCAGAGTTAGAGATTGAGTCTGATTTTTGACTAAGTCTTTCACGCGTGATCAAACCGAATTCCACCAGATTAGGCTTAGAGATTAGAAGTCTAGCCCCTATAAATATAGGGGTGAGGCCGGTTTAGAAGCCCCCTAAAAAAACACAAATCAACCACAAAGCCCTAGCTTTAAACCGTATTTTATTTACCTTTACTTTTCCGTACTCTTTGTGGGTTTGCCTGGAAGCCCTCCGACGGCCACTTCAGAATAGTGGTAAGCCTTGTTACTTAGCGTGTGAAGTATCCGTTAATCTACGTAATAGATTGCTATCACCTTGTTACTTTGCCTGTGAAGTATCTGTTAATCTACGTAATAGATTGATATTGTCTTGTTACTTCGCCTATGAAGTATCCGCTAATCTGCGTAACAGATTGCTACCTTCGCCACTAGTGCAACACTTAGCAGAATTCAGGCCTCGGGCTGAATTGGTACTTCGAATCCCCTTTGTGGTAGGTTTTCCACGTTCGGAGCCACTCCGCCTGAGGTGTCCGGAGCTAGGAGACCGGTTTCGAGGGTTGCCAGAACACAATTTGGTGAGGTTGTTGCTTCGACCGCATGCCTACACGCTTCGTCAACAGACTTCGCCACGCCTATGTATCCACACGCTTTTGGATCATTGAACTGACGCAAGTGCGGGGGCACATTTATGTGTCAACAATACTTAGAGACACTCTAACTAGATTTCTGTTTGACCGACGTCAGGTGTGAAAGCCTAAGTTCTGTCTCGCTTGTGTAAAAATAATCATGGAACTTCTATTCTAATTGGGCCCATGTTTGGACGGATTTCGGCGGCAGCGCTGAAGACTAGGTGAAAGTGGTGTCGGATAGTGAAAGAGAAAACAGTCTAGGTTTCAACGCGTCCGACCCACTAGCTTCTCCACACTATGCTAAGAATTGACTGATATGCTCTAGTGTGGTCTTGTTACCCTCGCCATCGAATTTGGTGAGTTTAGGGACTCTATAGCCGTGAGGGTAGGGTATGCTATCGAAGTGATCGGGGTACGACTTTCGGTAAACCCTAGCCCGATCCCAAGGTGCGAAGTTAGTACACTCTCTAAACAGCGCGCGGATCCGCTCCTCGATGTCGTCCTAGCATCCTGCCTGTGCACGTCTCTCTTGCGGAGGTGCGACACGTGGTGGTATGTCGGCGTGTCAGCCACGTGGCTCCTCCTCTCGTGCTGGCTCAGGGTATATGAGAAACCATGTTGAAGAGCATGGGTCTTATGCTCCAGATGTGATGAGTGATTGTAAACGGGAGTCAAAGAGAAGACATGAAGACTTGTCGTGTCTAGGGTGCGTGTGACTTAGGTACACGGGTAGCGGGCGACAGCAGGGCAGAGGAGCCACGGAGTCGGGCTGGACAAATCCGGGTACATGGGCTAGGAGCGGTAGAGGATACACTGGTCTATTGACCGGTGTTTGACTCAGGTATACGGGCAGTGAGCGATTGCCGGGCTGAGGAAGCTGCAGAATCGGGTCAGCCCAATCCGGGTACACGATGCGAAGACAGTGGACGCTTTGTCAGTTTCGGCGCAAAACTGACAACCGTTGATTATTTTTATTTAGGATATTAATATTCAGTATTTAAGTCCATAATATTTGTTATTTGATTCAGTTGAATATTCTAAGGTATTTTAGCAATTTCGAATTTTATTTTAAGAGTCAGTGTAATTTACCCTATGGGTAAATTAGTCTTTTCCATGTATTAGTGCGTTGTCTATAAATAGGACCCAACCCCCTAGGGTTAGGGTTGACTGTCATTTTGTTTTCCCAAGATTAATCTACAGTCCACTTTTCTTATTCGTTGGAAACCGTTCTTTTTCACCAGCGCTTTAGCAGATTGGTTTTCCTTATCGCCGGTGTGCTTTCTCACCCGCGAAAACCAGTAGAGGCAGGGCGTGCGCAGGCGCTACGTGATGAGGACATCACTTCACATGATACACACATGGAGCCTCCACCTACAATTCAACTACAAGGACCAATCACACGCGCCCGTGCCCGTCGCTTGAACCATGAGGTTAATTCGTTCCTTAGCAACTTTGAATATATTTGTTTGGATGGGATACTACTGAATACTAGTGATATTTTGTTGCTTAGGAACATGGGAGATGGAATAGGAGACTTGGAGTTGAAGACGAAGCCGCACGGATGATTTGAAGTCAAGAATTCGCTGGTTCGGGCTACATCGACCACCATTCACCAAAATGGGCATAACTTCCTCATACGAAGTCCGATTGGCGCGTTCTTGGACTTTTTGGAAAGCTGAGGAGAAGACGGATCTTTTGCCGTTGGTTTCACATCAATTGGAGTCTCGAGTCGACCTATGTATTTAAAACAGTCCTGCGTGACAGAACTGGGCCGTGTTGGCCATAATTTGAGTCTGTACGTCTTCTAGCCCACAGCCCAAGTCTGTTCACTTTCCACAGACAGCCGCCCTATATATTCTCACGCCAGCCACTTCTAGGGTTAGGTTTTGCTTTGTTGCATCTACACTGTTGTGTTTAGATCCCGCCTCTTGCGCCGGACCGATTGGCTGCCGCATTGGCATTTGTGAAACCTCAACTTATCTTCGTTTGTCTGTGATTTGGCATTCGATTTGTATCCTTCCTGTTCTTGCTTGTGTTCTTGGGTTCGCTTGCAGGAATTAGCCTTCGTGGCGAGGTCAATCGCGTCCTGCGTGGTTGATAACCAACGGAGACAGTGGTGTAACGATTGCAAGGTTTTGATCCGCCGGACCGGAGCCTTGGATCGCCAACGTCGAGATTCTCCACCAACCCAAGTTTATCCCTTACCTAGCGGAAGATCGGGACCAATCCCCCATCAGCTGGTATCAGAGCTCAGATTCCCCGTTAGGTAATTTCGATCTACTTTTGTTTTTACCCAGAGTCCAGAAAACCGCACCAAAAACAAATTCCCCACCGAGAACCCCTTTGTGCCTTGCGATTTTAATTTCAGTTTTAACTTTGTTGAGTTCGTGTTCTTGGTCGAGTCTTGTTGCTGGTTTAGTCATCCCTCTGTTTCGTTTGAGTAGTAGATGTTCTTGTGTCTCAGAAAAAAATTCCCCACCGAAAAACCCCCCTTCCGCAACCCTACTTTGTTTTCCCCATCCAGTTTTTGTGACCCCCCTTCGGTAAAACAGGCATAACTTTTCGCTCGTTTGGCAGAAAAAATCGGGAAGATAAAGAAAAAAATTGGACAAAGTTTTTGCTCGCCCGACAGCGAACTTGTTTGAATTTTTGTGAGCCACATCCCACCTCAGTTGCAGGTGCCAATTTTTGTGGTTGTATCTCTTGTCATCCTTGTTTCAAAAAAAAATAGAGTGAAAAAAAAGGAGAAAAAAAAAATATAAAAAAAAAGAGAAGCGGGCTGTTAGTTGCTTGTCCGAACTCTTGTCCGAACTCTTGTCCGAACTCCTGTCCGAACTCTTGTCCAATCTGAGGCAGTCTTTGGCTGTTTGTTGCTTGTCCGATCTCTTGTCTGAACCTTTGTCCGAACTCTTGTCCGATCCCTTGTCCGATCCAAGCAGCAACAGAAAAAAAAAATTGTGCACATACCCTTGTCCGATCACTTGTCCGATCTCTTGTCCGATCCCTTGTCCGATCTATAGAGAGCTGATTTTGACCTGTTTTTGCTTCCTTTTGATTTTTGGGCACATAGTTTCCCTCTATTGCTTGAACTTTCACTTTGGGAGCACTACGGTCAGCAACTTTGACAAGTACTTGGGAATACTTATTGAACTTGGTTTAACTGTTATTATTATCGCTAATCCTTGCTACTCACTTGCCTTCCAAGCTACACATTTCTCTTGGTCAGGACAGGATCATTTCTTGCAATTGTACACCACCCTCCACTTGGTTCATCACCTGTAGGCCGGTGACCTCACTGCGGCGTGGTAAGAACACTTACAAGCGCGGGTAAGGTGCTTGACGAATTGCTTCCACCACACATCCAGCACCCCACCTAGCTGTTTTACATAGGATTATTCTTTGTTGTTTTATCTTTTCACTAACATGGCAGATAACAGCGGCACCCCTCCATCTGATTTTAATGACTGTGTCTCACGGCGTGCTCTACTAGAGTCTCAGCGGCAGACCCAACATTCCATCGAACGTCTCGCACGTACTGTGGCTGACCTAGTGGACCGAATGACTGCCTTGGAAACACGATTACCTGCTGCACGAGCCAACGATGAACATGTTGAAGAGGAAGACGATCATATTGAAGAGGAAGACGACCTATCCTATGCCGGAAACAATGCCATTGACCCTGACGAGGTTGCACGTCATCGCTTTCAGTTCAACCGTCAATGTATGGGCGGCCACCGCAACCGCCCTCCACGAGGTAACAATGACAACCACAGGAACAATGATCCCTACTCTAAGGTAAAATTTTCAGTACCTCCTTTTGCTGGCACCTATGATCCAGATGCATATTTAGATTGGGAGATGTCAGTCGAACAAAAATTTAATGCTCACATGGTTCCTGCTATCCACCGCGTGCGCTTAGCTACTAGTGACTTCACTGGATATGCTCTTCTTTGGTGGACTGAAATAGTTCAGGTTGGCAATGAACCACAAACTTGGAATATGTTAAAACGACAAATGCGTGGTAGATGGGTCCCTCCTTCATATAAACGTGATTTGAGAAAAAAATTGCAGCGCCTAAACCAAGGAAATAAATCGGTAGAGGAGTATTATCAGGAGTTGCAAATAGGTTGCATGCGTGCTGAAATTGAGGAGGATAATGAGGATAAAATGGCCCGTTTTTATGGTGGTTTAAGACGTGAAATTCAGGATATCATTGATTATAAAGAATACAATACTATCACTCGTCTTTTCCACCTCGCTATGCTTGCAGAAAAAGAATTGCAGGGTCGCCAACAACCACAACGCAGCATGCGGACCAACATTGGTGGTGCTACTTCACGCTCAAGTGGGCAGCAGCAACGACCACCCGCACCCCCTTCTCGACCGGCGGCTACATCAGCACCTTCTACATCTACAGCCCAGGTTGAGAGTTCCAAGACTGCAGCATCCAAGGCGCCAGCCAAGCCCACCTCCTCGGCAGCCTCTACTGCACGTTCTGCAGCGATACAGTGTCACAGATGCAAAGGACTTGGCCACGTTATGAAGGACTGCCCTAGTCAGCGGGCTTATATTGCTACAGAAGACGGTGGTTACGTAAGTGCTAGTGATGTTGAAGATGAATATGCACTTGCTGCTAACATTGCAGGAGATGATGATACATTCGACGATGACGCTGTTTTTGCGCCGGATACCTATGCTGACCATGAAGCACTTATTGTACAACGTGTTTTAAGCACTCACATGGAGCAGGACGACCGGGCACAACGGAACAATCTGTTTCAGACCTTCTTCCTCGTCAATGACCGCCGTGTACGTGTCATCATCGACAGCGGTAGTTGCAACAATTTGGTGAGCCACGACATGGTAACGAAGCTTCAACTTCCCACACGTGCGCATCCACACCCTTACCATGTGCAATGGTTCAACAATAGCGGTAAGGTCAAGGTAACACAAACTGCTCACATCAAATTTGCCATTGGTACATACTTAGGAGTTGCTGATTTTGATGTAGTACCAATGCAAGCATGTTCTATGTTACTTGGTAGACCTTGGGAGTATGATACTGATGCTACACACCATGGTAGGAGCAATACGTACACATTTATGTATAAAGGAAAGAAAGTTACATTGCTTCCTATGACTCTTGCTGAAATTGTAAAATTTGAACAAGAAAAACATGCTAGGGATGCTCAAAAGAACAAACAACCTTCTGAAAATCAGCAAGTAGCTAAGACGCTTTTGAGGCAACAGAAAGATAAAATTGCTTCTCCTTCTTCATCACAAGTTATAAATCTGAAAGGGCGTGTCATGCTTGCAACTAAAACTGACCTTGCTGAAATTTGTGATGATACCCCCTTGCTATATGGCTTGATTTGCACAAACGTGTTGTTTTCACTTGCGAACATTCCTAGCTCTGTTCCTGTTGCAGTCACTGACCTTTTGCAGGAGTTTAAAGATGTTTTTCCTGTTGAGATACCACCCGGGCTGCCACCGATACGCGGCATCGAGCACCAAATTGATTTGGTCCCGGGAGCGTCTCTTCCTAATCGTGCAGCGTACCGTACCAATCCGGAGGAGACAAAAGAAATTGAGCGCCAAGTACAGGACCTTCTTGATCGTGGGTACGTCCGTGAAAGCCTTAGTCCTTGTGCAGTACCCGTTCTTTTGGTACCTAAGAAAGATGGTAGTTGGCGCATGTGTGTTGATTGTCGTGCCATTAATAATATCACCATTCGATATCGACACCCTATTCCTAGATTGGATGACATGCTTGATGAGCTTAGTGGTGCCATTATCTTTTCTAAGATCGATCTCCGTAGTGGCTACCACCAAATTCGCATGAAACTAGGTGATGAATGGAAAACTGCTTTTAAAACAAAGTTTGGATTATATGAGTGGCTTGTCATGCCTTTTGGACTTACAAATGCACCTAGCACCTTCATGCGCTTGATGAATGAAGTCCTACGGCACTTTATAGGACGCTTTGTGGTTGTATACTTTGATGATATCTTGGTTTATAGCAAGTCTCTCACTGAACATGTTGAACACCTACGTGCTGTTTTTTTTGCCCTCCGTGAAGCTAGAATGTTTGTGTTGGCGTAAAAGATTACGCTAACAGGTTTCTGTAGAAAAGAAACTAACAAACGAAGTGTTTGCGAAGCAAACTGTTCTAAGCCTCTCAAAGGATAATAGCTTAGAATAGTTTGAAAGTGTGTATTGAATCACTTGTAATCGGTCCTCATTACAGGATGAAATGGGGGGTATTTATAGGCCTAAACATTAAGGAAAAGACCTATTTACCCTTCTATTACAACCGACATTAAGGAAACTATTCGGTTTCCTTAATAGGGCTAAAATAGTAAAAGACTAATCTAATAGGATAGAAGATAAGTCTTCCATCTTAGCTGACAGAAAAGATCCTGAAGGGCTTTGGTTCGAAGACATACTTCGAACCAGTGCCTGTCTTCGGGCTTCGAACCAGGTTCCGAGTATCTTCGAAGAAGGTCTTCGAACAATCTTCGAACTAGTTGGTTGTCTTCGTACTGCTTTGGCAATAACCCCGAAGATGAGATATTTTCCCCCAACAGTAGCCCCTCGAATACGCTTCTCCGTTCGACCTGTAACGTTAGGAGAGCAGTATACGGAAAGAAAAGATAACCAATCATAGGGGTTATTAATTTTCGTTTTATCTTCAAAATGCATGAAGATATGAGCTTCGAATCAGTCATAAGGTAATTACTATTCGAACTACCTTAGAACTGACTCAGGAAGTTCGAAAGTCTTTTTAGACATAGAAAAAATAGCCGTTAGTTTCTGTTTCTAACGGAAGTTATATGAGGCGTTATTTTCGGAGGAGAATAACAGGCGGGAATGCGAAAGGGCAGAACCCAAACGGTAACAAACGGAAAGATTAGGCTATAAATAAAGAGCCCCAAAACTTACCCGATTACCTTTTCACCGCTTCTTCTCAGTCAAAAGCTTTTTTGAGCCCTTTGAGTTCTTGAGCCCTAGCCTTCGAGTTCTTGAGCCCTAGTCTCCATTCCCTCAGATCAATCCGGCAATCGCGATGGTGAAGACCAAGGGATCTGCGCCTCCTTCGGCCTTGGCTCGGCAGCAGGCAGCCGCAGCAGCAGCAGCGGCGACATTGGCGACGACATCCTCGATGCAGGCGACAATATCCATGGCGGCAGGGGGGAGAAATCCCCAAATCCCCGACAACCAAGGTCTGTGCCCACCCTCAACTAAGTACTTGGATCAATCTTTGAGTTGGGGCCGTCTACCTACAAGAAAGAGTCTTTGGCAATCACAGCGGGGGGAAAGATTAGTGATGGGGTTATGATTCGGAAGCCGGGCAAAGAATCGATTCCATCACCGAGACCCGGAGAAGTTGTAGTGTTCGAAGCTTTTTTCGAAGCGGGCTTGGGCCTCCCGGCTGTGGATTTCTTGGCCGAAGTACTTGACTTGTTTCATGTAACCCTCCCCCAGCTGTCTCCGAATGCTGTAGCCAGATTAGCTATCTTCGAGTGGGCACTGAGAGCCGAAGGTTGTGAGGGGAGGGCTGAAATCTTCGCTGCGCTTCATAGAGCAACTTGTCAGCCAAAGACCTTCGTAGGCTCCGGAGGTGAGAAAGTGGTGGTTTCCTTCGGAAGCATCAATTTTAGGCTTCGCGATGAATATGCGCTGCAATTCCCTGCTAAGGCCATCAATGCTAGATGGTACACCGATTGGGTTCTGAGGTGGTTTTATGCCGAAGTTGGAGTGAGGAGTCCTCTGGCCGGTCCCCTCAAAGAAATCCAGTTCCGGAAGGAAGCCTTAGTGCAACCTGACGAAGGCCAACTCGAAGCTCGCCTCAACTTGCTTCAGAAAATCAGCAGAAGGTTGAGTATGCGGGACTTAGCCGAAGAGTTCCTCGGACTGCAAATTCCTCCGTTGATGGCCAACTGGCCTATCGTCTTCGAAGATGACTCGGAAGGCGGTCTTCGCAAGATTAACTATACTTCGAGCCCTGCAGGTAACTTCGAAACCAACATGCATAGTACATACTTACTTCGAAGAAAGACTAACTCGAATTATTTTTTAGCTTCTTCAGCCCCTATTACTTCAGAGCAAATTGTAAGGGCTTCGGAGAAGATTTTGGGTGCTCCAACTCCGTCGGAAAAAGAATGGCGAATCAAATTAGTCGGAAGTTGGGAGCGATTTAACAGAGTATGGGGAATGCTGGAGTTAACTCCACCCCCTCTGATGGATTGGGTGCCTCAGGAGAAAGGCCCCAAGAAAAGAGTAGCTGAAGCCGGAGCTTCAGGTTCAGCAAAGACTCCGGTGAAGAAGGTGGCTCGAAAGCCAAAGAATCTCGCACCTTTGGATCCTGCTCCTTCAAGCTCAAGAACCTCACTTTCTGGTTCTAAAGAGGATGAAGGTATTTTATTAGTAAAATTAATTGATGAAGATGCAACTCAACGAAGTATTCACATTGAAGATACTGCAGGTATTCCGCAGCCTCAAGCCAACATCGAAGAAGTAAGAGCTCCGGATACCCAGGAAGAACAAATCGAAGCCCCTATGGGTGTAGATGAGGCCGAAGTGCCTGCGAACGTACCGGAGTCTAGAGATAATGCTGATCAACCAATGACTTCGGTAGTTCAAGAAGATACAACTCAAGCCGGAGTTCCTGTGGATGAAGGTGGAGTCGAAGTCACTATGGCTTCGATTCTCGAAGAAGTAACGAGGACTCTTCAGGACGATGCTCCTGCAGTCCAAGATTTAGCGGCTGATTCGGATGAGGACTACACTTTTGATCCTCCGATCAGTCCAATGCTCGATATTCCAGAGAATGTCGAAGGTAAATTTTGCATAATTCTTATCAATTTTTGCAAAATTATACAATGTGTAATATTTTTGTTTTTTCAGAGCCTCCTGTTGTCGAAGTATCCCTCGAAGATATAAATCAAAGACCTTCGACGACTTCGGAGCCACAACCGGGGGTTACTCTACCGGGGCCTGGAAGAGGAAAAAGACACATAGAGCCTCTCCCTGCTCAAGGATCGACTTCATCTGAGTCAACAGATGAAAGTGAATCGACTGAGGGGGGGCCATCTTCAGAAGTTCCAAGGGCCTCGGAAGAACCCTCCGGACCCTCGCTAAGCAGAGCTGATCAGAAGGCTTTAGTAATGCTTCCTCTCATAACTCCATTTTTGGAGGAGAAAACCGGACTTGGGACTTTGGTTAAACCTTTGGGTGAAGCCAGTCGCAAAGTCGGGGAAACAGAACTGGTAGCCCTTTTAAGCAGAGCGAAGGGTTCGGAGCTTAATATTGCTGTGGAAAGAGCAGCTTATCAGGTATAAAGCATCTTCGAACCAAATAATGAATTATATATGAATAATTTCTTATTCCAGTTTTTCTTTTTTCTTAGCAAGCAGTCTTAGCCCGCGCTGCAGCTTTATCGAGCGAAAACGAAATTGCTCAACTTCGGGAAGAGAACGAAACTCTTCAAAGAAATTTTAACTTCTCCGAAGGTCGAGTAGCTCAAATGGACAATGTAATACTAGCAGAGCGAAGGGCTAGGCAAAGCTTGGAGGCTGCGAAGAAAGAGCTCGAAGCAGAAAGAATTGTGCTTCGGGCAGAGATTGAAAGACTGCGGACGGAGGATGCTGCCAAAGGGTCTGAACTTGTAAGGCTACAAGAAGAAACTGGCCAACTCCGGACTCAGAAGAATGCTTTGACTACGGAGAATGCTAGAATCTCCGGAGTTTTAGCAGAAACGACTTCGGTCAAGGATGCACTTAATGCAGAAAAGCTCAAGTCTGAGAAGGTGGCTTCGGAGGTCATCGAACAAATGCTAGGTGTTTTGGAGTACTTCGGTACTACTGGATCACTACCTTCGGATGACAATGTAACTCTGCTGCGCCGGCTAAAGAGGATCCAAGGAGCAGCGAAGTAAATGAAGACGGCAGGCATACGTTATGGAGAACTCTCCGGACAAGTGTCTGCCCTTGGAATACTTCGCTACTACGAGGATTTGGGCCGAACAATCACTCCGAGCGCAGAGGGCTCCATCATCTTCGATGACGCGAGACTTTGACTCCTTCCGAAGGCGTAGCTACTGCTTGGCGAGCCTTCCAGACTTCGTGGAGAGCCGAAGGTCGATCTGCGATCAAGGCTTGGATTGATGAAGGCCAACGCCAAAAGCAAGTTCGGAGTCAAGCTTCGAGCAGTCAGCCTCCTCCGAACCCGCAGGTTTAGGATTATTTAGGATTTTTTGATTATGTAAAGCTGATGCTTGTAAATATTTATCAATGAAAATCTTGTTTGTCATATTTTTAGGCTTTGCCTCTTATGGAAGATATCGAAGTGTTAGAGCTTAACAGCGAACTTCGCTCACTGTGGAACACCTTCGAACTTCTAAAGAGTTATAAACGTCCTCGATTCCTTATCCCTCGAGATGACTCCGGCGTTATTGCGCTCGAAGTAATCAAAGACGTATTGTCTTATATTAAAGAGGAAGATAAAGATATTGACGCAAACACCTCGTCTTCTGAAGACACTAATTGGTCCGAAGACGAAGGTGAAGCCCAAAATAAAAGATCTGAAGATCTTAGAAGCTGGGAGAGAAGCCCCGAGCGGCTTCGAACTTGGGCCGAGCTTCAACAAGAACAGAAGGATTTTAGAGCTTCGAAGGGGAGGAAGAGAGTTAAACGTAAAGTTCTTAGAACTTCCGATGTTGGAACTAGTCGTTCCACCCCTAGCTCTCGGGACCGAAGAGGTCTCCGATTCCTTCTTGGTATAGATACCAATTTTTCATAATGTAATCTGTAAACACATTTGTTTCAATAATGAATGCCGATTTAAAATTGTCTCCATAATTACTAGCCCCTCTTTGGCTATAAGCAACTTCGAACTGTATTCAAAGATGGTTATGCGCAAAGAAAAAACTTCGGAGTACAATTTTTTGGGGATTCGGAGCCCCTCTGTCATTTAAAGATCTTTTGAAATCTTATGAAATGTCTTCGACCTTTGTAGTCAGAAGAATGGTAACTTGGTACCTTTGTTTGTTTCATGAAAGAAATCAATTGGGATAACTTTCAGGACACTTAGTGTCTTAAAAAATTTGTCACTTTGGACGCATATGAACAGACATTCGAAGCTCATGGCTTAAATGCTGTTTTGCTTTAGCCACCTTCGGCTGTTTTTTGCAGAAATCTACCAGCCGGAGCTTGGATTTCGCAGAAATTGTAGCCACCTTCGGCTATTTTTGCAGAAGTCTACCAGCCGGAGCTTGGACTTCGCAGAATTTGGCTACCTTGGGCTCTTTTTTGCAGAAGTCTACCAGCCGGAGCTTGGACTTCGCAGAATTTGGCCACCTTCGGCTCTTTTTACGGATGTCTGCAAGCTGCAGCTTGGACTCCGCAGATTTTGGCCACCTTCGGCTCTTTTTACGGAAGTCTACCAGCCGAAGCTTGGACTCCGTAGAATGCGGTATTGGCTCTTTTACGGATGCCTACAAGGTATCAGCTTGGGCTCCGGATGGATTTCAGCCACCACACCGGAGGCTTCGACTTTATAGGTACGAAGTCCGGAAATACAACCCAGCTTAATGACACTTCCCTCTCGATCGACTTCTGTCCCAGCGCGTCCGCTCGGGAAACTAGGAGTGTCAAGGGGAAGGCAACCATCAGGGTGTATGCTTTATTAATTTAGAGGTGATTACAAGCGAATTACAAGGAGCCCTTATGCGAAGTATCGCTTTAGGTGCTCCGCATGCCAAGTATGTGCTAACTCTTCACCTTCTAAATTAGCTAATTTAAATGAACCAGGGCGTCCTGAGCGGACAATTAGATATGGACCTTCCCATTTATTGCCTAACTTCCCTGGTGCTATAATGCTTCGTAGAACAAGATGACCCGGCCTTAACTCGCTGAGCTTAACCTTCGGGTCATACCAAGTCTTCGTCTGCTGGTGATATTTTGATAAATTAGCTATAGCTCGAAGTCTTGTTTCTTCTGACAAATCTAACGAAGCTTGTCTTTCTTCTTCGATGTCTGGTTCGGTGCTGCGAAATGATCCCCCTTTGAGCTCCGTTGGAGTCATTGCTTCATCTCCGAATAGTAGTCTGAACGGAGTAAAACCTGTGGACCTTGTTTGCGTAGTCCGAATGGACCATAGAATCTTCGGAAGC
Organism: Zizania palustris; assembly: GCA_019279435.1. NCBI lineage: Eukaryota > Viridiplantae > Streptophyta > Magnoliopsida > Poales > Poaceae > Zizania > Zizania palustris. The sequence continues at coordinate 67,438,492 of JAAALK010000289.1, read as the reverse complement.
TCTTCGGTCCACAGTCCTTTTGATAATCCTACTATTCTTCGATTTAGCCCTGATAAAATATTTCCATTGGCTCGCTCAACAGCTCCATTCGACTGAGGATGTCTCACTGCAGCAAAACATAGTTGAATGCCTAGGTCTTCGCAAAACTTCCTGAAGGGTTCTGCGTCGAACTGTGTTCCATTATCAACTGTGAGATATCTAGGCACTCCGAACCGGCAAATAATGTTCTTCCAGAAGAATTTCTGTACATTATTCGAAGTGATAGCTGTTAAGGGCTCTGCTTCCACCCACTTAGAAAAATATTCAATGGCTACCACTGCGAACTTCAGATTTCCCTTTGCTAACGGAAAGGGACCAATTAGATCCATACCCCATCTGGCCATAGGCCATACCGGAGCAATGACTTGAAGAGCTGTTGGTGGGCGATGACTCCGTCGACCCATCCACTGGCATCCTTGACAAGTGCGGACCAAGCTCTCCGCATCAGCTGTTATTGTGGGCCAATAAAGCCCCTGGCGAAGTGTTTTTCCTGCCAGAGCTCTAGGGGCTAAATGACTTCCACAAAGGCCTTCGTGAATTTCTCGAAGAATTTCTTGGCCTTCGGCTTGAGATATACATCGGAGTAGAGGGGAACATACTCCGGCCTTGTATAATATACCGTTGATTAACTGATAGTTTCTTGCTCTGAGCTTTAATCTTGACAATTGGGGCTCTTCGGGCAAATTTGTTCCTCCTTGCAGGAGTTGTACGATTGAATCTTTCCAATCTGCACTAGGAATGCAGAGAATCTCTGCAGAAGCAACTTGTGGCACCGAAGGTATATTGAGCTCCTCATAGAAAGCTTCGTCAGGCACATCCACAGCTCCGGCAGCAGCCTTCGCTAAAATGTCCGCTTGCACGTTTTCAGCTCTTGGTATACTCCGAATGGAAATACCCTTGAAATGTGCTTCTATCTTGCGAATTTCTTCCAAGTACTTTGCAAGCTGTGGATGTCGGACTTGAAAACTTTTGTCTACGTGCCCTGCTACTATCTGAGAATCTGTTTTTATACTTATCCTTGTAGCCCCTAGAGCACGTGCTTTCCGGAGTCCCAATAAAATTCCTTCGTACTCCGCTATATTATTGGTAGACTTAAAGTTGAGTCTTGCGGAGTACATTGCTCTTTGTCCTGATGGTGAAATCAATACTGCCCCTATGCCTGCTCCGGATGCTTGGAAAGCCCCATCGGAGTAAATAGTCCAAACTCCGTCATCTGATTTCTCCGGAGTCAACTTCGCAGGTGGAGTCCACTCTGCTACGAAGTCTGCTAGGACTTGAGATTTGATAGCTGTCCTTGCCAGGAAAGATATGCCGAAGGGTGCTAGTTCTACTGCCCACTTTCCAATTCTTCCAGTGGAATCTTTGCTTCGGAGCATATCTCCTAAAGGATACGAAGTTGGTACAATTACATTATGAGCCAAAAAATAATGTCTTAGCTTCCTCGAAGCCATTATCAGAGCATAAACGAACTTCTCAAGTTCGGAGTATCTTGTCTTCGCTCCTGACAATGCTTCGGATACAAAATAGACAGGATTTTGGACCAACTTCCCATTGATATCGGCTTCTCTGACAAGGACTGCGCTGACAGCTGAGCCTGTGGCTGCAAGATACAGAAGTAGGGTTTCGTCCGCAATAGGCACAGTAAGTGTAGCAAGATTGCTGAGATAATCTTTAATATCTTCGAAGCTTTTCTGACACTCCGGTGTCCATGCAAAATCTTCGGACCCTTTCAAAGCTTTAAAGATTGGCAAGCTCCTCTCCGCAGACCTTGATAAAAACCTGCTAAGTGCGGCCAGACGTCCGGTCAGCTTTTGCACTTGCTTTAAATTCTCCGGAGGAGCCATCTTCTGCAGCGCAGTTATTTGAGTAGGGCTAGCTTCAATTCCCCTGCTTGAAACTAAGTACCCTAACAACTTTCCAGCCTTAGCTCCGAATATACATTTTTCGGGGTTAAGACGGATCCCACATGCCCGAAGGCTATTGAATGTTTCTGCTAAGTCTAGGCTATGTTGGTGCTTTAAAGCACTCTTTATTACAATATCATCCATATAGGCCTCCACATTGCGACCTAGTTGATGACCTAGAGCCTTAGCAACTAATCTTGAAAAAGTAGCCCCGGCATTTCTTAGGCCAAAGGGCATTCTTACATAGCAGAAGACTCCCGAAGGAGTTACAAAGCTCGTCTTGATTTCATCTTCGCGCTTCAACCATATTTGATGATAACCGGAATACGCGTCGAGGAAGCTTAGTAACTCCGAACCTGCAGTGGAGTCAACTAGTTGATCAATTCGGGGCATGGGGTAGGGGTCACGTGGGCACGCTTTATTCAAAGATGTGAAATCAATGCACATGCGCCACTTTCCGGAGGACTTCTTCCTGACGAAGACTGGGTTGGCTAACCATTCTGTATGGGCCACTTCTCTGATAATCCCAGCCTTCAACAGTTTTTCAACTTCGTCCTTAGCTAGAGAAGCTCTCTCTGCGGACATCTTCCTGAGCCCTTGTCGAACAGGCCGGGCCTTCGGGTTTACAAGCAAGCTGTGTTCAATAATATCCCGATCGACTCCGGTGATATCTTCGTCAGACCAAGCGAAGACATCCAAATTTTCTTCTACGACCTTTTCCAAGGAAGTTGCAACTTCGGGAGGTAAATCTTTACCAAATTGAAAGGTGTATTCTTTACCATCTTTGACAATGACCTTTGTTGCAATCTCTCCTTCGGGACTTGGTCTTGGAAATGACTTTTTCGAAGCTTCGGAAGAGGCTGAAAAAATTTCTCCATTATCTTGGACACTGTTTACTTGCCTCGGATCAAGAGGAGGACCGTGACCATATTCTGCCCTCCGAGCTATGGCTTGATCTCCGAAGATTGTCAGAACTCCTGATTGTGTGGGCATCTTCATGCACAAGTAGTTGTGATGCGCCACAGCTCCGAACTGATTCAACATGCCTCGTCCGAAGATGACATTATAAGCATACGGGGCATCTACCACATCAAAGATAACTTCTTCAGTTCGGGCTAGTAAACCTTCTCCGAAGGTTACTTCCAGGCCTATCTGGCCAAGTGCATCTAGCGGAGGTCCTGCGAAGCCTTGCAGAGGACGAGCCGCTGGGAGGAGATGCTTCCGGGAAATGCATAACTGATCGAAGGCTTGTACAAATATGATATCTGCCGAGCTACCTCCGTCAATTAGCACCCTTCGGACTTCTGTTCCTGCAATATCAGCAGTAATAACCAATGGATCTGCATGCGGGAACTTGATACCAGCTGCATCCTCCGCAGAGAAAGATATTGGAACATGAGACCACTCCGGCATTGCAGCTGCAGATGACGAAGTCCCAATGTGGCCTACTTCTCGAACGTACTCTCTTCGCTGTCTCTTGGACATGCTTCCGAGGGTACCTCCTCCGGAGATAGGGAGAACTACTCTCTTCCCTCTATCTTGCCCTTCTTCTTGCTTCGGAGGTGGCATAACATTGGCCACCGGAGGATGCCTTGCAGCATCAAAATTTTCTATCCGCGCCACAGCCTGGACCGGCTCCGAGCGCACTGCTGCTGCTGGACTTCGGTCGGTACTACCTCGACCCGAAGTTCTCTCCAAGTATTCTCCCCGAAGGGTAAGAATAGCCTTGCAGGTGTCAGTTGCATGGCTTCGATTCTCTCCATGAATACAGCAAAAAAGGGTCTGGCCCTTGCCAGCCGTTTTCCCTGGCGGCCTCCAGCCGCTGGACTTGTTCCCCGCAGACTGTGGAGCTCTTGGTGCAAACTTCTGCCGGGGTGCAATGTTTAAGACTTCAGAGCGAGGGTGCTTTTGCCCTCTTCTTCTATCATGTTGCACTTCGAAGACTGGTTCTTGCGGCTGAGCCGAAGTCTTCACCTCTGCTTTAACTTCTGTCAACACTGTCGAAGTAGCAGTAGTCCTCCGAAGCCAACCTTCTTCTGACTTCGAGTACTCCTCGAAGTACGACATCAGCTGTGATACTGAGGTGATGCTCTTCCGATGCAGTTTATCTAGAAGGCCTTTATGACTGACGCCTTCTCGAGCCGCATCAACCACCGAAGATGTGGACAACCCCCGAATTTGCGACTTCGTGTGAGCGAAGCGCTTGAAGTACTGCCTCAATGTTTCTCCGGGGAGCTGTTTCACTTGGAAAGGCTTCCTGTAGACATGGGGGGCACGAAGGTGCCCTGAAAGTTACTTATAAACTTCTTCTTCAACTGTGACCATGAAGCGATTGATCCTGGCTTTAAAGACCAGAACCATCTCAACGCCACTCCTTGAAGGGCTAACGGGAAGCACTTCGCCATAGTTTCTCTGTCTCCGCCACTAGCCTCAATTGCTAGGGCATAAGAACGCGCAAACTCACTGGGATCTTCGTCTCCGGCATACTTGCAAAGCTTCGAAGCTTTGAACTTCGGATCGAAGCGAACCTTCTGAAGCTCGGGATGCAACGGAGATTCGTTGTCGTAAGAAGCGTTCTCCGGGGCTTCGGGATAATCAAGATCGTCGTCTTCTTGCACTTCGGGGATAGCTGGGGTGACTTGAGGGCGAAGCCTGTTCGCAGCCTCTTGTCGCCACCTCGCTACCTCAGCTTGAAGATTGGCCATTTGAGTGGCCATGTCTCCAAGGCTATCTTCATCTCCTCCGGAAGGACCTTCCGGGTCTTGAGAACTGGTATGATCAGTTCGGATTGGAATGGAGGGTGGCAGAGTGGCTCCGGGCGGTCGGAGTATGGAAGGGGTTGGCGGAGAGGTTTCGTATCCTCGAGGGATAGAAGCCCCTTGCGGAGTTTGAGGTGGAGGGATAGTCGAAGACCCTCCGACTTCGACTGTGTCGAAGGGTATCTCTCCGGAGATCCGAGAGGACCTCCGAGTGGGATTGCGAGGTGCGCTCCGCTTAGGAGGCATGATGGAAGAAGTTGGTAGAGAACGAAGTTTTTTGGACTAGGTTCCCCACGGACGGCGCCAACTGTTGGCGTAAAAGATTACGCTAACAGGTTTCTGTAGAAAAGAAACTAACAAACGAAGTGTTTGCGAAGCAAACTGTTCTAAGCCTCTGAAAGGATAATAGCTTAGAATAGTTCGAAAGTGTGTATTGAATCACTTGTAATCGGTCCTCATTACAGGATGAAATGGGGGGTATTTATAGGCCTAAACATTAAGGAAAAGACCTATTTACCCTTCTATTACAACCGACATTAAGGAAACTATTCGGTTTCCTTAATAGGGCTAAAATAGTAAAAGACTAATCTAATAGGATAGAAGATAAGTCTTCCATCTTAGCTGGCAGAAAAGATCCTGAAGGGCTTTGGTTCGAAGACATACTTCGAACCAGTGCCTGTCTTCGGGCTTCGAACCAGGTTCCGAGCATCTTCGAAGAAGGTCTTCGAACAATCTTCGAACTAGTTGGTTGTCTTCGTACTGCTTTGGCAATAACCCCGAAGATGAGATATTTTCCCCCAACAGTTTGGTAACCTTGAGAAGTGCACGTTAGCACGGATCGAGTTGTGTTTCTTGGCTATGTTGTCACTTCACAGGGTATTGAGGTCGACGCGGCAAAGGTAGAAGCCATCAACAGCTGGCCACAACTCCAAACTATCACACAGGTACGTAGTTTTCTTGGTCTTGCAGGTTTCTACCGGCGTTTTGTGAAAGATTTCAGCACCATAGCCGGTCCTTTGCATGAGTTGACCAAGAAGGGAATTACTTTTGCGTGGGAGCCAGCACATGAACAAGCTTTTGCCACACTCAAAGATCGCCTTACACATGCACCTCTACTTCAGTTACCCGACTTCGGTAAGCCTTTTGAGTTAGAATGTGATGCTAGTGGTTTTGGATTAGGAGGTGTGCTGCTGCAAGGAGGTAAACCCGTGGCCTATTTTAGTGAGAAATTACATGGCCCACAGTTGAACTATTCTACCTATGATAAGGAATTATATGCCTTAGTGCGTGTGCTTGAAACTTGACAACATTACCTTTGCCTAAGGAGTTTATTATTCATTCGGATCATGAAGCATTGAAGCTGTTGGGGAAAATATCTCATCTTCGGGGTTATTGCCGAAGCAGCATAAAGACAGTCAACCAGTTCGAAGATTGTCCGAAGACCATCTTCGAAGATGCCCAGAACCTCGTTCGAAGTCCGAAGACAGGCATTGGTTCGAAGTATGTCTTCGAACCAAAGCCCTTCAGGATCTTTTCTGCCAGCTAAGATGGAAGACTTATCTTCTATCTTATTAGATTAGTCTTTTACCATTTTAGCCCTATTAAGGAAACCGAATAGTTTCCTTAATGTCGGTTGTAATAGAGGGGTAAATAGGTCTTTTCCTTAATGTCTAGGCCTATAAATACCCCCCATTTCACCCTGTAATGGAGACCAATTACAAGTGAATCAATACACACTTTCGAACTATTCTAAGTTATTATCCTTTCGGAAGCTTAGAACAGTTTGCTTCGCAAAC